>RJVU01051648.1:12856059-12891241 GCA_003731715.1 Anabarilius grahami
ACTACTTAAAATGTAACTACAATTTGATTCAAGTAACATTCTCTTTATAAACAATCTGGTTAAAAAAAAAAAGTTCTATTCCAAGTGCACTACACCTGAAGTAATCAACATGGTGTAAATGTAAAACCAATGACTTGTTATTTGTTAAATATCTTTGCAGAAAATATGAATGACATATGAATGCAAATGTAGTACAAACTTATCTTAAATCCTGTATACTCAGAAATAATATAAAATAAGAAAAATGTTAAGTATTTCTTAGGCAAATAGTAATAGCAATAAATAACACCAGTAACAGGTTGTTAAAAACAGAAAGTAACAGCACCTTTTAGCCTGTCACCATCACGCAAACATGAAATATAAAACGTACAGTAGTAGTTCTTTACAGGTTTTTGCATTACATTGCGCTATTTTTCCTATTATATTTGGCTGTTGCACTCGTGTCTCGCGTCTTTTGCAGCATCTCACTCATGAAACAGCATTCTAAAAAAAAACAGCGGTCAAGTTAAAAAAGAGTGTTTAATAACTTTGCTTTTTTTTCTAATTCCACTGCCCGCGTCTCATTTTTTTCAACGCAATAACGCATTTCTGAGTGAACAACCGCTTAAGACTAGCAATGTGTTCTACGTTCATAAAGCGTCACACCAGAGCTGTTAATCAGGCGCGCCATCATCTGATCGGATCATTTTCTTTCTCTTTGCTGTATTGTCAACATGTCTAATTGTAACGTTTGCTAACATTTGTAATCAAAATCGCAATTTCTCGATTTAAAAATAATAAAATCGAAGCAAAACATTCAATTTGAATTAATCGAAAAAATTGGAAAAATCGCCCAGCCCTACCTCTCAGTATGTCATCTCATTCGCTCTGGTTAAATAGTTCTTATATTGCACATAATTTGAATAATTCCCACAGGTTTAGTGCTCACACCAAAAGCATGTGTGCCACTGATCTATATTAGTGGAGCACCAAGCCGCTTCTCAGTCTCAAACAGCTTGTGTGTTGCAAGTACCAAATTGAGTGGCTTACTGCACTTAAACTGTCAAATACACACAAAAATATATCAAACTTATATCTTGGCGAGACTTATTTCGGTTTATTTCATAGCTCTCTTTATTTTATTGCATTTAATTATGCTCTTGTTTGCAATTTGTTTATTTGTTCTTATTTTATTACTGACTTTTTACGTGGTTATTTTAATGAAAATAAAACTGTTGAAGAAAAGTAGATTTTTGTTTATATGTGCTGTCAATTATAGTTCTTAGAAAGAAAATTGGAATCAGCAAAAAAATCAGAAATCAGAAGGAAATTGCTATCGGTGCATCTCAAATTTAAAGGTATAGTTCACCAAAAAATGAAAACTGTGTCATCAACGACCCATGTCTTTCCAAACCTGTATGACTTTCTTCTGTGAAACACAAAACGACTTAAAGATGAGTAAATGATGACATTTCATTTTGGGGTGAACTATTCCTTTAAGATTTCCTCTCAGGCTCTCACTGTTTACTTGTCATGTTAAAGTGACAAACACACTGTACTGCGGCAGTGTTTTAAATTACACACAACTCTGTTCCATTTATCATCAGCCCTGGAGAAATGAGAAAAGTCAGCCATGCTTGAAGATGCCTGTCTGTACTTCACATCTATCAGTTGTTTAACTGCTCAGGACGCTGCTGCTTCTGGCTGACCTTCAGACACTCATTTTAGGTGTGAGCGTGTCGCAGTTTATCTCTACCTGAGCTCTTATACTACTGCCCTATTCGTGAACACTGTGCCTCTGCTTTACAAAGTCTGATTCATCTCCTCTTCCCTTTTCAGTTTTACTCTCAGATCACCCTGGTCAAAGCCAAAGGTTTTGAGAGGATTAATCATTACCCTTTATTGCCTCTGTTTGTGCTGAGGTGTGTTCGACATTCTCGAAATGTAATCACACCAGATATTGTTTGAATTATTGGTCATTATTGTAAGGTTGTGCCTTGGTTAACAATGACTTGCAGTGCAGGCTGTGTTGATTCTCAAGTCAATAAAGCAGTGAGTCACAGAATTAGCGCTGATGTGTCTGTATGCTGTCACAAATGCGTAAATCTCATCCACTCCACGCAAAACATAAATGGCTTTTAGAAGAATGATAGTATTGATCCAAATCTCCTTACAGACTCTAAATGCAACTCCCCCTCACCTGTGCCCGATCACCCTGTGTGCCTTGTACTCCTGACTATGATCACAGCATGTGGAAACTTCTTAGCCATATTTAGCCCTTCAAGCAAGAATATATCCACATTTTTAGGGCTGTGGGGATCTGTCCATACAATGAAAGTCAATGGGGTCCAAAACAAGGTTTGAAATGACTTGAGGGTTAAGTAATCCAAAACAGTATTTGAAGGCTCCCTTGCCTTAGTTTTGCTATTTAAATCCATGGACACGCCTAGTTTCAGTAAATGAAATCAGTCATTGTGATTTACTGGATTAGGATTAAAGCTGCAGTCTGTAAATTTTGCCTCTTTGTCGCCATCTCTGTTTGAAACCTGCAATTGCTGTTAATTGCGGAATTATCACCTTTACGTGGGTTGTGTATCAGCATGGTTCCTCAGCGCGGATGAATCTAATGTTTACTGTCAGTCACCACATTTCTGTGGATACTGTACTTCGGAATCACAGATTCTACGTCTTGGAAGTATGACCAAAATAAGAATTTTCACTGGAAAATGTCATCTGAACAAGTAAGCAACATGTCTGCCTCTTTTGTTCTGACCAACTGAGAAAAAAAGCATTACAATAAATAGCGCTGCCAGTGGTGATTAAATCTAACTATCGCTTAGCTCGGATCACGTAAAACAGTGAAAAATATTATTATTGTTATACTTTTTTCTCAAACTGTTAATGTTAACAATTTGACAATTTAACTGGTTATGTATTTGTTCAAAAATTGATTTTGGATATTTTTTAACCAAAGAAAGTTACTGACTGCAGCTTTAAGGATAATCATTTTTAAAAATGTTTACTCCTATTTTCTACACAATAAAGCATTTTAAAGCTTGGCAAAACTAGACAAATATTTATTCATTATAAAAATGTCCATGGCATTTTTTATTATTTTACATAACTTTTCCAGATCTAGAAATCACTCTTTTAAAATCAGGTTTTCCAAGACTGTAGGAATCCTGATTCTTCGAAGGAAACAATTAGTTGTTGATGTGATGAAATAAAAATAAGACACATCTTGATATTTTGGTATTTGTTTATTTTAAAGCTTATTATTTTGTTTTATTTTAAATCATTTTAGAATATATTGAGGCCCCCTAGTGGTCCCTTGTTCAAAAACCACCACCTTTCTTGAATATCCATTTTTCATACTGTGCATTATAATATTGTGGTGCATAAATGTACTTGTACCATTTAATATAGATTTTCAATTTTTAGTGTTTTATTTTTGATTTACTTTAAAATAGTTCAGAATTTCAATATCGGCCAGTGAATTTCAGTTTTTTCTTCTGCAGTGAGCAGAAGCTAGTTAGGTTTTATGTTAAAGGAGAGCCATAGCCAGAGATGTTCTTATTATTCTGTGTCTAACTTGGATCACGTGTGCCTTGATAACCAATTACATTACAGCCTTGATGTCCTTGAATTTCGTTCAGTGTTGTATGACAGTCATTCACTATTTGCAGATACCACAGAAATGCATAAGTAATCTGAATCATATCTGTTGCGCAATTGTCCATGACTTCTCTTTTTTTTTTCTTTTTTTTTTCAGTGTACACTAGATCAATCAATCAATCAATCCAAAATGATTGTTTAAGAGCAAACATTTTGAAGAATAGCCGATGGGCTGATGATTCAATAAATAAGCCGTTTTCCCACAAAAGCGGTTTATTCAGCTTAGTGAAGCCTCTTCTCCATTGACATCCATTAAAAAAAAAAAGGCCTCTGGTCTCCTTCCCTGCAGCNTTTTTTTTTTTTTTTTTGCTAACCGTGCAGGCTTGCTTTTAAGTCGCTTTGACTTGGTCCTTCTCAGAGGTGCGCACAGGGGCTGATTCATGAGCCCTTGTCTTGTTTTATTGTTTAATTGTCCAGCCAGCTGGGAGAGACAGTTATTTGGTGCCCTTAAGAAAACATGTAACGGTAAAGGAGGGAGTGATGTTGTGTTTGGGGTCTGTGCATGTGGTGTAAGGTGTCCTGGGTTGAACAGGCCTCCACAGAACATGCTTTATGAATTAATGAGCTGTGCCCTCAGAGTGTGTGTGTGTGTGTGTGTTAATCAGTTTTGTCTGGGTTTCGTATGCACATAAATATACGTCACATCTTCAAACGTGTGTCCAGAGTCAGTGTGTGACGCAAGTATTAAGGTCATCTGGTTTTTCCTTTTGCACAGGTGTACGGACACCAGCTCTGTGTATTCTTACGAAATGAATTTAACCAGCTTTTCTAGGTCTAGGTTGTTCTGATTCAATGTGTTCTTTTTGAAACAGACTGAATGTGTGTGTGTATAATTCATGTAAATTATTATACATGCATTTCGTTATATAGAGCCTTCTGATGCTCCCATGGCTCTCGTCTTCAAACCTGTCTTCATCCTGACAGCAGTTTCCATGGTTACTCTGCTCGTCCTCATCGCTACAATGAATTCCATTATTTTTGACACCCCCCACAACCCTAATCTTCCATTCACACCTGACCAGTGTAACTTATTCACAAATCTCAGACACTAGGCTCTACAGATGGGCTTCTTTCATTGCCAGCAGTGGTGCAATTACTGATTCACTAATTAAACACTGATTGAAACCCTTTGCACCTCCTCTCCTATGTAATGAATCATGTCTCAAAGTGAAAATTTTAAATTATTCTGGACTTTGTTGCTTGAAGCAATTGACCCTTGCCGGGAGTTTGATTGACAAGCGATCTAACCAATCATAACGCCGAATCCGCCATTTTGTCCGACAAAGCAGTCAGCAGAGTTAGAAGAGTAACCTCGGTGGACTTGATCTTGAAAAATGGTGTGTAGGTTACTGACGTCTTTCCGCGTTTTAAACAACATTCCTTCTCATGTTCATTCATGTTTATTTGATGCTATAAATTAACTAGTAGGAAGAGATGATCGGTTCAAGAGCCGCTTGAGCTGAGGCACTACAACAATCTGTCACGACACATTAAAGAGCCACAAAATGTTTTTTATTGTTCGAATTTCTTAAACTACACAGTTTGTAAGCTGGGACTTTGTTTTAATATCATAAGTAACCTGCTCTGTCTTGTCTGTCGACGTGTTGTCAGTGTCCTCTTTGCTCCATGATGTATTTTTCACTCTTTGTGGCGTGACAGCGCCATGGTTTGTCGGACAAAGCAACAGTAACTAAGGGGGACGGGTCTTTTCAAAGGGTCAATTGTTTATGTGAAAAAATTTCTGCTTTCCCATATTGTCCGTTTCTTTCCGTCTCTGTTCTTCTCTTGTGCAATGTTGAATAAACATGTTCTTGAAATGAGTCTAAAAGGTTTATCACCCTAATTAGCTAATTAGCTCGATTAAAATTATTCAATGTTAAATGCTTATATTTTAATGCAAGGTTTCACAACTTGTCTTATCTTGTATCATTTAGTGCCCATTAATCCAATGATTCACATTTAAACTAATTATTATATTATATTACATTATATTATATTATATTAGTAGAGATGCACCTTTCAAACAGGCATAATTCAGAACCGTTTTTTAGTTTTATTTTGCTGATCTCTATTCCGGGCTTGTGCACAAACTGCATTGCAATCATTTCCCAAAATGTAATTTGTGTAGAAATATTACAAAGTCTGTAAGCAGGATATTAGTTAGGGCCAATACTATCGATGTATCGCGATTGTTTCTGATATTTTCCAAATGCATTGCAAATCGATTGAGCTTAGTTTTTAACAGCAGATGGCGCTCAAGGCAAATTTTTAACCGCATGCTTAAATGCTCACGAAGAAGAGTGCTCATGCGTTCAATGTATTTGCACTTCAGAATGCTTTTATGGCGCGAGATTAATTTAAACAGCCCACTGCAAACACCCTTGTAATTCGCTTCAACCTTTTTGAACTTTATGAATGATTATTTTATAGAAGCTTCATGTAGTGTGTATAAGGAATTGGAAGGAAGCAGATTATGTCTGTTTCTAAAGCACGCAGTGCCATCTGCTATTGAAAACTAAGCTCAGAATCGATTCGAGAGAGAATCGCGATACATACAGAAAATATCACAATTGATCCAGAATCATTTCTCGATTCACGAGGCATTTATGTATTGTCCCATCCTTAATGTTAACACAGGCCAGAGACGGGACACGGGGCGAAGACTGATGCAAAGAGGAGAGCACAGATGCGCCAGTAGAGCAAATACTGAATTGGAAGGAAGACATAGCAAGCTCACTGTTCGCAATGCGCAAAATATTGGAAGAAAAATATAAATATTGAAATGAGGGTGGGGTTTATAGGAATGTATCTCTGAAGGGAACTGACTGTCTTCAGTAAAGTTTCAATGGCATTTTCCTTTTGCTCTTCCCTCCATATAAAGTAGCACAGCACTGCTTTGTGTACAGCGGTAACCAAAGAAATCGCTTCTGTTATAAGCGCCACCTACTGACAGAGTTAATTTGTATTTTCATTCAATCCGTCTGTTGTTTTTGTTTTGTGCAGGTGTGTCATATGTTGCATAATTTCACAAATCAGACTATTTTGTTTTTGCTTTAAATCTTGAAATTAAACAGTCTAATTTAAATCAGTAACAACTGCTCATGCTACATGTTAAGCATCTTTGTTTGGATCATGATTAAAATGCAGCGGTGCCCAATTTCCAATGGCTAGAAATTTTTTGTTTAAGGCTAGTTTGCCTGTTATAGGGCAAATAAACAACAAATACATTTGCTTAAAGGGGGGGGGGAAATCGCAACTAGTATCTGAATCGGCCATGAAAAATGCTGATCGGTGCATTACTAATTATTAGTTTTATTTTATTAATAATGCAATAATGTATGCAAATATATTTTACTTTTTGTTTTACATATTTAATTTCTTTCCATATTTACAAGTGTTTGTAAATGCTTTAAAAGAAATGAAAGCAATAACATAATTTTAAAAAATCTTTAAAATTAAAGATAATACATATATATTTTTTTATGCATAATTTTAGTTTTTGAGTTTTGACAGCAATGTTTGCAACCTGCTTAAGTACAGTATTTGTGGAATGTGTACCCCTTGATAGGAATCACTGTTTTAATAGATTTCTTCCCAACAGGGGGAAACTCGAGTGTCTCCAGCGGCTGACTCAAGTGTATCTAAGTGCAGTCGCCAGAAGAAGTCATTATATTTTCTTCTTTCTTTCTCTCGCTGCTTTGTTTTTTCCTCCTGCATTCTTTTTTCTCTCTTTTCCTGAACCACTCTGAACAGCTCACAGGGATCATGATCTCACCTTTGACTCGAAGAAAATGTAATGGGATGTTGGTCAAGGCTGCAAGTTTGATTTTCTTTAAATTAGAAAATGGTGCATAAATCAATGAGGTTAAACAAAGGGTATCTGAAATGTGACTCAATTACAGAACTGTTCATATATTCTGATCAGATAATTTGGCACTATTTTTCCCCTATATGAATATCATTTATCGAGTATGTATATAGAGCAAAATGAAACACGGTGTCGCAGACTCGCAGCCACCGTAGACATTGAACCAGATGCGTCCACCACAATATTTCGATCATTGTTTGAGCAGTATGATTATTCAATGCCAAATTCAGACTCTCCATCCAATCTTGAATATTTGGTTCTTATTTAGGTACACATTCCATGAAAAAGCAAATATATATATATATTTATTTGGAGGAAGAGAACCTAATTGAGTAATCAGCCTCTCCTCTCTACTTCTGTTAGAAACAGCATATATTTAGCCCCTCCAGACTTCACATGACTCACTCCAAACTCTCTGAATTTATTTGCATTTTAACAGCCTATTATGTTTCAGTTTCTGTGTCAGACAGGCTGTTCACTTAAGCAGCAAGGTTAGATTTCTAGTTCTCACATTTATCTGATTTGCATGATGTTGCCACTCGATTTTTCCCAAAAAAAATTTTTAATAGTTAGAAAATAAATAAAAATACCACTCAAGATTGAGAGTTGTGTAAAGCTAGTGTTATACTTTCCATGTGCGCGGGGGTCCATGTGACGTAAAAATCGTCATCGGAGGGTGTACGCGGAGACTCTTTGCGGACATACACATGCCTCCCATTTTTTGTGACTACGCATGGAAAAATAAGTACGGAAATAAAATTTTGCAATTGTGTTTGTTTAACTCTGACTCTGTGAAATCTTAAAGACTTTTTACAGCTGGTGAATTGTCACGCTATGTTTTAACCTGACGCATTGCGACAAACGATTTCACTGTCCACACTGAAAATGAAACCGAGGTGTAGTGTCATATAATCACATCCACTCAGAAGATGTTTAATGAACTGTTACATTCAGAAGAATTTTGGACCAGTGAAATTTTTCGATGGGCAGGGCTTCTGCAGAAATACAAAGATTAAAAATTGGAAAGATGAGTGTTCATAAATGTCATAAATCTTAATAACTGCATTTTTAACCTCAGAGGTATGTTGTTTAGTACTACAAGGACTGTTGTTTGTTTTGGAATGGAACTGGAGTCACAGAATAACAGGAAACAGGAATCTAAATTTGATAACAGGAATCACTCTAGTGTGTTCAGTGCAACTCTAAGGTTCGTTTGATTCTCAGCACTGTATACTTAAGGCAGGAAAAGCTTTTTATAGTGGACAGATTAAATATTAAAGGGGTCATGAATTGCATTTTTTTTTAAATAATGTTCTCTGAGGTCCACTTAAAATGTTTTCAAGATTTTTACATCAAAAAACATGTAGGCTATTTTCTATCCTGTTTTGACCCTCTCATTGAAACACTGTTTTGATGGGTGTGCCGCATTCAAGACTTGGAAGTAAACGCCCACTGCTATGATTGGGAAACAGTTTTGCCTGTTAAAATCATTTTCAATATCCCCGCCATTACGTGCGGAGTTATGAAAACTTCCAAATTTAAAAAATATCTTGTTACATAGTTTAAACATTTGCCAACAATGTGAAACATGTATGCGTATTACATGCTTTAAAACTTTATGGCCCGGTTTCACAGACAAGGCTTAGCCTAAGTCAGGATTAGACCTTAGTTCAATTAGGACATTTATGTAGCTCTTTTTTAAAAACTTTCACTTGAAAAAATCATTACTGGTGTGCATCTTGAGACAAAACAATGGCACTGATATTTTTTAACATATGTCAGTGCAAGTTGCTTTCAGTTAAAACAAGTCTAGGACTAGCTTAAAGGGTTAGTTTACCCAAAAATGAAAATTCTGTCATTAATTACTCAAGCTCATGTCGTTTTCCACCCTTAAGACCTTCTTTCATCTTCGGAACACAAATTAAGATATTGTTGATGAAATCCGATGGCTCAGTGAGGCCTCTATTGAGAGCAAAGCCACTGAACCTCTCAAGGTCCATAAAGGTACTAAAACATATTTGAAATAGTTCATTTGAGTTCAGTGGTTCTACATTAATATAATAAAGCGACGAGAATACTTTTTGTGCACCAAAAAAACGAAATAACGACTTTTCAACAATATCTAGTGATGGCCGATTACAAAACACGGTTTCGGAGCTTTACGAATCGAATCAGTGAATCGGAGCGCCAAAGTCACGTGATTTCAGCAGTTTAGCTGTTTGATAGGAGATCCGAATCACTCATTTGAAACAAAAGATCCATGAAGCTCAGAAGTAATGTTTTGAAATCAGCCATCACGAGATATTGTTTTTTTGGTGCACAAAAAGTATTCTTGTCACTTCATAATATTAAGGTAGAACCACTGAACTCACCTGGGGTCTCATTTATAAAGCCGCGTACGCCAGTTCCCACGCAAAGGTTGTGATCTATAAAAAACAAACTTGACGGGAGAATGTGCGCACCTTTAAGCAAACTTTGAGCCGTGCGTACGAACATTTTGGAGACGAAGCAGTTTGGCGACACCGATGGTGAGCTTAGGGACTGACGGCAGATGAAGGAAAACCACTTTAAATCCTAATTATGAGTCATAATCATAAATACAGTGCATGTGTTCACAATAACATTTTAAATAAATAAAAGAATGATTTAAACTCGCATGGAAACTCACGTTTTCATTTTGATATACACATTTACATTAATGTTACACTTTCACTAATGGCGATAAGCACTGAAATGACATTACGCAGTCATTACGGAGAAGTTAAACAAACGTGATATGAATAATGTGATAATAGCTTACTAAACCGCAGCTGCAGAAGGTGTTGATGTCCTGTGAAGGATCTTCAAACAGTTACCACTGTATATGAAGGATATAATTTGAGGAAAACGGTAAGATTTGAACGTTTCCTTTTTAAAATACTTCAGTGAAGCTCCGAGAAAGACAATTGTATTTACACTGCAATAAATAAGTAGGCATATCCGTTTCCACTAACAAATATAGCCTATAAACTTCCTAAAAGATATGTTCACCTTATCAGCAAAACTGCATAAATTTGATTTGAATTGTGTAAAACAATTAAAATACTATTTGGCCAGTGGAAATGAATGAATCAACTCTATTCTAAAATCTTTATCTTAAGTATTTAATACAATTTTGTTTTTATGCATATTTTGATATATTTATTCTAAAACATAAGAATATTGGATGATTTTTAGCAATGTAATGTGTATGGCACAAATGTTAACCATGGTGTCACGTGGATGGATGCATGGAAATGATATGCAGATGAGGTTATGCATAGTAAAACTAGGCGTCATAAGCTCCATATATGGTGATTTCGGGGAGGAGACAGGGTGGAGATGCACGTACGCACAATCTTCCGTTGACTGGGATTTATAAAGTGATTTGTGCGCAGGATCTGGCGTACGCATGGTTTTATAAATCAGATTTTTTTTTGTGCGTACGCAGAATCTAGCTTTTGTGCGTACGTACACTTTTAAGATGAAATCTACGCAAAGTTTTATAAATGAGACCCCTGAACTGTTTTAAATATGTTTTTAGTACCTTTATGGATCTTGAGAGGTTCGGTGGCTTTGCTCTCAATAGAGGCCTTACTGTGCCATCGGATTTCATCAAAAATATCTTAATTTGTGTTCCAAAAATGAACTAAGGTCTTACGGGTGTAGAACGTCATGAGGGTGAGTAATAAATGACATTATTTTCATTTTTGGGTGAACTAACCCTTTAAGCCTTGTCTGTGCAACCAAGGATATAAGTCTTTATAAGGTTGTGGCAAATAAAGTTTAAGTACTTGCAGTTAAAAGGATGACTTAAGGTGTTTCATGTAAACAGAATTATGAATGAATGTACCATCATTTTTTGCCCTCGTTCTTATAGGGTATTCATAGTTCATTCTGGAAGCGTCTAGCATTCGATAGTCTTTGACGGTAATAAGATTCACTGAATGAGCTGCTTGTCAGGTTACAGATGCTTGTTTAGACTGAATTTGCAATGGACTGGGTGAGATTCAGATCAGATATTAACAACAGTGTTCCCCTATTAAACAACTATGATATTGAAACAAGGTGTATACCTGATAAGAAAGAAATTTAATTAAGGAAGGGGAAAAAAGGCTCTGCAGTGTTACCTTTTTAAGGCTTTCTGAAATCAGTATGCTTGTGTTATCTGTGTTATGACTGTGTTTTTGGATTGTGCTGCTGTAAGATTTCAGAGGTAATTCTGATTCTGATAGAAAAGGCAGTGATTCTTTAAAGATTCTTAAACGATTCTATAACTATTTTGTGTATGACTCTTTTTTTTGTATAAAGCATGTTGAAACATTTACAAAGATGCTTAAATTACACAGCCTTTTGAATTTAAATTACACAGACCTGCACTGCCCTCTAGCGGTCAGTTAACGCGCTGCTGCAGCAGCAGCACCCATTCGCTCGTTCCAGAGCAACAGACACTAGAACAATGCCTGCCTCTCAGAAGATCTTACTATGAAGTGCTCGGCCACTTACAACTAGCCCAACCAGACTATTAGAAGCTCATGTTTATTCGCTCAGTTAATGAGGGGTAGCATACATATTCATAAACACCTTTCACTGATCAAAGAGGCTCGAACTGTTTTTCCCACTTCATGTCTGCCAATTAATTCTTAAGCCTTTCTGAGCCATTTTTCCAGATTATTGGCGTGACCAGTGCATATCGCTTCCGCTCACACACCAGCTGCGTGCACGTTTTTGTTTGGAATGAGCAGTTCTGTAAACCCAGTGCAACAGGTGGCCACACAAAGAGACGAGTCGCGTGCATCTATCCCGCCGACTCTGCGGCGCTCGCTGCTTAGCAACACACTCTGAGCTGTGACTGTTGCATTCAGATGGTTTTAAAGACTGTAGTCAAGTTTGTCAGGGCGTGATGTTGGGCAGCAGCAGTGCAGACTGCTTGACCATGGGCGTCATTTTGTTTTTAAAACTGAGAAGGGAAGATGTGGACATGCTGGTTGGGAAGTCACAATATGCTCAGTTTGCTGGTAAAGGCTCATGAATATTAATTAGGTTGAATATTAATTATGCTGAATTCCACTTTGCCATCATAGGAATAAATTACATTTAATTTATTCCTATGGTGTGGTCACAGTAAGGTGTCAATGACACATGCAAAGTTTGGTGTCAGTATAAGAAATCTTCTTTTGCCTCTTTTGATACAGAGTCAAATACAGAGTCTTTTGGCTTCATTTCATCGACTTTGTTGATGCGGTATATGGCTTAGACAACTATGGCAACATTGGTATCTATGTTCTTGGCATGACCCAGGGAATATATTAAGACCAGTTTCATGACAATGGGCTAAATTAATCAAAAGCTATTAGCATTTTTTTAATTCATTATAACTTTTGACCACAAAGTGGAGCTGTCTTGAAACTTTGAGAACCTTCAGGGCATGGTGCCGATAGCACATACCGAGTTTTGCAATGATACACCAATGCATTCGTAAAATATAGCAATTTATAATCATAATACTGTATTGCGGTTAGTGGCAATTTCATGTTTTGTTCAATCATAACACCACCAAGTGACACAATCCCAACGCTATTAAACGCTACATCACAACGTTGCTCTAATCATAAAGTGAAACCTAGCAAGTTTGGTGTCGTTGGACTCGGCAAGGATTCAGGAATCTAAGGAGATGTCTCCAGTGAAAATAAGTTAACCACATCCAAAGTTATAAGCATTTAAATAATTTTGTTTCACCATTAGGTGGCGCTGGTCAGAGCATTGTGCCGATGACCCATACCAAATTTCATAACGATACGTTCATGCGTTTGTAAAATACAATATTTTTCTACAAATTTAAAAAGGCAGATATGGGATATTTGGATTAGATATCAATGGAGTCGGCATATTGCCCCAAATCTAATGAGACCGCTTATACGATTTTTGGGCAAACGGTTCAGAAGTTACAAGCTAAAATGGCCATTTTTCTGGACCACTAGGTGGCACTGTGCCGAAACACTGAACATTGCCTTAGATCATGCTTGTGAGGTCAAGTTCCAAGTTTGGTCCAAATGCGATAAAGATGATTAAAAACCATTTAATCAACATTTTTAATAACAATTTCAATAACACATGATTTGACTGAATAATCATTCTTTCTGACCAGTTCAAATTTTACTTTATTCCTAAATCTGCTATCATTAGACCCATAATTGATAAATTATTTACATTTGCTGATTTGGCATGTTTTAATACGTAGTGAATTACAGTGCATTCCCAGGGAATCGAACCCATGACTTTAGTGTTGCTAAGCGCTAGGGCTGCACGATATATCGCATGCGATTGTCACGCGCATTTCGTCAGTAAAGCCGGTTCCCTGATTACCGCTAAATCAGCATCACCTGCTTTCAAATGGAGCGGCATATAATAGACAGAGCCGTAGATCACTGACAAGCCACGCAATATCGCGTTCATATCGCAGATGAATCGCCTTCGATAATGAACGCGATATTGCGTGGCTTGTCAGTGATCTACGGCTCTGTCTATTATATGCCGCTCCATCTGAAAGCAGGTGATGCTGATTTAGCGGTAATCAGGGAACCGGCTTTACTGACGAAATGCGCGTGACAATCGCATGCGATNACATGTGGTCTTCACCTCAACGGCCGGTGGAAAAGAATAGGGATAGGACTCAGGAAGAAATCATGTTTATGAATGCGATTAATTAACGTTACTGTAGGATGAAGCAGAGCAGGACTGAGTGTTGTGGGAGCTGAACGAGGCCGCTGGAGCGATTGCGCAACACACGCCTCACGAGCAGCGGAACTTTTATTATGCCGCAGTCACTGGCGCCGCTTGTGAGGTGCCGCTATGTTTTCTTCCTTATCAGTGTAAGGTAACACAGCTCTGTTTATCATATTAGATTCGATTAGATTATATTCACTTTCACATTTGAGAGTGTTGAAAATGATGTTATAACGTTACTCTGTGTGTTTACTCGGCGGCTGCTGTGAGAAACTTGTTTGAGAGACACTGCAGTAAGATAGATCAATTTTAGTATATCATATTAAATACTGGATGGCTTGTGTTGATAAATGTAATGCAATTAATTTTAAAACGTATTGTATGATGGAGAAAATGCTTTATTACTGTTCCTAAAAATAAAGCTGCATCTGATTATGCTATGTTAGCTACTTCACAAAATAGTGTTTTTCTCTGAGGCTGGTAAAGCATGGTACCTCGCAAAAAATCAAGAAAATTAGATTTAAACAATAAGACTAAACGTGTTGAGCTATATAACAACACTTAGTTTTCTGTCTATAAATATATCAAAACAGTTGTTCCCTTGTCTATTAAAACATGTAATATATTAAAGCGTCTTTGGTGTTTCCATGGTTTCTACAAAATAAAACCGGAAACCGAGGGTAACGCGGGTATGACGCAATAGACAGGCGACTCCTCACACGTCCCGGAGCCTTGGATAAAATTGCAATTTTCTCACGATTTACAAATAGTTGGAAACATTTTGGATATTGTAAGTACTCAAGTGAACAAAATATATAACACTGGCCTAGTGGTTTTTGGATATTTTACTGCATAAATCTTACATATTTCACCTTTAAAATATGTCAGTGGCATTGTTTTGTCTCAAGATACACACCAATAATGTGTTTTTCTGTCTGTTTATAAAAGCTACATAAATGTCCTAATTGAACTAAGGCCTAATCCTGGCTTAATCTAAGCCCTGTCTGTGAAACCAGGCCTAAAATAGCTGGTTATAACTCTCAGAAATGAAATGGAAACCCCTCAACAATTAGAGATGCTCATAGATTAAACAAGTGGTGGGGACAAAACTGGCTATGGAAAAAATTGGTGGGGATTACTAACCACTTACTTCCTCAGCTAAAGCCATCGGAGTATGGAAACATGTCCATTTCAATACAATGAAAGGAATTGAGTGACTCAGGTCGACGTGTTATTTTTCTCTGAAGTTTCACCATTTCCTACTTTGTACCCTCATCTAAATACACATGACCCTTCTAGCCCATGCGTTTGTTTTATATTTCCTCATTTCTCAAACCTCAAGAGGTCTGTGTGTAAGAGAGAGAGAGAGAAAGACAGAGAGCTCTGTGACGGACAGCATCTGTCCTCAGTGACATGGGTCAGGGTGGAGATGTGGAGGCATATCTTCCGCACCAAGCCACGCATGCAACAGGCAAGTGTACTTGTCCTTTATTTGAGAGGACCGAGAGACGTATAGTAGAGAGGTTTGTTTGGGATGTGATGAGAGGGACAGGAATCGCATAATCTCGCCTGTGTTACCTGCTCTTTTCAGTTGTGGTTGGGAACGAGAGAAGGTCTGTGTGTGTTTGAGTGCAGCATCATTTGCGCTTGAAATTTTCTTGTTCTACAGGTGTTTTTTTTTGTAAACAAGATTTTTTTTTCTTTGTGGGCACATCCCTCATTTGTAAGCTGTTTCAGTATGACTTTTCTGTTTGACCAAACTTCTGGTTTGAAAATTTCTGCAACAGGAAACGTCTGGTTTACAATGCAAAAAGCTGCAGCCTGAAGCTTCATGGGTTGCTTAGTGTTGCGAGAAATATTGAGTGTTAATTCCTGTGTGGTTTCACTTTAATATTAACCGTTTAGTTAAAAATTCTGTCGAAAACATGAATCTTTTTAGTACGCACTGGAGAGCTTACAGAGATGTGCTCACTGCTATTACAAAATAAGATGTAAGACTAATGACAGCGGAAGAGCTTTTTGTGCATCTGTTTTCCTCGTTGTGATAGTGGTCATTTTGGAGCAGAGTGAAAGTAAAGTGAAAGATGAGCATAAATGTTAAAGGTGTTAAAGGTCAGTGTTGAATGCAAGAGTGACTGCAGAAAGAGATTATTAGAGAAGTTTCTCCCTCTTTCTGTCAACCTCAGCTGAAACAGGAAGTTTCGAATGATACAATTTGTTTAGTTTCAAAACTGAACGAACGACCATATTTAGTTCTTCACTACAGCATTTTTAAGGGATAGTTCACACAAAAATTTATATTTACTTTTAAATATTTGACTGACTCTTTCTATTAGGTCAAACGACCCACTATTTATTCTCATTTACTATACTGGTAACACTTTACAGTAAGGTTTATTAGTTAAACATTAATTAATGTACTAACTAACATGATCTAACCATGAGCAATACGTTTGTTACTATATTTACTAATCTTCATTAACATTAGTTAATGAAAATACAGTTGTTCATTGTTTGTTCATGTTCACAGCGCATTAACTAATGTTAACAAGATTTTAATAATGTTTTAGTAAATGTTAAAATTAACATGAACAAAGATTAATAAATGCTGTATAAGTGCAGTTCATTATTAGTTCATGTTAATGTAGTTAACTAATGTTAACTAATGAACCTTATTGTAACGTGTTACCACTATACTATATACAGTTGAGCTCGAAAGTTTACATACCCCATGCAGAATCTGCAAAAATGTTAAACATTTTAACGAAATAAGAAGAATCATAAAAATTGCATGTTATTTTTTATTTAGTACAGTCCTGAATAAGCTATTTCACATAACAGATGTTTGCATATAGTCCATAGGACAAAAAAAAGCTGAATTTATAAAAATGACCCAGTTTCAAAGTTTACATACCCTTGATTCTTAATACTATGGTTACCTGGATGATTCACGACTGATTGTTTTGTGATGGTTGTTCATGAGTTGCTTGTTTGTTCTGAGCAGTTAAACAGACCATATTCTTCATAAAAATCCTCCAGGTCCTGCAAATTCTTTGGTTTTCCAGCATCTTCTACATATTTGAACCCTTTCCAGCAGTGACTGAATGATTTTGAGATCCATCTTTTCACATTGAGGACAACTGAGGGACTCAAACACAGCTATTAAAAAAGGTTCAAACATTCACTGATGCTCCAGAAGGAAACACGATGCATTAAGAGTCGGGGATGTAAACGTTTTGAATTGGATGAACAGGATAAATAGTACTTTTTTTGTCTTCTGGGAAACATGTAAGCATCTTCTGTAGCTTCTGAAGGGCAGTACTAAATGAAAAAATAAGAAATAACCAATAAGAAAAACTTGCACATCATCTTCTTGTTCAAAAGTTTTCACCCCCCGACTTTTAATGCATCGCGTTTCCTTCTGGAGCATCAGTGAATGTTTGAACCTTTTTTAATAGCTGTGTTTGAGTCCCTCAGTTGTCCTCGGTGTGAAAAGATGGATCTCAAAATCATTCAGTCATTGCTGGAAAGGATTCAAATATGCAGAAGATGCTGGAAAACTGAAGAATCTGCAGGACCTGGAGGATTTTTCTGAAGAATATGGTCAGTTTAACTGCTCAGGACATACGAGGATCTCATGAACAACCAGCACAAAACAAATTTAAACTTTTGAACTGGGTCATTTTTATAAATACAGCTTTTTTTTTTGTCTTGTGGACTTTATGTAAACATCTGTTATGTGAAATAGTTTATTTAGGACAGTACTAAATAAAAATATCGTGCAATTTTTATTATCGATCTTATTTTGTTAAAACGATTAACATTTTTGCAGATTCTGCGAGGGGTATGTAAACTTTCAAGTAAGTCTTCTGAAGTCACATGATAGCTTTATGTGACAAACAGGCCGAATTTTAATCTGAATCTGAACTTTAATTGTAAATAAATCTTTCATTTTATTAGGAACTTTTTAAATGAATCAATTTCACAAACTGGCCCGAACGATTCATTTGCTAACCTGACTGATCTAGTACTCGTTCAATTAACTGACATAAACACACTGGGGTGGAAGATAATTTCAGTCTTTCTCTTTGTGTCACAGAAAGCGTATGACATGATTTTGAGTTTTGGGTGCACTATCCCTTTGACTATCAAAACTTTGGTGGAGAGAAGAGTCTTGAATTCTTAAGTGGTTCATCAGTGCACAGGAACGGAAGTGTAAATACAAAGAGTCGTTTTGTCCACAGTTTGATTTTCTTTGTCACTTCTTCCTCCCAACCCCACATGAGCAGTTCAAGTCACAGATCACCTGGGTAGAGAGAGAGTTTGCTGACATTAATGTGAAGGTAAGATCCCTGATCTTTCTGCTGCCACCTGCTTTCTTCTATGAGCTCTATCATACTGTCTGTCAAGCTGGGGTTCTAACAGGATTTACAGTAAAGGAAGAGGGCATGCCACAAACTCTGAGCTGCCCGCCAGCCGTCCTGTTTGTTGTTTCTTCTGATTGACTTCCTCTTGTAATATCAGGCTGAAGTGGTCAGGGTCAGAGGAAGAACCTGTGTTTTAAAGCACCACTGTATTATTAGCTCAGTTGATGGTGAGGGAGGAGAACACTGAGAGGGGAAATCAGCCAAGCATAATGGCACAGGATGAGCATTTTAGTGTCCACCCGACAGAAACAGACATTCAGCTATATTCATCGTTTTCTGGTTCGGTGTAGTTTTCATTCTTTCTTGCTTGTTCTTTGTTTTTTCATTCATTTGTTCTTTTTGTAAGAGTCCAATATTGTATTTGTAACCCTATATTGTATTTGTTCCAATTTTCATATTATTCTTACATTTTCTTATTAGAGACACCAAACTTGGTGGGATGGTCTGAAATCTCCCTATTACTCACACACACATCTGTCAGCATCTGACATTACATCTCTTAATTTTTTTTATTTTTTTTTAAATATGGTTCTCTGGAACCGTGAAGGCTAAAATATAAGCATTTCATTTTCCTGAAAAACCTACTTTTTCAAACTTCTCCTTTGTACAAAGCAGCTGTAGACTTTGCTGGCAAATACATTTAAGCATGGCAAAGGTATTTATCGATTAACCCTTTAAACCCGAAGTGTACTGCCGGTGGTACACCACCTCCCGTGAAAAAAATAATAATCAAATTACTAAGCAACCACTGACAGGAATAACAGAATAGGTGTCATTTTAAAGCTTAGAAACTTTTTAATGCATCTAACCATTTTAACCACCCTTAACGAGTGTTAAGTTGTCCCTCTAAACTGAAGTGTACCGCCCGCCGGCGCCACCTAGCTATGAAAAAAAAATGAATAAGCATATTTTTCAAAACTAATGCCTTGATCAACACATAATAGGTGTAATTTGAACATTTAGAGTCTGAACTTTACAATGAATGTTACAAATTGATTAACTTCTAAGTAGTGCTGAGTTATTTGCTGATAAATTAAAAAAAAATGTTTTTTCAAATGTCATTTGAAAGTTCTCACGGAGTAGAATACAACAGGCATAATTGTTTTGGGCTTTGACTAAACTTGAGCGAGTTTTTGTATGTGAAGCCTCCAAGACCCATATGTAAATAACATACAGATGCGGCATTTGTCATGTTTTTGCTCGTAACTTCATGAAACATGCTCCTATTGTAGAAAATGGCACATTATTTACAGCAGATTCCAAAATCAACATAATCCAATGCGTCGATCACAAAATATTCCTCACGGAATTACAACACATAACACCACACAGGTGCTAACTAAAATCAAATGTAGCTTTCACATGTCGTTTTTTGCTCATAACTTCATGAAGCATGCACAGATCATAGAAAATGGCTGATCATTACTTACAGTGGATGCTCTCGATTTAAAATGAGGCAAAAAGAATTAAGTTAAAAAAAAGTTATATTTTAATATAATATATTATTATATAATAAAATGGTTTAAAATATTTTACTTCCTCTAACTTTATTACTCCTTCTGACACGCATTATTTGTCACATCCTCCCTCTCTCTCTCTCTCTCTCTCTCTCTCTTTCTGTTTTTTTCTCTCACCAGTTCTGTTTTCAGGTCTGTCTCTTCCTTCCTCTTCCTGCCTACTTTAGTTGTCGAGCAGGGCAGAGCACACACCCTCAGTCCCATACACACTTTCACACGCACGGCCAGACCTTTGCTCGCTCCCTCTCTGGGATGAGTTTTGTTGTCTATGGCTGCCCCGACTGCAGGCAGATGGGGGTAACAGTGGAATGCCCTGGCTAGAGGAGGGATGAAGAGATGGAGAAAGAGAAGAGGAAGTTTAAAGTCAGTCAGTTATTGACTCTCTACCTGTTCAAGCGGCAGCACAGTAAGACTTTAGCGAATGTCACTCAATCCAGTGAGGAGACGAACAGCACCACGAACTCGGCTCCATCTAGTGCAGCTTTAACCGATGAACATACAACATGGACACCGGTCAGTGCGCACACACAGAATCACATTGCTTCGTAGAGGAGTTGTCGTTTGTTGTTGTTGTTGTTAAGGGTGGTTGTTTGCTGAGAAAAGGAAATGTCACATTTGTTTTGTTGAATTGGGCCACACTGGTTGTCAGATAAACACAAGTTCATGTAATCATACTCTTCTGAAATTAATTGCATCAAGTCAAACATTCAGATAAGATGTTATTGACTCGAATTTTGTTATCCTTTTTAAGACAAGACATCAAGTGCGTCTTAAGTCTGGTGTATCTG
This sequence comes from Anabarilius grahami, assembly GCA_003731715.1. Taxonomy (NCBI): domain Eukaryota; kingdom Metazoa; phylum Chordata; class Actinopteri; order Cypriniformes; family Xenocyprididae; genus Anabarilius; species Anabarilius grahami. The sequence continues at coordinate 12,877,058 of RJVU01051648.1, forward strand.
CAGGAGAACACCTATGAAATATGTCTTGAAGCTCTGTGACACTTTGTTGTGGTTGTTTTTCTTTCTTTCTCTCTCTCTCTAGATTTATTTTTTTTCATGTTGCATGTGTTAACAACACCCTAAAACCTATCAAATAAAAAAAAAAAAATCTTTCTTTTTTTCGGCTTACTTGAGTTTTGTATGAAAAGTGCAACAAATTGCCATCTAAAAATAAATGCCTTTCAGACATTGATAAAACGGCGAGCCTTTTGAAGTAAATAAGTAAATGTGCAAAATAATGAGAATAATAACAATTTGTTGATGTGATAGTAATTCAAAATATTATTTTAACCACAAAGAAATTAACAAATGAATCTGACTGAACCAGCAGTATATCTCAGATTCCTAACATCCACCTTGACTAGTATTTATTACATGCTGTAGACTTTTGTCTGGTTGTCTTCAGATAAATATTCATTTAGCTTAATTTTTAAAGATATAATCCCCCGGTTTTCACAGACAAGGCTTAAAATGCATGTTTGAGCTGTTTTAATTGAAAGCAACTTGCACTGACATATCTTAAAATATGTCAATGCCATTATTTTGTCTCAAGATGCACTCCAGTAATGTTTTTTCTAAGGCATGTTTATAAAAAGCTACTTAAATATCCTAATTGAACTAAGGCCTAATCCTGGCTTAATCTAAGCCCTGTTTGTGAAACCAGGCCTATGTGTACATAAACCCTAAAACTGTACATAACAAATATCAGCTGCTGCATCTGCATCATTCAAAAATGAAAATTGTCATAATTTACTTGCCCTCATGTTGTTCCAAACCTTTAGGATGTACTTTCTTCGGTGGAACAAAAATATATTTTTTTGATAAGTGTTGTTAACCAAACCCACTTTGAATGACCATTGACTTCCATTGTATGGGACATTTCTCAAAATATCTTCTTTTGCATTTCACAAAAGAAAGAAAGGCATACATATTTTAGAATGGCTTGAGGGTGAGTAAATGATGATTTGATTGAAATATTCTTTTAAATGATTTATATATTGTTTCCATTCCAGTGATGATTGTAAAGGATAATTAGTCAGCATTATGGGTTGTGTACAAGCAGCTGTTTTTCTGATATTAGTCTAACTGGGTTTAATGCTATGGTTTGTGTGCTTTTATTGTACCAGCCAGGTTCTCAGAATGCAGTGTTTAATTTTATTTCACCCATTAACCATTTCCTCCCAAACCTGTTTCCCCCTCTCTCTTTCTCTCGTCACAGAGGAAATGTGACATATAGCACTTTATTTCCAGCAGAGTCTACATGATTTCTATCATGTACTAGCTTTAGTTACGAATAAACTGATAACACATTCTGATTGTTTTTCTTTGTGGCTTTAAATTGCATGAGCTTCTCGCCTGCACCCCTGCTGTTGAAACTTGCAAAATAACCATTGAATAACAAGTGGTGGTGGTACCTTAATGTTCTTGGATGATAATTCATAAATTGCAGTTTCAATTCAAAGTAGATGTGACTGATCCCTGAAAAAAATCTCTGGTATAAATATTATATAAACATTTTAATACACTTTATCTCCTGCAGGGGGCACTTTGTGGCAAGTGGAATCCCCCTCTTGAGAGTCTGAGCTTCATTTGGATCTCATAATGTCGCTTAGGCAACTGGAGATATTTGTCTTCAGTGGTATTGATTAAATCTAGAAATAGCGTGCATTGTTCTGTGACATATACATGGTAATCCACTCAAGCAGTTACTGTGAAATGATTAAAGCAAATTGCCCATTGTTCAGTGTCCTCCTGCATAGGATATTATGTTCACTTAACCCAGCTTTAAGCTTTAATAATCAAGCTTGTCTTCCTGACCAATCAGATGGTCTGATATGCTGGGATTGATATTACATATTTTATGCCAACTACCCTGATATTGCTGTGGTTGATATCCATTTCTGTCTCTTGTGTTGTAGGAAGATGGTGAGATCAAGGAGATCAACATCACACATGTGGTTAAGGAGGGGGCAGAGAAGGCAGACCCCTCACAGTTTGAGCTGCTCAAAGTGCTGGGGCAGGGCTCCTTTGGAAAGGTAAATATACTCTCATATGCACAAACTTTAAAAGGAAGATGCTTCTATTCTGCTACATCTGTTAATAGATGTCTTGTGTTTGTCGGCTTTGATGTGTGAGATGCTGCTGAAACCGTGACAGCCATTTTCAAAAGCAAAGACTAGTTAATGGTGATTTTGTAAAGATGTTCAGAGGGTTGACCATGGTTTCACTGCTCTGGACCAGAGCAAACAAGAATGAATGTGAAAGTTGGTAATCCTCCCAACAACACACCTATCACCTGTGTCTGGGTTATGTACCATCCAGTATAGAGAATTGAATAGAGAATGCCTTATAACTTCTAATTCCATTTCTAAATTTGAATTCAAGATGCAAACAGGATCAAATTTGAACTTCAGAATGTAGAATAGTACATTGTATTTTTTAAAACATATTTTTTATTATTTATATTCTTTTTTTCTTTTTTTAAAGAACCCTAACTTTCCTTATGTGAACCAGGTTAGAAGAACGCCTAATCTTCCGGAATGCTCTAATTGATCTGGAAAGATATAAGTTTCCCAAATGCATTGTTAGCCAGCTGTAGTCGCAAGTTTTGTTGTAACCTACAAACATTTAAAAAGTTGTGTGGTTGGAACTACTGTTCTGGACCTGTGGTTAGATCTATAGTTTCTTGTCAGTATGACATGGACTCGAATAGATCATGCATTTTATCAAAATAAGCAATCTATGCAGTACAATCTATATTTTTCATTCTAATTGTTCCAATTTCATTTTATGTCTTTTAGTTTGTCAAGACAAGAGAACATCATTTTTGAAGGCTGCATATTTGCTCTACTACCCCAGGGGAACAAAAATAGCAAAGTAGCCCTCAGATGCCAATCCTGCCATTCTTTTTATTTAAACAATAATCCAACATTTATTTGATCTCATATTGATTAATTATCAGAAGTTATCTGATGCAGTTCAAATGACACGTGCGACAAAGTTATATTTTGGGTAAATATTTTGGGTAAATTGTTTTGACTAGTTCATTTCTCCAACTATGCATCATAGTATGGTAGTTAAGCAAAGTGTTATGTAACTGTAGAGTACTGAATGGTACTCAAATATCAATAGCCGGGTTTCCATTACAGATTTGCTTAAAACTTTTGCGATATTTTCTAAATGTCAAAAAGAAAACTATTGCAAAATGACGGCGTTTCCATTAACGGATGTTATGCGACTAAAACATAATTTTCTCCTCTAATGATAAGTGATTCCAAAAAAAATGGCAACAGATGTTAGTAGGTTTAAGTAAGTAACTTTAACATATGCCAGGTGACCTCTAAATGTGAAAAAAAAATCTAATTGCCTGAAAAACCACCTCATGTGAGCGTAAAAATTTTTTGCGATATATGGGAGTTTTTGCGAAAGTGACGTGTTTTCACTGGGCGTATTTTCAATTCGCAATTTCAATTTGCACAATTTGAAGGGTAATGGAAATACAGCTAATGACATTTAAGTACCTTTTTTCTAAGTAAATTAACAACATTTAGAAATTACTTGTTGAATATATAAACAATTATATTTACCTAGGTTGAATATAATCATTAAAGATCTCTTCCTGTCATTCAATTCAAATTCAACTTCCTTTAGGAAGTTTTTTAACTCATCAATTAGAAAAGAGAGTTCTTTTTTTTTTTTTTTTTTTCAACTCTGGTGTGTTATCAGCAAAACTGAGTGAGTTTTTACCAGGGCTTTTATAGCACATTCTTTAATAGCATTAAATATTTAAAAAAACTGACTTAAACTGCATGCAGACAATGTGACTGAATTGTTTAGTGAAAACATGTTTTTTGTGTGTGCACAGGTGTTTTTGGTACGGAAGGTAACCCCTCCTGACAACAACCAACTCTATGCCATGAAGGTCCTGAGAAAGGCTACACTCAAAGGTACAGCATCAGTGTAAACACACACACCACAAACCACACAAGCTTCCTTTGCTAACATAAACAGTGCTTCAACAACAGCTACTTTCATTTCACATTGTTCTCCTGGGCTGTTTAATTTTTTTTACTCGAGTGTCACTCCTAGTTTCTGTGTAACCACAGATGGCAACCCTGAGTATTACAGCAACCATGCTTTTAATTGTTCTCATAGTGAGATGCTGTAAATACAATGTTTTGTTATATTCCCTTAACTGCAAATTTGCATACCACTCTGAGTGAGGTTGCAGGTTAACGGTAACTATGTGGGTACACTCACTTCCTGTTTTTTTGTGTGTGTACCCCAATGACAGAAAATCCCACCATACATACAAACCTGAGGTTTTCAGTTCAGGTATCTGTTTACTGAAATCTCAGTTGTTCCCTCTTTCTACCTCCCAAGCATGTGAATTGGGACGCATCTTATGTTTTTGTGAGAGCTGATAACATCACTTCCTACAAACAAATGCTATCAGATAAACTTCTGCTTCAGACATCATTCTGTTAAGCTGAATCTGCTGATTCACTGGTCACTTACAGTAGAAAATGTTTTCGTGCTTGGCTCTTATCATTCTTGAATATATAAATTGCATAGTTGTGATTTGCTTGGTGGTTTTACAGATGTGTTTTATCACTGTTGCCCAATATTACAATCCATAAAGTCGAATTACTCGAAGAAGTTTGACTTTATGTTGGCTGTGGCCAAGTATTTCATCTCAAAACCCTAGGGAATTTGTTCTTATCACAGTGAGAGATCGTGTGAGGACTAAAATGGAGAGAGACATCCTGGCAGACGTCAACCATCCATTTGTGGTTAAACTCCATTATGGTGAGTTAGTGTGACGTCTGTTCTATGGGACATTGTAATATTTTGTCATGCCATTTCCTCTTCTTTAAAATGATAGTTTGCTCAAAAAATTTTTTTTTTCTTTCACTGTCATGTCATTCAAAATTCCTAATGACACAATGGATCAAAAAAAGAGAGATTCTGAGGACTGAACTGGTCTCTTCTTTCCCATGTAATTTCAATGAATGTGGACTGCAGATGCACCATTAAAGTATCCCAAAAGCAGCCCATTCCAAGACTCTAGAAGTCACATGATAGCTTTGTTTAAATTGTTATTCACTAAAAACCTTGCCATCCACCCTTACTCTTCCTTGACAAGTTTATGAAAGAAGTAGTGAAGTCCAATTGAGCTGGATCATTTCAATTAATCAGTTGAATCAATTGATTCAGTGATTCAGTCACAAATCAGACTACTCTGATTCAACTTACTGACTCCACAGTTTGGTTGCAGTGGTTAACAGCCCACCGGATGGGCTAATATTTAGTGAATAACGACTTAAAATTTGGTCTTTTGGATTTTGAAGCTTTAATGACATGATGGTTATGATTTTTGGATCAACTGTCCCTTTAAATGACACAAAAGGCACTTTGAGTGGAAGTGGAAGTCAGTGATAATACAGCTTGTTGTTGAAATTGTATTAAGCAGGAATTATCAAATGATTTTAATTCAGTGTTCCTGAATAATTCTGATCCTCTAATTAATGTGAAGAGTACAGTTTTTGTTGTTGTTGTTGTTGTTGTTGTTGTTGTTGTCCATTACATTCATATTGAGTAATTTAACATTGCAGTCATGCAATTTACCTTCTTGGAAGCCTTATATTAGGAAGCTGTGGGAGCTTATCATTAATTACTAACAGATCAGATAAACTTCATTGTTAACGCACTGGTCGTAAGCGCTCTCTTTTTGTATATGTGTTCAGCCTTTCAGACTGAGGGTAAACTCTATCTGATTCTGGACTTCCTCAGAGGGGGCGATCTATTCACCAGGCTGTCAAAAGAGGTATATAATACTCATAACAATGAGCACAATATCCTCTCCTTTTTCTCCTTTGTATTCACTCAATCTCTTTGGTGTGCAGGTGATGTTCACAGAAGAAGATGTGAAGTTTTATCTGGCTGAGCTGGCACTGGGTCTAGATCACCTACACGGTCTCGGCATTATCTACAGAGATCTCAAACCTGAGAAGTACTTAACACACGCACACATATTGAGGAGATACTTGACCTTACAAACACATGTACACACCATGAATTCTTCAACTTGTACTGGATAAGACCTCAGTTACTGTGATTTTAACCTGACTGACTCAAAATGGCGTAACAAACACATTTCTATGTTCTATTTTCTAGCATCCTCCTGGATGAAGAGGGCCATATCAAACTCACAGGTCAATAAAAACACTGTGCTTTACCAAAGGATAGAGATTAAGTGTTTTATTTAATTGGTGTAATTGGTTTTGTTATTTCTGTCAGATTTTGGACTGTGTAAGGAAGCTATCGACCATGAGAAGAAGGCTTACTCCTTCTGCGGGACGGTGGAATACATGGCTCCAGAGGTGGTTAATCGGCAGGGACACACCCACAGCGCTGACTGGTGGTCATTTGGGGTACTGATGGTATGTCCAGATTCACATAGAAATTGAGAGAACCTGCTTTGATGTCACTTAAATTGAGTCCGATTTGTTTGGATTTAATGGTTGCTTTCTGCTTCTCTTTCATACAGTTTGAGATGCTTACCGGGTCACTGCCATTCCAGGGAAAAGACAGAAAAGAAACAATGAATCTCATCCTGAAGTGAGTGTTGATGTTTTCATAGAGATGAAGCCTAGTCTTAAAGTAAATAATGTTGTGAAATTGTTATTTTAAATGAAGCATTTAGGATAAATGTGTTTTACTAAGGATTGGGCTTGTTTTTTGTTCAGTTAATCAGAAACTTTCCATTTCACTGGTTTACTTCATTTGCTACTAGCGAGCTGTTAAAAGAAAAACAATTTATGCTGTTAAACATAGCATCTAATCAGCATATTAGAATGATTTCTGATGGATTGTTACAGTAATGCCAAGTGAACATTCAGCTTTACCATTACAGGAATAAATGACATTTTAAATTGGAATAATATTTCACTATATTACAGTTTTTATTGTATTCTTGATCAAGTGAGCCTTACTGCACTGGATAAGAGATTTCTTTAAAGAAAATCTTAACCGCCCCAAACGTTTGAATGGTAGTGTATATGTTGTGACTATTATTCAGTGTCTGAGTCATGATCGTTTTTTGGTCATCTCTTCAGAGCAAGGTTGGGGATGCCTCAGTTCCTGAGCGCTGAAGCTCAGAGTTTACTGAGAGCTCTGTTCAAGAGGAACCCCACCAACAGACTGGGTAATGTATACACAGTCAGATTGTTTGTTTTATATATTATTTGTGATTGTTTAACCTTTTAAACAGCATTAATAGCATGTTAATCTTGTGAAAGGCTTCCTTTCCAAATTAATTCAGTTACATTGATGTATTTGACATTAGATTAAGGTAATTGAAAGGAACATTTTATTTAAATGTTCTATATTTTCATAGTATGGAAAGTTTTTTTTCTTATTTTATTCATACTTTAACTGTTACCAGGATCTGGATCAGATGGAGCCGAGGAAATCAAACGCCATTCGTTCTTCGTGACAATTGATTGGAATGTAAGATCGTACTTCAGATTACTGCAACTCTAAAGAAGTAGTTCTATTACAGACTTGTCCTCCCCACCAGTTTGAGCTTATGTGACAAGAAATGTATAATAATTTTCAGAAACTCTTCAGGCGAGAGATAAAACCCCCGTTCAAGCCAGCAGTGGCCAGACCTGACGACACCTTTTACTTCGATTCGGAGTTCACTTCTCGTACACCCAAAGGTGAGAGGTCACATCTATGATCTGATCAGTTTTCTTTTTGGACCATGCGAGAGTAGTTAGGCCACTCAAACTGACATTTAAAACAAACTATGGGGGAATTTAAAGGGATAGTTCATCATGTGAAAAACAAAAAGAGGAGTTTAGAAGAATGTTTGGCATAAAGTTGCTCTTTTACATATAATACATGTGGATGGAGATGTCAAAAAACGACAAAAAAATATCATAACAGCAAGGGACGGACCAAATTTTAAGAAATTATTCGCAAAAGGTCTAGCAAGATTTTTAAACAGTAAAAAAAAGGCCAGTTAGCCATGGTCCACATTCACTTTCAGTTTATGAAAAAGAGGAGAATGAAGATTCTTACACATAAGGAAAAAAAATTCATCTTTGGATGACAATTTCATTTTTGGGTGAACTATCCCTTTAATAGTGCCCAAGGTCTTTTCATGAATAAGCTAGTCATAGAACAGATGGCTGTGTTTTCTTCCTGATCTTCAAGCTGAGCTCACTGCAGTAGATTTGGAGCTTTGGGTGGATTTTTCAAATGTCATCAGCAGCTAAAATGGAATATGCGTGTAGGCTTCATGGTTTCTTTGCTCTTGGCCTTTCTCAGATTCCCCAGGTGTTCCTCCCAGCGCTGGGGCTCATCAGCTCTTCCGGGGCTTCAGCTTTGTTGCCACAGCGATGCTAGAGGAGGAAGGCAAAGAGGAGCCCTCTCAACCCCCTCCACACCCTGTCGTACAGGTAAAACAACTCTTTGTGACATTTCCCTTCAGCTTTTAGATGCTGTATGACAATATTAAAGGGTTGAATGTTAGGCTTGAATTGATCTGTGGCATGCTGTCAGTTACCACAGAAAATAATTACGTTTTTAGTGCCATGTTACAAGTTGATAAATGCTGTAACTTTCATGTGATGCTCATAAAGATGCCAGAAAAGATATGTGACATTAATATCTGCAAGGATTGTTTAAGGGGCGTTCACTTATAGCACAATTAAATCGTTTCAGGTTAGAGTTGAACTTGTTTTTAACCCAGAACATGTCATGTAGTCATCCTATGATTTATGATTAAGTGAATTTATCTGACCACTAGGGAGCAGTATTTCTACCTTTTCAGTTTGTTTTACTTTATGAAGAGTGAGTGTAATACAGTTTAATGGACATGATGCAGTGGTTAAATGTTAATGAAGGATGCGACTTGTGGAAAATGATTTCTGCAATCATAAGTGCAGTGTAGTAATTCTGTAAAATGTAAATGTCTTTACTCCGTTTTAATGATATTCTGTGTTATCCAGCATAATCTGTACTGAGTTCAAACTAATAATGAGTGTGTAGTGTTTGTGTCTGTGTGTGAAAGGATATAATTACTTTGTAATTATTAGATTTTACTATTGATGGTGTGTGTTCTTGTATACATGGTTTATGAGCACACAGATGTGTATAATAACATGGGTATTACAACGTAAACATGGTTTATGAAGACACTTCTTGTGTCCTCGTAAACCAAATGGCTTAAAAAACATACTAAATTGTGTTTTTTTTTGGGGGGGGGGGAAATTCAAAAAATGCAGAGTTTCCTGTGATGGGTAGGTTTAGGGGTAGGGGTAGTGTAGAGGGATAGAATATACAATTTGAACAGTATAAAAACCATTACATCTATGGAGAGTCCCCGTAAACTCCATATACGTGTGTGTGGGTGTGTGTGTGTGGGTGTGGGTGTGGGTGTGGGTGTGTGTGTGTGTGTGTGGGCATGTTTTTGTGAAATATCAGGACACAAATGTGTATAATGACATGGGTATGACATAGGTATTACAAGGAGAGGGTGATTTATGAGGACATTCCCCATGTCACCACTTTTCAAAAGGCTTATAAATCATACAGAATGAGTTTTTGTGAGAAAGTAAAAGTGTGCACAGTTTCCTGTGATGGTTAGGTTTAGGGGTAGGGGTAGTGTAGGGGGATAAAAAATACGGTTTGTACAGTATAAAAACCATTACGCCTATGGAATGTCCCCACATTTCACAAAAACAAACGTGTGTGTGTGTGTGTGTGTGTGTGTGTCTGTTCTAATATTCTATTCTCTGTTGTGTACCTGCCTCCAAGCAGCAGCTTCATGGTAAGAACATCTTGTTCAGTGACGGTTACGTGCTGAAAGAGGACATTGGCATGGGCTCTTTCTCTGTCTGCAAACGCTGCATACACAAAGCAACCAACACAGAGTATGCAGTAAAGGTTAGAGCCTCACTCCCTTAACTTGTCTTATAATTGTACTCAAGTCATACAGGTGTCTTTGAATTCATTTCTTTCTTTGACATCAGCATTTTTGGTTAGGTTAGATTAGTTTACCTAACCATATTGCATTTTACAATCAATTCCTTTGGTTTTTCTAGAGATATTCGGATGCTTTGTGGAAAATAACTTCATTTAAATAAAACATATTTGCTTTTAAATTCTCTTTTAACTAATTGTCATAGGCTATGTTCACTAAAGGGGTTTTTAAATACATGTGGTCTTCAGGTGACCAATACATAACCTACTGTATAATGCTGATAGGTAATTGATAAAACAAGCACCGACCCATCCGAAGAGATTGAGATCCTGCTGAGATACGGCCAGCATCCCAACATCATCACTCTCAAAGATGTAAGTACAACAACTTAAATAAATAAATAATAAAATAAAAACATTTAACTAATCTGCAGGAATCATCTGCATTTTTAAAATATGACATAAGCACAATACAGAGAGCAAAAAATACCACCACTCCATATTTAATTGAATAAAACTGTTGTGTTTCAGGTCTATGATAACGGAAAGCAGGTGTACCTAGTCACTGAGTTGATGCGAGGAGGTGAGCTGCTGGACAGAATCCTCAAGCAGAAGTTTTTCTCTGAAAGAGAGGCTAGTGCTGTGCTGCACACTATCACAAAAACCGTGGAATACCTGCACTCTCAAGGGGTGAGAAAATATGCATGGACAAACCCAATCACATCTATCTTGTAGATAAAAACTTGCCACTAACATAGAATCTGTCATAATGATTCACAGCTTGTGACAGAGCCTAGCTTTCCCCCTTGTTTCTAAGGGTGTTCCCCAAGGCTCTTCCCTAGGCCCTCTTCTGTTCTTTAGTGTTTATGTTGATGTCTTTCCCAGAAGAACCACAATTGATAGGGTTCTTTGGACTAACATTATACTGTAGCTTTTTAAAGCATTATAGAAGTGCATGAAGAGAATTGGGTAATTGGGGGCAATTGTAACACTAAATATATTATAATAGTCTTTTTCATAACTACTGTACTATTAATGGTACAGTTAATATTTGGTGGTTATAAATGTGTTTTGCACCTAAAGATGGCAGGTAGATTTGTAGTTGTTTGTGAGTTATGCAGCAAAATGTAAGTTATTTTATCCCCTGTGTTCTCTGTTTTTTTACAGGTTGTGCACAGGGATCTGAAGCCCAGTAATATTCTGTATGTCGATGAGTCTGGAAATCCAGAATCTCTGCGCATCTGTGATTTTGGCTTTGCCAAACAGCTAAGGGCAGACAACGGTCTCCTCATGACACCCTGCTATACTGCCAACTTTGTAGCACCTGAGGTGAGTGGTTGTTCTCAAAACTGGGAATGGGAAATGCTGTATAGACCAATAAACAGTATCTTTGAAGTCTCTCTCACACATACACACACACACACACACACCTACACCTACTAAGGGAATGCAGAACCCTCATTGGCCATGCCCCTCAAGCTTCAGCCAGTCACCTCCTTTTACTACTTTAGTCTGCCCAATGTTTTGAACTTCAGTGTTATTGAAAAACATTAAATGTAACTATGTAGGGTTCTCTACAGGAATTATTAGTAGCAAAGCGCAGTTTGTATTATGTGACTTTAAATTATCTGGGGTCAGTGATGTGGAGTTTTTAATATTTTTCTCAATATCTGTTCTGTTTTGTGTTGCAGGTACTGAAGAGGCAAGGCTATGATGAGGGTTGTGACATTTGGAGTCTTGGAGTATTACTTTACACTATGCTTGCTGGGTAAGAACACACACACATTATCTTCCATTATTAATAAATATTGCACTCTCAATTTCAACACATAACACTGAAAACCCTCCCACAATAATTTTTTCTTTGGTTTTTAATTGTTCCAGTTTTACGCCATTTGCCAACGGACCAGAAGACACTCCAGAAGATATTCTGAGTCGGATAGGAAGTGGCCGCTTTACTCTGACGGGAGGCAACTGGGATGCGGTGTCTGATGCTGCCAAAGTAGGCCATGACCCCACCCTTATCCATTCAAACCTCTCTGACAGGATTTTATTTTCTTACACACATGCTTTTCCATGCAGGACTTGGTCTCTAAGATGCTCCATGTGGACCCTCACCAGCGGCTCACAGCCAAGCAGGTCCTGAAGCATCCGTGGATTGTTCAGAGAGACAAACTTCCCAACAGCCAGCTACAACACCAAGATGCCAAGCTTGTCAAGGTACCGCTGCCATGAGGCTCTTATAACACTTACAATATATAACATAAATGTTGGTCTATTACTTCACCTGCTACTACTTTCTCCTCACAGGGGGCGATGGCCGCCACATACTCAGCGCTAAAGAGTTCCCAACCACCCCCTGAGCTAAAGCCCATCGAGTCCTCATTCCTGGCGCAGAGACGGGTGAAAAAGCTCCCATCCACCTCTCTGTAGAGAACGAGGAGAGGAGAAATGGAGAAGTACTCCTGACTGAATGCAGTTGTGGAAAGGATGGATGGATGGATGAAAGAACCACACTGAAGCTCTACAGACTAAAGACGGTCTCTTGAACCTGCCCATGACATCAGCACTGGAGTGAAGCTGTCAAGCATGCTAGGCAAGGCAGGTGATTGGCTGATGAAGTTTGAGGGGCGTGGCCAGTGAGGGTTCCGTACTCCATTAGGAGTAGATGTGTGTGTGTGTTTGTGTGTGTGAGATTTCAAAATCGGGTAAAGGATACTGTTATAAAAAAGATGATATTCCCAGTGCATTTATGTCTTGGTACTGTAATCCTTAAATAACAACACTGAGTTTTTGATTTTCTTTTTTATTTCTCAGTTTTTGTTTGTTTTGGTTTTTGTTTATTTTTTTGTCTCTGTAGTTTGTTCAACTGGATTTTCGTGTTGATTTGTCTGTTCTTGGAAGCTTTTCAACAGTAGTTTTCTCTTCGTCCGTCTCTCCCTGAAAGCTCAAAGTGGCCTTCAGCAGAAAGAGAGATGTTCCAGTATAATATTTCACCCAGATGAATGAGTAAAGGTTAGATATATCTTCCAATAATGATCCGGTAAGCATGTTCACAAGACTACCAACCTAAACACAGTGGAGAATGGAAGTGCTCTCTGCATGGATTTGTACAATGCTGTCATGTTTCTTTCTTGTTTTCCCCAACTCGGCACTTTTACTTGGTGAACCTGTCAGCACTGGTGAAGACTGTTCAGAGAATGTCTCCTTGTGTGTTTATTAAAGTAAGGAATGAAAAAGTCTGAATGTGAGATGACACCTGAAGCTTGTGGCATGGAAAAATGTTGCTTTCGTGTGATTTCCAGCGATTATTTTTTTTTTCTTCTGGATATTGACTGCTGTCTCCTGTGTTTTGATTTTGTTGCTGTTGTTGCTTAAAGAGAAGTTATTTTATAAAGGGACATTGAGCACAAAATGTATAAATATGACAGCTGAGAAAACGATTTAATGATTGTGTATATTTTTATCTGTCTATCCTATTCCTTGTTCACCCTGTGTTCAGAAGCCCAGTGTGGTGGAACTATCAACTGTATTGTGCTCAGGATGTTATTAGAGATGCCTTGCAAATTCATGAAGCCTCGCTCAAGTATTGCACCCTTTACCAATCAAACATGTCTTATCAGTCAGTTTTAAGACATGCTTACAGTATTGTTTTGCATTGCCTTTTTCAGAAATTCAGAATTTTTGAATTGAATTATAAAAATCACATAAAAAAAACAGAAAAGGATGTAGTTTTGATTATTCGTTTTACCAAGGATAGTTCACTCCAAAATGAAAATTGTGATCATTTACTCACCCTCATGTCTTTCCAAACCTGTATGACTTTCTATATTTCACAAAAATAAAATAGGGACCAGGAATCCATTTTCACCCTATTGAGGAAAAAAAAAAACATGGGCATTCTGCTATAAATATACAGGGATACCGGTTTGGAATGACATGAGGGTGAATAAATGATGACAGAATATTCACTATTGGGTGAATTATACCTTTAAATCTTTAAAGTAACTGGAACAGAATTTGGAATTGACCCAAAGTGTTAAAAAACAACATACAGTCTGTCTCTCTAAGTGTGCATTCTGTTTCTCCCAAACTTTATTTGCTCTTTGTGTGGTATTTGGCGTTATTCTTGCCTAAAAAAAAAAAAAAAGA
>RJVU01051648.1:12914242-12951382 GCA_003731715.1 Anabarilius grahami
TACCAGGAGCTCAGAGGTGCTCAGCACGTCGAGAGTGAGAGACTGAATTCGTGAGTGATGTACTCCGAGCTCACGATGGATTCCTGAACACTCAATACAGGTGAGGATGCCCAGGTTAGTGGAAAGCCAGGTGGGATCTAAAAAGGACATCACACTTCATTCAAACATTTCTTTGTCAATCTTTAACACCTTTTGCTGACTAATAAAATGTTTTTCAAGAGATCTTAATGATGATGCAGTAATTCTGAGGAAGAGAATGCTGTTATGCATTGCTTAAATATTTTATTAATCTAACAAAAAAAGAAAAAGAAATACATATGCAAACCTACATAAGGCTTAAACATCTCTCTCTCATCACCATTATTTTGATTTAATTTAGAATAACACATAGGATTTCTATATTTGTAACACTGTAAGGGGTCATTCATCTCATGTTTAAAAACATGAGACACAGGGCAGTGGAATGAAAAAACTCAAGGTATAGAGTTGAACATATTTTAACTTGAGTGCTGCATTTTTAAAACCTGTGTCATGTGCAAGATGCTGCAAAAGACGGGAGTGCAACGATCGAACATGTCTGTCTAGAACATTAACAGAAAAACAATGGAAATGCTGTGCAATGGAATGCAAAAATTAATTCAGTGTGAATGGCCCCAAACAGTATTTAAATGCACTAGGATCCTCTTGTCGAGACCTGGAGCTCCGCAGTCGCAGCAGGCCTCATTGCCGGGCAGGTTTCTCAGGCCTGAGATGACAGCTCGGACGAGCTCCTGCAGACCGCTGTCCTGAAACTGTAGCTGATCTCCACCTAGAGCCGTGTTCAAGGCCTCCTCCTTACTGTTCTGCAGCACGGACACCCATCTGCAGGAAGACCGATAGAGAGGTTACAAAAAAATTAATTCATAACTCTGCCTAACAAATAGTGACCTTTCAGATACATCCGTTGTGTCTTTCACATTTCATTGTCTTTCTTTATCTTTCTCTTTCCTTTTTTATTCTATCTCTCATCTTGAGGAGCAGGTTTTGATCCTGCTCCCTCCTGCATGTTCATACATGCTGCTCTGCAGTGTGTGATAGAGATTTCTCTGCGCACAGGTAAGTGTATGTGTGTCTGCACTTACATCATGCATTCTTGCTCGTCCTCGGCCTGGAAATGGTATGTGCGGTTGTCTGTAAGATAAATGAAAGAGAGAGAGAGAGAAATCTAGTTAGGTGGGCCTCTAAACAGAAGGAAAACATGGAAAAACTTCCTTATCTACAGGAAATAAACAAAAAAAAACAAAAAAAAAAAAAGGTCAGGACTAGCCATTCAATACACCTGCTTTTCATGATCTGCACACACCTACACACCTATTTCTCCAAACTTTATTTACATACTTCTGAACACCTACATGCAACACCTTGTCTGGTTTAACGTACTATATTGTATTATATTTCCGTGAATTAATCACATACAGGTCAGTTAAGCCAGCATCAGTGAATTATTTCCAACCATGCATGTTGAATTCATCCCTGTCTAGTCCTTGGATATCTTCAGAATAGAATATTATTATTCTTATTATTCATTCAGTGTATAGTACAAATACTGTGCATATTAAGCAAATGTTTGCATAGAAGATCCAGATGACGTAACACATTTATCAAAATTTGCAATATAAAACACAGTACACTGTACATCCCACAGTGCAATGTGCTTTCCTGTGAGGTGAATAAAGCAGAAGCAATTGTATCTAGAAATTTTAAGGTATAGGCTATTTGCACTTAATTAGCATTGAATGCTATTTACAGTAAGTTCAAATAGTGATAGATACTATTTACACTAAGCAAAAATAGCAGTATTTTCTTTGCAGTGTAAATAGTAGTTAGATGCTATTTGTACTAAGTGTAAATAGCTGTTAGATGCTATTTAGCCCATTTACCCTTTGCCAACAAGGTGGGCTATTTGAGCTTAGTGTTGGGGAAAGTTACTTTTAAAAGTAATCTGTTAGAATATTGTGATATAATCCATAAAAAAAGTAACTAACTGCATTAGTTACTTTTTATGGAAAGTAACACTTTACTTTTTATCACCTGGGCTGGGCTTGTTTTTAAACAAAAAAGAAAAAGACACAAATGTGATGTTTATCTAAAGCCATTTTTGCTTTTAAGTATGGTTGAATTGGATCATCAAAGGTCAGCAGCCAAGACATTGGTTAATACATTTAGTCTAGAACTAAAATAAGCATCACGTTTACACAGCGCACACAACGCCTCTGCACTTTACTGCTGATTTCTCTAAACATTGGGACAGGAGAGGTGACAGTAAACAAATAAAAAAACAAAGTAACTAAAACAATTTTTTATTGTAAATCTAAAAGTAATGTGTTACTTTACTAGTTACTTGAAAAAGTAATCTGATTACGTAACTGATTACGTGTTGTTTGTAATCCGTTACCCCCAACATTGGCACTTGTAAATAGATGCTCAGAATTTTAGAAAAAAACTAAAGTAATTACTAGTATATCCAATAAAGACATGTGAGAGCAACGTAGCATATTACTGCATAAACCGTATCATGGAACAACGCCTACTGTTTCACTTATTATTTTTTTGTGTATACACTATACGGCACACTATTTATTAATTAGTAAGCTAGTTTTCCATTCTAAACATAGTCCTTACCATACCATAGCTGAGAGGAAAAAGGTCAAAGGTCAGAGATCAACTTACGTGTAACTAAATCAAATGTTCTTTTTTCCTCAGGGTTGGGCCGCACCTGACATGTCAGAAGGTTAAGCTTTGCGGGTGGTCTATTGATCTGAGAAAGAAAGAAGAGTTATAACATGCTTAAAAGGCATTCTCATCACATAGCTCATATGTGGTCACTCATTAACTCAAATGCAAACAAATCTCACTTGCAATTATGGTGTGTGCAGGATTAATGCTAGAAATGTGAGTAAAAGCTAACAACGTTTATGTTGCTAAATTGCTGAAGCTGGAAGCACACACACAGACATAAGCAAAACTAGTAAAACTTCTGGCTTTTGGTAATGTGGATGATTCCAGATCAAACTTCTTTATGTGTTTTGGCCTGTAGTTTGTGGTTCGGAAAGGAAATAACTAATACATGAGCGATGACTCTCTCTCATGAAGCATGGGAAATTTTGATTGCATGTCCTGAATGTCAAATAATCGCTCTAGAGACTCTCGGAACAGACAGTGTATTATCACTAATGTCGGTGAACTATTTGTGCTAATTAAACAATATTCACACAAGCAAGAGTACTGTTGCCCTGATTACTGCAGTGCATGATTCAGCCATAGGATTTCAAACAGAAGGTTTGTTAACAAAAAGTTATTAGTGAGTACTTTGTAATGCAGATTCATAGACTATAATATAATATAATGAAGTATGTGTAACTGGAAGGTGTTGAGCTGTGTGTTTGTCTCTCTTAAATCTCACCGTGCTGTGAGAAATGGTCAGGCAGCCATATTTAACTCCACACTTCCTCTTCTGCCAAACCTTTCTGATCCTGAAACACAAAGATCATGAAAACCCTTAACAATCCAAATTCAACATTCATCAATATTATCATCTTAAAGGGGACGTACTATGAAAAATTCACTTTTTCAGAAGGTGTTTGAACACTACAGTGTGTGAGAACAACCAGCCTATAAATGGTAAAAAAAAAATCCACTCACACATTTATTTTTATAATTCCCATAAATCAAAAGCAGTTTCTTCAAACAAGCTGATTCAGATTCTGTCACCGGCTGTGGGCGGGGATTCTCCCTACAATGACGTCATCGACGGCGCATTTTTTCTCACCCCCAAAATAGTGGCAATTTTAACATGTTTCAAAAATGATTGGTGGGGTATTTTGAGCTAAAACTTCACATACACACTCTAGGGACATCAGAAACTTATTTTACATCTTGTAAAAAGGGGCATAATAGGCCCCCTTTAATAACTCCATACCAAAGGTTTACTACAAAGAAACATTAAAAATATGTTTTGAAATAACACAACAAACTTCTCTACCCCTGTGGGTGCTGGGGCTGTAATGAAGTGATGGGGGTCCACAGAAAATGTATTAATGTGAATTGTTTTATATTTTATACCAATAGAAAAGCAAATTACTTTTAACTATTTTCTTCCTCACACAAACAAAATCATCTCATTTGGTGGACAATAACATCAAAACATTTTTTTGAAAATGTATAGGTTAGATTGCTTTACCATTTAAATCATACAAGCAAAAATATCTAGTAGTAAATGAATTAAATTGACTTAGCAGCTCACTAATAAAGTTACAATCAGTAATTAAATGACAACAAAAATGGTGATGATGTTTATTCTCACACTGATAGTAGTTTGGGTGGATATGGGCATGTGTGTGTTGTGAGCTGTAGTTTAAAAAGAGTGCAAGTAAGACTGCAGAGCAGCAAGAAACTAAACCACATTTAATAGACAACATCTGTGTGCGAGGAACACTGTGACAAACACACACGCACTCTCAGCTGTGGGCCTGAAGTCAAAAAGCTCAGACTGATGTTTTGTGCTGCTAACTATCTATGCTCCATGACTCTCTCAGGATATTATAACTCATTCCTTCATTTTGCTCTCAGCTTAAAAAAATAGAGGCATATATATCATTACACACACACACTGAAAGCTGTGTGGAGACTGTTTCCTGAGGAACATACACTCAACCCCATGTGACTAAATGCAAACAGGAGCTGAATACTGCATCATGTCTGGAAAGCCTTAAATAAGTTCAGGTAATAAAAATAAATAGTTCGACTGTTGTTGTTTTTGGGGTGGGTTTGTGACCTTCTCAACTTAGGGAAGTACACAGTAACGTTTAACTCACCCATCGCTCTTCTTAAGAAGGAATCCAGATTTCTCTGTGCCATATTTCTTATTGCCTTGAGGCTGGTGGATGCTATATCCATGGCCAGAGTTCTTCCTATTTAGAAAATCCTGTAATGACATAGAGCAACATATTTATCATAATTTTCCTCAACATCATTATCATCATTCTCATCTCTGAACTTGCTGAAATATAGTCTTTAAAACCAATTATAGCAGAAGATGAGCCATTTTCCAGTCCCTCTGACTACATCTGTGTAGAAAATGCATTACTTCGAAGAAGAGGTGGTTTCTGGGAGTTGTATTTATTTTGGAAGTTACCTCTTTGCCATCCACCTGTAGTTGTGTTCTAAGTGAGTCACGCAATTGAGAGAGCTGCTTTACTTCTTCGTCCTGCTCATGACGAACCTGGGAACCAATCACAGAAAAGTTACATGGGGCTTGCTTTCGTGTAACGCAATGTAACCAGTCTTGGGATTGGTTAACATAAGTTATACACGTAAACAAAAACACATTTGATAACAGAGCAGTTATAGATGACAGAGACTACAGGCTCACACTGGAAAACATCCCTCCATTTTGTAATGAAGTCCAGGACCAAACCAGCACAGCCAGAAATCCTGCATTGCTTAAAGCTGGTGAAATTATGTCTTTGGCCCCCAAAACAAAATTCCAGCAATTTCTTCCACCAATTTGTATTAAATACTTTTTTTTTTTTAAGGAAATTATTCCTCTCGGAAAGCTGGCTTGTGGTGGTTTCATTTTTGAGTTTCACTTCCTTTTATGTGCTTAATGCTGATTAGTTATGATCAAAGGAGGACAAGTTGAAACAGGAGAAATATTACTTCAAAAATGTTACCTAAACCAAATCTGTTATAAAACACATCTCAACATCAATTCAACATGCCCCATCCTGTCTTCTCCTCACAGTAACAACAAAACGACTAACTTTAATACATGAAAAATAATTTAATGAACACCGTTATTATTGCGTGATATTCACTCTAAACCGGATCATATCTGTTTACAACCATGACCAGACAAGACTTGCAGAACAGGGTCCATGATGCTGCTGGGAAACATTATATAATGTTTGTTTTAAAAAAGATTTTGGTTTACTCTTTAGGGAGACTAAAATGAGACAAATCCAAGAGTCTGGATGCAATTAATATAATAGCTTGTCTTCAAAACTTTTGACTTTCCTTGCCATTTACTGCCTGCATAGGCAGCTGGTTTCTAAGGGAGTATCCTAACCGTTAAGAAACTGTGAATGATTTTTGCAACTATGTGTGTCATACCTCCATGTAGTGCAGTGACTCATGCAAGCAACATAGCTTGCTAAGTTAGTGCTATAGTATAATTAGCATAAAAAATACCTAGCTTACATACAGTGGGTACGGAAAGTATTCAGACCCCCTTAAATTTTTCACTCTTTGTTATATTGCACCCATTTGCTAAAATCATTTAAGTTCATTTTTTTTCCTCATTACTGTACACACAGCACCCCATATTGACAGAAAAACACAGAATTGTTGACATTTTTGCAGATTTATTAAAAAAGAAAGGACCATGTGATATTTTAGTTTAAGTATTCAGACCCTTTGCTGTGACACTCATATATTTAACTCAGGTGCTGTCCATTTCTTCTGATCATCCTTGAGATGGTTCTACACCTTCATTTGAGTCCAGCTGTGTTTGATTATACTGATTGGACTTGATTAGGAAAGCCACACACCTGTCTATATAAGACCTTACAGCTCACAGTGCATGTCAGAGCAAATGAGAATCATGAGGTCAAAGGAACTGCCTGAAGAGCTCAGAGACAGAATTGTGGCAAGGCACAGATCTGGCCAAGGTTACAAAAACATTTCTGCTGCACTTAAGGTTCCTAAGAGCACAGTGGCCTCCATAATCCTTAAATGGAAGACGTTTGGGACGACCAGAACCCTTCCTAGAGCTGGCCGTCCGGCCAAACTGAGCTATCGGGGGAGAAGAGCCTTGGTGAGAGAGGTAAAGAAGAACCCAAAGATCACTGTGGCTGAGCTCCAGAGATGCAGTCGGGAGATGGGAGAAAGTTGTAGAAAGTCAACCATCACTGCAGCCCTCCACCAGTCGGGGCTTTATGGCAGAGTGGCCCGACGGAAGCCTCTCCTCAGTGCAAGACACATGAAAGCCCGCATGGAGTTTGCTAAAAAACACCTGAAGGACTCCAAGATGGTGAGAAATAAGATTCTCTGGTCTGATGAGACCAAGATAGAACTTTTTGGCCTTAATTCTAAGCGGTATGTGTGGAGAAAACCAGGCACTGCTCATCACCTGTCCAATACAGTCCCAACAGTGAAGCATGGTGGTGGCAGCATCATGCTGTGGGGGTGTTTTTCAGCTGCAGGGACAGGACGACTGGTTGCAATCGAGGGAAAGATGAATGCGGCCAAGTACAGGGATATCCTGGACGAAAACCTTCTCCAGAGTGCTCAGGACATCAGACTGGGCTGAAGGTTTACCTTCCAACAAGACAATGACCCTAAGCACACAGCTAAAATAACAAAGGAGTGGCTTCACAACAACTCCGTGACTGTTCTTGAATGGCCCAGCCAGAGCCCTGACTTAAACCCAATTGAGCATCTCTGGAGAGACCTAAAAATGGCTGTCCACCAACGTTTACCATCCAACCTGACAGAACTGGAGAGGATCTGCAAGGAGGAATGGCAGAGGATCCCCAAATCCAGGTGTGAAAAACTTGTTGCATCTTTCCAAAAAAGACTCATGGCTGTATTAGATCAAAAGGGTGCTTCTACTAAATACTGAGCAAAGGGTCTGAATACTTAGGACCATGTGAAATTTCAGTTTTTCTTTTTTAATAAATCTGCAAAAATGTCAACAATTCTGTGTTTTTCTGTCAATATGGGGTGCTGTGTGTACATTAATGAGGAAAAAAAATTAACTTAAATGATTTTAGCAAATGGCTGCAATATAACAAAGAGTGAAAAATTTAAGGGGGTCTGAATACTTTCCGTACCCACTGTATGTAAAGAGAAAAATAGTCAACTTTTAATGAGATTGAACTGTTTTTAGTGATCACTAAACTAGTTGAAATGCATTTTGGGATTGCTTTCTCTGCAAAAGATACATGCAATGACCGTTTAAAAAAAAAAAGAAAAATGTTGAGAATGCTGCTCGCTAGAATTTTTTAAGATAATGTGTGTGCACTAACAAAAAAAAAAAGTTACCTGATATTTAGTAGAAATTTTCTGACATGTAACAAGGAAACTTTCAAACTAACTGCACATGCCAGACTAGACATGTAAAATCAATGATAAAGTGATAATATTCCTTGAAATGAAAGTAAAGATTCTTATTTCATGCTATGACTATACTGGGTCATGTGACTAACATGAGTAGTGAGATCTTTTCAAAACACGGAAGGTGTGTATGTGTCTGAGCAAATGATCTGGCTTTCTGCATCATCCAAAAAAAAAAAAAAAACCCAGAACAAGATAAGATCTACTCATCACCTCTCTAAATCTAATAGGAAAACAAAACAAACAGCCTAGTTAGAGTTGCCCTTCATGATCCAAAGTCAACATGTATGAAATTCACTAACATTTTAAAATACATTTTGATATATTCCTGAAACAAACTTTGTAAAGTGTAGGGACTCTGTCAGATACTAGGTTTGACAAGTCTATTACCGTATGTACGGAGGCTGCTAACTTCTCCACAAATGGACTAAGATTCTCTGCAGCCTTCAGTCCGTCCTGGAAAAAACTGAGAACACACAATAGCAGTGTTTAGCGGTCTCAAATGTCAATGACATCAATACACACACCCACAAAGCCACAGCGATTCAATCCTTACAGAGCACTGTTGAGTGAGGATCAGGATTAAATCTTTACAGAACAGCTATTCATATTAATCTGTGATTCATATGCTGAATCCAGTGTTATAAGGGGCCTTAAGACATGGTTAAGTGTAGGCTAAAAAGCCTAGTTTTGTACTAAAGCCAATTTAGGTTAAATTTGCATCTGAAAAGGAAGCTGGTGCTTCTGGAGGATATAAATTAGTTTCAGACGTACTTAAGTTGGGCTTGAAAGTACTTTATCAGGCTCTGCAGCAGATCTGGACCCTGACGAACTTTCAGCTCCTGAATCTTCAGTAAATACTGTTTAAACAGAGAGAGAAAAAAAGCCAGTTATACGTCAGCGGTCAAAGGTCAGTCCCACTCGTGTCGCAAAGTTGTGACTCAGCACAAAGCAAAAGTAGATGAATACAGCACAAAGACTTTTTTGCACCAATTTGCAGTCCTGGAAGAGTCAATGTTATTTGTCAAAAGTCATAGCCAGTCTGCAGAATTTGGGCAGTTAGAGTTTTAACAGAAAATCACCTAGTGTATGATCCAATTTTTAGCTTCAGACTACGTTTCAATCCAGTCAGAGAATTTCAAACATGTTTGATATTTTGAGCCGATTTTAGAACACACATTGTAAAGGCAGAAAAGGTGAAATCTTCTGCATTTTCTGTGTCTAAGCTAAGCGACTGTCACATGGTCAGTCAGTTTTGGAAGAAATAACGTATGTCTCACTATAAAAAGAGAACAAAGTGGAGACATCTGGAGCTCTGCGGCTGGGAAAGGGAGCGCTGTAGGACACTGAAAATCCCCCTCTATTTGATTATTCCTCCACTTCACTCCTTTCCTTATTCTTTCTATTACCACAGCTGCGTTCAAACGGCATAGCCCAAATTTCCCCAGTCCCGCTAACTGCCACGCACACAGTATATAGAACTAGGACATGTCGCCACCGAGACATGTGGAATGAGGTCATCAATAACCACACATGCGCACATATGAACACAACGTGGTCTCAAACAGGACTGCCTCTCAAAAACACCCCAAAGCTTCTTGGTTTTAGGTGACTTCAGACACCGCCACACACTTACTAAATTTACAAAAAGTGTGTTTAACACAACAAGGAGGTTAACAAGCTGTGGTAACCCAGGAATGACCTGCTAAGGCACACACATACAGCTGTACTAACTGCACTTATTCTCCCTGAGATGCTCACACAATGTGGCCGTGGTCTTGGTCAGGTTCTTTCTGCACACGTTTCATAGTCTGTTAACTGGCGCCCTCTTATAGCCTCATATACCTCACACATCTGCAGCTGGAAGTTCCTTCTTTCTCTTTCCATGTCCTCCACTGTGTCTGTTGATTCCAACCGGATCAGCCCATGCTGTTTCTGTTTCTCCCTTCTTTCTCTCTCCAGCTTCCCTCTGAAAAGCCAAAATGAATAAGGAAAAACGGAAAAGAACATAATGAAACTCTAGCTTAGAAGGTGAACCAAGTGGTGGTCTTGTGCTAAATGTTATAGGAAGTTGTGTACCAGGAGAAAAATCTGACTCAAACTCACATTTTAGCATCATAATCCTTCCAGCTTTTCTCCATCTGTTTTTTCAGCTCCTGAAAGAGAAAAAAGATAAAGTGAAAGGCAATGTTAATACATATATTAAGAATTTATTTATTAAGAATACATAAATTTAAAAAAATATATATATTTAGTTAACTTCTGGGGAAAAACTTAGCCCCTAAGTATAGCTACGTTAACCCCCGTACACCCACCACACACAAACACAGTGCTTTTGGATATATAATCACGCACATGAAAACTTTTACTTTGTGTCGCCCTAAAAGCTTCATGCAATAGCAAAGGCCACTCCACCTCATTGTGGAAAATTAATATTGCGAAAACAATAATAAAAGGGTGTGTATCAAAACTTGATCTCAGAGCCCTGCGGTACGTCTGCACTCATCATACAGGTTAAACGCATAAAGAAAGGTGTGGTGCAGCTATTGCGCATCTTGACTTCAGAAAAACACAATGCCCCAAACAAGCTACATGCCAAAGATAGTTATAACACTTTATCCAATGAAAACAAAACAATTTGACACATTATTGTGGACTCTTCAAAAGGATCTAACTTCCTTTAATTGATTTCAATTATACTAAATTTGGGTACAATGTGACGTTTTTGACACATTTAGTCCAGTATGACGATGCTGTGTGACGCAGGTGTCTGTTTCACTCACCAGCCTGCTGTCTCTCAGCTCTGTCTTCGACACATTCTCCAGAGGGAATGAAATTATATTGTTCAGGTTTTGCACCTAGAGAACCAACAGAAAGAGCACAAAAAAAAAAAATCAGGAAATAATGGAACAGAGACAGAAACCAAAAAGAAATTTACAACAACATCTGACAGTTGATCAGAACATAGTTAAAATGTTAATGTAAACTCTGACACCCTTTTCAAAGTAAGTGCACACATTTTTACCTGGCAAGACATAACCCTTCCTATAAAGTCCAGTCTGGAGGTACGAATGCTCGCAAACCAAAAAATGCAAAAAGTTAAAACTCTGTTTGGGATTTCTCCTTGGCCAAGCACATTAAAGTGCTGAGCAAGTATAAATCTTCCTTAGGAAAGAATGTGTGAGGAAAAACCCACTCCAGGACGAGAGAAGAAACAGACCTATTCATTTCAAACCAAGGACAGCCTTTTTGGACATATGAAATGTTTTGTACATGTACTTTCAAAGATCAATGGGACAGTCGTAGATTTCCAAAGCAAACAAAGAGATCTGATAGTGACAGGACAGAAAGGTCAGTGATAGGATTGTACATTATATTTGCCACAGTGCTGTCAAGCAGACAAGCACACCTTGGTTGACCACTAATAAAAGACACTCAAACCCCCAGTAAACACTTTAATACTCAACATTAAAGATTAAAGACATATTATGCTACAAATATGAATGTAAATTAAAAGTAATCATGGGAGTTATATCATAATGGTGCAGGATATGGATTTATAACCTTGCAAAATTGATGTTATACATATAAATCTTCATGAATATGAAAAATGGGCTTGACTGAGGGAAAGTCGTAGCCCCCACACAAGGGCACTAAATCAAATGAAGTTTATTTTCTTAGCAGAGTTTCTGTTGTATTTTTTAAGCTGAGGTTCCTGTCTCTGGTGATTATTTGATTGACAGCTCAGTGGTCAGACGCTGTCCACTCATGCTCTCAGGTCTGGTATAAATTACCATTACCATGGAAACTATCAGTGGGAGGGTTCCGGGCTCTGTGGTTTGAGGGGCCCTTGCCTGCAGCTGTTAAACCCCTGCTGACACACACACACACACACACAACTACCTCTCCCAGTCTCCTGTGTACTTTGTACAGCTGGAAGTCTGCTGTTTCTTATCCAGAAATATATCGAGCCGCACAGACACAGACTCAAAGGTGCTTTTTGAATAATAATACTGGCAAGTCAGACTGTTCTTGAATATTTTCCTGTCAATTAAGGTGGAAAATCTTCATGTTGGCCTTGAATTATACAGGTAATTAACATCTACGCTTCACTGAACTTTATGCTGCACCTGGAAGATGTTTTTTAAATAACTCAATTTGTGGTCAACCGATATGGGTTTTTCAATGACCAATGTTGATATTTAGGGAACAGGATGGGTGATGTTTAAGGGTGGGAATCCTTAGGCACCTCACAATCCGATCTGATTCCGTTTATGGGAATCAAAATACAGTTTTAAAACAATTCTTGATCTACATTTTTATAGGCTGAATTCACAATAATACAGTTTTCAGAATCATTGAAGAGAGAATCGTGAAGCGTCAGAGAACCGATTTATTTCCCCACCCCTATCTATACATATAATTCAATGATAGAAAAAATTAAGTCTTTTAAATATAAATAATATTTAAAAGAACTAAAATAGAAAAGAAAGGAAAAACGATATTTAAAGAACTAAAATTAGAACTACAATTGTTAATTGGTCAAGCAAGTGTGGTAATTGGTCAATGACCTCAAAATAGTCAAATATATCAGTCTATGACTACTTAGTGACAGACAGACAGACAGACAGATAGATTTGTAGTTTTAGCTCAAGATGGCATCCTGCTTACCAGGTTCTTGAAGAGTGCAGTGATCTCTCGTGTGAACACAGCCAGGTTCAGGAAGCCTGTGGAGATCTCGTTATTATCCTGCGTCAGGTGACTGTTCCCCAGATTCTCCAGAACCTCTATGTACTGCTCCTTATTCTCCACATGATCTGGGAACACAACATCACACAATCAACATCTAGACAATCCTGTCACTGACCTTTATACAGATAGATAACAGAATACACAAGAAATCAATGTGAAACTGTGTTTGTAGCCTACTTCTTTTCCGTAATGTGACATTTTCATGTGAAACAGGATATAAAAAAACAAAACAAAACAAAAAAAACAAATGTAGGGTGGGTCTTGATTTTATCCATCAGGAGTTGACTGGATAGGACAATACACAGTAAAAACTGTAATATTGTGAAATATTATTATACATTAAAGTAACTGCATAATTTTTTTTGTCACTTTTGGTCAATTTAATGCAAGCACAAACACTAATTCTGAACTCTGTAATTTTTAGTCATGAAATTTTAACCTTTATCCATGTTCTGAAACCGTGTGACCTCACCGCATGATCAAATGAATAGAGGAAAACAGGATTTTGAGATACAGAGCAGTGAAAATGATACCAGCTGAAGTACAGTGAGCTCCTGGCAAGAATACTAAAAACACCACAGTCAGACTCAGACTGCACTACAGATCAAGGAGCTCTCAGCTCTACGGCTATAAAATAAATGGGTACACTTAGATAAGAGCCAAAGCAAAGCAATCTTCACTTATGATGGTCACAAGCATTTGTGGGATTATCCAAGGGAATATCCCTGAAATTAGCATACTGTGCTATAGCTAAACATGATGTACACATTTTTCCTAAATTGAAAATGTTGTTGGAAAAAAAACACTCCTATCAAACAATCATTGCCCTCTCATTCTAGGGATTGGTTTAGGGCTTTAATTAGTTGATAGGGAAGTTGTTCCAGGAAAAACTAAAGATGTTGATCCAGGAACACGTCCTACTTGTTTACATCACACTGTTCCTGTAGGATAATGGAGAAAGCCTTTTTTTTATTTTTTTTTACTTTATTTAAATTATACAGTGGCTTTGCAGTTAGTGCACATGCTCCAGACACAATGGTTCGATGCTAAAGTGGGAGATGCAGGTTCAATCAGGCCTGCATTGTATCCTGATCCCATTTGACCTGAATAATTTCCTTTCTACTGTTAAACGGACACCACAAAAAATAAACAGGACAAATCGGCATGCCAGCATATTGATTTCTACATCAGGAAATCACTCTGAATAGTCTGGGAATGTAATATAAGTTCATTAATAAACAGGTTGAAGTAAAAATGTTTTTCAAAACTAGACAGGAGAAAAACAACCAGATGAATTTAGCAGCGCTTTCAGAAAAATGACCAAAATCAAAGGGGGTTTTTGTAGTTGGTTAATCGAACATCTAGCTGACACTTCCTCTTCTGTGGACTTCAATCAGCAGTGTTTTTCCAGTGAGTCAGTCCAGCTCAAACAATACTGCACTTTACTTGCAGCCGCCAACTCTCAGAGAACCTACCTTCCCTGATCTGGAAACAGTTTTATCCTCTCCAAACAGTCATCTGTGAGCACTTTCAGACAAACATTTTCATTTGTATTGTTAATTCATTTCTTGACATGTATAAGACCCTGATCTATTCCAGAGATGGTAGGTGAAGCCCAAATTAACATTGAAGCAGATCTTGTTCCAGGTTTTTAAAGAAAATTGACCGCTAGATCAACACTTTAAAGTGCCTGCCGCATCTTTGTTAGTTAGAGCATGTTTTCAGCAACATTTAGTCCATGGCCAACGGCTCTGTTTTAAACTGTGACACTGTTATGTGCATCTGTGTGTAACCTATAGACTAAATATACAGCTTTCTAAAAAACCTGCAGAGAGTCTCCTGTCATTCCTGCAGTGAATTCATTCAGAAAAATCACTACAAAAACCGGTAGAAATTTGTCAACCAGTAGAGATTTTGGACTATTGTGGTTACGCTCAAGTGAAGTTGCTGTGCTGCGTGTGTGGTCATGAAAGCTTATCGTCTCCATGTGTTTTTAAGCACTGTGGTTTAAAAACAAGTGATTTTAAAGCATTGAAGAGCAATAGCCAGCAAACTCATTTTGCTATATGCACACGCTGTCTGAGAGATGTGCGCATGTGAAGCCTCTGCTCAGTAAGCACGCTGCGTAATTTGATTGCAAACAAAAGAAAGAAAAGCTATTGAGTAATGACACTAGGAGGATTATTAAGAGTCACTGGCACATCATTCAAAGTGATCTCCAGTTATTGAATGTATTGTACATTCTTTGTCTCTTCTAGGAGTTTTAGTCTGAGGTATAAGCTTGTTCATGCAGATACTCATGTCTCTTCTCCGACCACCCCAGTTGATGCCCAGGGTAATTTTTCATGCTATAATTGTACTTCTTGCACTAAATGTGTCAATTGTCAATGATTTACACATCCTCGTACACAAAAAAACATACAAGATTAAACAATTGATAACCTGTAAGAGTACGTATGTGATCTATATTATCATTTGTCCATGTTCACTGCTATATGTCGGTAAAACTACACGTGCATTACGCACAAGAATGATTGAACACACAAGTGCAATTCGAAGACAGGATGATACATCACGATTTACTTTTTTTCCCTGCATGTCATGTGCAGGGCTCCATACTTGTCTTCCGTAAGCTTGACTTTTCTTTTCTTTTTTAATTTAGTTAAGCTAGTATACATTTTTTGTAATATTGACATTGGTGACAAGAATTATGAAATGTCTACGGATTTTGATATTATAAAAACCTTATTTATAGCAAAAATGACGATATTATGATATATCGTTATCGTGAAATAAAATTACTCCTATCATGATGTAAGATTTTGGTCATATCGCCCATAGGAAATTCAAATTAAAACTTTGTTTAACAGGTTTATTCAAATCTTTGCAACATTACTAATAAAACAGATGTTTTCCTTGATATATCGGCCCAAAAATCTCCACAGATTCTGGACTCGAACACTGGTTTCTAACCAGGACGAGTAAAACCTGCTTGATGCTGCACAAATCTGATATATAACTCTGAATCACTGATATGAAAACAGAATTCACAACTTTTCACGCACAAACGACTATATCCTGGCAAAACGAGAGGTATGAGGTGAATCATGAGGTTCAGGATAGAACTCATTCCAAAACTAGTAAGTTTAGCTCCACCACAAACACACAGGGGCAGGAAATTGAGGCCCCTCAATAGTATGTTACCGGAATGAGACATCTGACTTCAGTTAAAAGAAAAAGAGAGAGAGAGAGAGAGACAGAGAGACAATGAGGGGGAGATGAATGATAAAATGTGTGGGTCTCCTTTGCGTTTAACTGAACTGTGACTCACAGAATTGAGAAATGGGGCATGCACCCTCAGAAATAAGAAGCAGGCAGATCTAAGACATGCTTCCCAGAAACCATGATCATTCCAGTCAGGACTTTTGTAAGCACCACACAACATTATAAATAATGTACTGGCCAGGTTTGTGGAGCAATTACTTATTTAAAAGAGGAGCAGCAGATGTAAACACACAGATATTCCCCTGTTATTTTAGTGGTAAAGACACTGGTCAAAACATATAGTGATATAGTTTCAGTGTAAATGCAGCCAAACTGCTTACAGAAGTGTAACCAGTAAACCACATGCGTCATGCAAGATGGACAGAATAAGGTATTGAAACTGTATGTGTTTAACACAGTGTAGGGTCATTAGGAGACCATAGGAGAACTCTGAGGTTAAAAACAGTGAAGATTCAATGGCTGTTATTTTCTATTTCTATTTGAACAGAAAACAGGAAAACAAACAATCTGCTCTTTTTTTGAGAGATTAGTGGTTGTGAAGACAATGCAAATCTGGGCCACAGTTTCTGTCATCTTTCATTTGTGTGACAGAGAGAGTGAGAGAGACTAAGAATGACCTCACCGCATTTTTTAGGCTTAATGTGTTTAAGAGTTTTTTCCAAAATCTTGCTAGCTTTTAAACATACTTCAACATCTAATGTAATTTAAATAAAGGGTTAGTTCATTAAGTACTCACCTTCATGTCGTTCCAAACCAGTAAGACCTTCATTCATCTTCGGAACACAAATTACAATATTTTTGATGAAATCCAAGAGTTTTTTCTTATCCCCCATAGAAAGCAACGCAAGTAAAACATTCAAGGTCCAGAAAGGTACTAAAGACATCGTTAAAATAGTCAACGTGACTACAGTGGTTCAACCTGAAGCGACAAGAATACTTTTTGTGCGCAAAAACAAAACAAAAATTAGGACTTTATTCAACAATTTCTTCTCTCCCCTGTCATTCTCCTACGCTGTTTACGTTCAGTGCTTCCAGTTGTATGCGTTGGGCTGCTCACATGAACAGCACTGGCCAATACTGAGCCGGCGTTCTGACATAGAATCTGGAAGCACTGAATGTGAACAGCATAGGAGAATGACAGGGGAGAGAAGAAATTGTTGAAAAAAGTAGTTATTTTTGTTTTGCGCACAAAAAGTATTCTCGTCGCTTCATAACATTAAGGTTGAACCACTGTAGTCACGTTGACTATTTTAACAATGTTTCTACTACTTTTCTGGACCTTGAATGTGGTACTTGCGATGCTTTCTATGGGGGCCTTACAGGTGTGGAACGACATGAGGGTGAGTAATTAATGACAGAAATCTCATTTTTGGGTGAATTGACCCTTTAAGCATGTTTATGCCATCATGACCTGACTTTGATGTAACAGTCTGAGAGGCTTAAATACTGAGTGATAAGTGAACCAGACCTCCTGAAGATCTCTAAAAAAAATACATATTTTTGCTTATGTACTAGACCAGTGGTTTTCAAACGAGGGGCTGGGGCATTAAAATGATTTCATATTTTTAAGTGTGATTTCAAGATCTGGAAAAGTCATGTACATTTATAAAATCTAAAATCGGGTAGAAATTGTGTGTAAAAAAAATACCCCCAAAAAATTATCTTTAATCTTTATCCAGTCAATTTTGAACAACTGGACAAATCCAATAAATTTCCTTGAGTGGGATCCCTGAAGAACATTCAGCTCTTACATCTTCTGGAATCCTCAATTGAATTGACAGAAACGAGTTTTGGGCCTTCACATATTGTTGTGGACAATGGGAGCCTTGGAGTCAAAAGGGTAAAGAACCACTGTACTAGACAAAACAATTAAACAAACAAACAAAAGAAACGCCAAGAACATAAGAATGCACTCACTGAGTCCAGAGTTGTGGATGGCCTTCACAATTTTCTTCATCCTCTGTAGGGACATCTGGTCCTGCTCTAGAGACTGGTGCAAGACAACAGAGATATGAGAATAGACATTAGAATTACAAATTCATCACTGGCATCAACACTAACTACACTCTTCAAATTAATCATTAACAAAAACATAAACATGTTTATCTTGTTGCAGGGCAACACTTGACTGTTCCTACAGGACAAACCATCAGAATAGTTGTCAAGCAGTCTTTCTATCACGACAGGCTGCTGTGATGATTCAGAACAGGTGAGCTGTGAAGCACAGGTGAATCAAGCCTTACGAAAGAGACAACAACATCTCTTAATGACTCAGACACTATTTACAGAAAAGAATTAGTGTAAGAGACAGAAAGAAACACACCTCTGTGGGAATCTAGGCTGAATTCAGATATCAGTGGTTTATTGAGATTTGTTTACACCTGGTCACTTTATGTGTTTTTACTGATGGGGTTGTTTTCTGATTTGTTAAAACAGTTCCATTTACACTCTTGGCTACATAAATGTGTCTCCGCAAAACGGATATAAATCAGGGGCCGTATTCACAAAACATTTTATCTTACCACTAAGAGTTCTCCTAAATAGCAGTTAAAGTTCTTAGCTAAGAGTTTTATCTTAAAACTTATTCACAAAGCTGCTGAGACAAACCTTTACTAAGGAACTGACTGAAGTCTTAAGTTAAGAGTAAGGGCGGGGTTGACCTCGTTGCTATGGAATAGACACACAGTGATTGGCTGATGGGGGAGGAGTCAGCGATTTAATCATAGAAATATTGTAGAATGAGGTGTCATGTTTCCACATTAAAATAAAGGTTTTAAAATACAAGTGTTGCCCTATTCAAATAAATATTTTTTTATAAAAATGATGCCAAAGTCAAAATAAAATGTTGCCATATTGTTGCCATAAAAGGTTTTAAAATGTAGGCTAAGTGTCACTAATTAAACTAGTATATACAGTTAATTGTCCACCTCTTGGATGTCTGCATCTCAAGAGAATGCAGAATTCAAGCGACAAATTATGTTTTATAAACAAAGTTTGGGAGAAACACATTCAAACAGTCTTTCTAATCAGCTCGAGAGGAGGAATATATACACAGACGAGAGCCGACTCGCCTATAGTTACTTCGACGGTTTTCTGCATCCCTCCGCCAACCCACTCCTCTCTCGGCTGGGGATACGGGGAGAACTTTGATTTTGGGCTAAATTTCAAGCTCGGAGCCCTCGATCCCCTTGGACAGCACACCAAATACACATATATATATTTTTTTTTTTACTCTATTCAATCATTTGTAAGTGTGAACTCATGAAAACCACTGCCACAGGTAATCAGACAATATTTATTTATTTGTTAAAGATTTTTTTTGCCATCTCATCGTAGATTCAAATCTATAAATCAAATTGTATTGCATTTATGAAGAAAAGGTTCAGCACCTAAGGCTCTATTGCTATTCCCTCAATGGCGTACAGTGTCTTTGGGTGGATTAGGATTGTTTGTGATTTGGTCTTGGTGACTTAGGAGTCCTCTTGACTACTCCTAATGTTTCACAGACTTAGGAGCTAGTTTTAGCGCTAAAATTCTTTGTGAAATACTCTTAGAGCAAAAATTTAGGACTCCTAAAATTAGGACTGACACGCCCATTATTTGTAAGAGTTTCTCCTAAATCGGCAAGTTAGGAGCTACTTTTAGCCTTAAGATGTTTTGTGAATACGGCCCCTGATCTTCAATTCCCCGCGCTATATATGCAGTCAAATTTACATACGTGGTTTCAACAGCCAGATGCATTTACAATTATTGTCCAGTTTAATTTGGAATGCATTTTAAACCACCTCCTGAAGTAGTTTGAATGATCAGATTTTAATCCATCTCGAAAGTGTTTCGGAGAGCATTTACACCTCGTCTTTTCACGATCGGATAGCTATCTGATCAGAGAAAATGCATGAAGTGACCAGCTGTAAACCCATAATGAAGGAGTTACAACCATCTTGAGTTTATGACCTTAAAACATACTGATGTCTGCTGCTGTCTGTAAGAGATTGTTTAGTCTGATCAATGCCTAATATATCAGAGTCAAGACAAAACATTCTTTGGTTCTGTTCTGTTTTATTTCTTTCTGTAGTTTTTTTGGGCAACATCCCAGACACATGGGACTTATGGGATACAGTGATGTATAACAGAATCTCACAAGCTAAACACCAGACAGGTTCATGTTTTTAGACACAGACAGACAGATGGCACACACATGACTTCTTGTTTACATCAGTATCAGAATATTTCCTCAATCTGCATTCTTATTTTTCTTTTTTTTTTTTTAAGAAAAAGAAAACGCTTGTTTGTGCATGCACAAAGATGTCTGGACATGCAGATTCCAAAGAATCATCTTATGTCTTGCTATAGTTTTTTACTTCCTTGTGTTATTTTACTTCCTTGTGTTATTTCTCCCTGTTAACTTGGAATTAGTTTCATTTTCCAGTTTTTCCTGGTATGAGGAAAAACCTATGCAGCACCTTTCACCCACAAAACTCTTTATCAGCTGTTCTTTAAACAACACTGATGAAACAGAGGGAGGACAAAACACTTCAAAGGACACTTCCCACGTACACACATCTAGTGCCATCCAAAAAGAAGCTATACATTTCGAGTACGTAGTAAACACATTTGAAAGTTCCCTATTGAGCATGTTTGTGGTCATCTCAGTATAACTGTTTTCTCAAAGAGTTTCATCACCATTATATCTAAGACTTAAAAAGTTATGTGTGGGTTTGGGAAGGATATAAACATTAGAGGACTTGTTTCAACAGCTCATGAAACTAAATAATTAGCTTTGATTTACTGTCCGAACAAACTAAATCACTGAAACGATTCACTGGTTTCTTTAAGGCCCGGTGAAGCATTTGCCTTTTTTTGCAGTTACATATTTCGTGAATTAGTTGTAGAATTAGCATTTTTTGAGTTATTTATTGAATGTTAATTTGTGTTCAGTTTAATGCTGCAAGTCAAATCATGCTCTTATTAAACATCTGATCATAATAATAATGTAATAACTTCAGAGTACTAGTAAGAAGTTTTCAAAAAAGAAGTTTGATCATAATTTAGTCTTCTTCACCACTAATTCTTATGAATAATGGAATTATGAATGTCAGTACAAAAACATATTCAATTTGTCTGCATTAAATGAAGTCCCAAACGTAGGTCAATCATCGTCCTGTCAATCATCATTACGAGCGTATATAAGCAGCAGTCACTGCGCCATCCCAGCGACAATTCTTCCGGCATCCCTTCTCCTCCCCATCTCCTCCTCTATTTCTCTTTTTCTTCCTCTGTGCAGTGCTGTTATGGGGGTTTAACTCGGAGTTCGAGCCTCCTTCAAGGACAGCAAGCCAAGTTCGTTTACCATAAACTATTAAGACTGAATAGGCAGGCAAACTCGTGAATGGAACAATAAATACTGACATCATCATTAGGAACCATATGAGCTCCACAGAGATAGTAGAATGACAAAATTAAGGCACTTCATGAAGTTCACAACCCCCTAGCCCAGGGGTGTACAAACATGGTGCAGTTTAGCTCCAACTTGCCTTAAAGGGATAGTTCACCCCAAAATGAATCCTAGGTGTATATGACTTTCTTCTTTCAGACGAACACAATCCATCCATCATAAAAATCATCCATACGGCCTCAGGGGATTAATAAAGGCCTTCTGAAGCAAAGCGATGGGTTTTTACATTTACATTTACATTTATGCATTTGGCAGACGCTTTTATCCAAAGCGACTTACATTGCATTATACTACACATTTGTATCGGAGTATGTGCAATCCTTGGGATCGAACCCATGACCTTGGCATTGCTAGTGCCATGCTCTAACCACTGAGCTATAGGAAAGCTAAGAAAAATATTTAAAATATTTAAAACTTAACAACTATAATAACTAGCTTTTGGCAGGTGGCTGTACGCATCGATTTGCAGCAGAAGAGTAGCACCTGACCCAACACATGATGTAATGATGAGCAAAACAAAACACTGTTCACGAATTTTAAGTCTAAATATTATTTTTTAAAGAGAAATATCAGACGATTTCAATATAAGAGAAGAGGAGCTGAAGTTTGTTACACAGCCCTATTTGCTTAAAACAAATAGGGCTGTGTTTTGTTTTAAGAAGCTTTCCTGTAGCTCAGTGGTTAGAGCGTGGCACTAGCAATGCCAAGGTCATGGGTTCGATCCCAGGGATTGCACATACTCAGATACAAATGTATAGTATAATGCAATGTAAGTCGCTTTGGATAAAAGCGTCTGCCAAATGCATAAATGTAAATGTAAATGTAAATGTAAAACGCGAGAGGAGTCTAAGCTTACGATACTCCTACATGATACATCACCTCACGGGTTACTCTTATGGCGCAAGTCGACTTGTGCAGTATGCGTACAGTTGTCTGCCGGAAGCTAGTTATTTTAGTTTATAAAGTTTTAAATATGGGTATTTTTCTTACAAAAACCCATCACTTCGCTTCAGAAGGCCTTTATTAACCCCCTTAATAAAGCCGTATAGACTATTTTTATGATGGATGGATGGATGAATGCATTTTTTGGGGCTTCAAAACAGGCCCCCATTCACTACCATTATAAAGCTTGGAAGAGCCAGGATAATTCTAAATATATCTCTGATTGTGTTTGTCTGACAGAAGATATACACACTTATGATGGCTTGAGGGTGAGTAAATCATTGGATTATTTTCAATTTTGGGTGAACTAAACCTTTAAAACACTTGCCTGGAAGTTTCTAGTATGCCTACTAAGACCATGATTAGCTGGTTCAGGCGTGTTTAATTGGGGTTGGAGCTGAACTCTGCAGGACAGTGACCCTCCAAGAGCAAGATTGGACACCCCCTGCCCTCGCCAAACCTCTCAAGCACCGGTCACTGTAGCCTCAGTGAACTGATGACACTAGATATGTGATCCTGTTAGCAGCTGAGGACGTCATCTATACTACGCTCAAAGGAAGTGAGAATGGCAATAAATAAATGTATTAGTCACATCAAATCTGCTGACTGGTGGTATCACTTTTCATGGGGGTGTGTGCTTACAGCTGATGCATACTTGCAGTGTATGGCACCAAACAAACACACATGCACACACACATATAAATACAAACATAAACAAAGACAAAGAAAGCGTCATGTTTTAACTCAATAATTATTCTGTAAACAGAAGTGTGTGCTGCAAACTCATCTGTCCTTTTATGTTCCAGAGGTTTCTGTCTATCTGTGGCCTCCTCCTCCAGATCAATCAACATTCTGCCAGCCTTAGCCAGAGGTTCAGAAAATGGAAACATAAACAAACTTTGTCTCTCAAACCCAAACAAGCCTTCAAACACTGACCTTGATGAAAACACACTCAGTTACACACATATGTTGCACCTAGGTGTTAAACACCACTTTGAAGCTGTAGAAAAGACTGTAACACACACACAACTTGATATATTTGCACAAGTAATCTAGACATACACAGCATATCCGCACCAGAGGATGAGAGGACTGAATTTATAATCCTGAAAAAAAAAAAAAATAAAAAAAATAAAATACTACCAAACAAACATCTCTGACTCATTCAAGGAAAGATAGTCACTTCCAGTTATCACTTACTGTGCTAATCATAAAGAATTGAACAAAGGATATTTCCACAATTAATTCCACCTAATTTGTTTCATAACTACATGTGTTACACAAGTGCTGCTTGAAGGCATAGTTCACTCCAAATTTTCATCATTTACATCCAAACGATCATAGTTTACTCATCCTCATGTCATTCCAAACTAGTTTGACACAATTGGTTTCATCTAACAGAATGTCCAAGCTGCTTTTTTTTCCCACACAGTGAAAGTGAATGGTGATCATGATTGTCCCTGGTCCCTACCTACTTTCACTGAATTAAAAAAAAGCAGCTTGGACGTTCTGCTAAATATTTCCTTTTGTGTTCAACATAAGAAAGCAAGCCATGCGGGACTGAAACAAGGGGAGTGAGTAAAGTACATAATTTTCATTTTTAGGGGAACTATTCCATTAACCAACAGCCCTGGATGTGGATGTCCTGCAAGACTTTCAAGACAAAGCGATCTCTCTAGACCCCCTGTTGTGCAACACAATATTCAAAGGCACCCCACTATAAGATATCTTTAGGAGAAACTAGGAGTTCTGACATTAAATGAATTAACCACAATTAATTTTGTAATTCCAGAAGTTTTAAGAACTTAATGTTCTACAAGAAAAACAATAGTTATGATTTTGTGATTTTATTTAGCATTTTAATTTAGATTATTTAATATATATTAATAATAATTAGGGGTGTATCGATACCCTCATGTCACGATTCGATACATATCATGATACTGAACTCACGATACAATCTTATTGGGATACTCCAAGACATATGGTAAATGGTTAACAAAAAAATTACTTCTGATTAAAAGACTAAATTTGGTATTATATTGGGGGTGGATGCACAGGTCAATGGCGACACCAGAATAAAAATATTCATGATTCTGAAGCTGAAAATACATAATTATCTTAGACAGAGTATACTTGCACGCTGTCACTGACTAGATATATTTAAAATAATGTAACCCACTTTTTACTGGTAACATAAGACATTTGGCATTATCAGGACCCACAAATATTCCCCTTTGCATTATTATACATTATATATAGTAGTTTAATGTAGTACTGACACTAAAACTCTATAAACTTGAATTTTTTCCTCACACAGTAATTTTCATTTTGGGTGAACTACACAATACATATTGTCACTATCCACGATACATATTGTTGCATTTTTATATTGCATTATATTATGACACAATATATTGATACACCCCTAATAATAATGTATTAATTTAAATAGTTTTTTAAGTCATCCGGTGGCCCACTGGTAGTTTTCCGAGGGCCCCAAATGGGTCCAGGCCCCATGGTTGAGAACCGTTGCTCTAGAGAACTGCAGTTCCAGAAAACCCCTTAAATATTTCCCATGAAAAAGGCAGTAATAAATGAAAGGCTTCCACTGTACCGACATGCCCAGCATTATCACTTGCTGGCAGAGTTTCTCTATTCTCCATTAATATCCACACAAATGCCTATAGATGAACTGGCAGCTAAAGACCCACATTAGGTTGATTAGACCTCATAACAAGTACTGAGTCTGTTATCACTCCGACTTCTCTTTAATTATCTATGTTAAAACACTATTCCTCAATGAAATGTTGCAGCTGTGAAGAACTGTGGGGTTATTCTCTGTTTGTGCCCCCATCATTCCAGTCTTACTGCAACAACTCCTCATTATAAAAGCACCCTGAGTTTATAACCTTGGAAACTAGAGAACAGCCTGTCTTTTCCTTGTTGTGACTCCTGTGCAGTCCCCACAGCTAACCACAACACGAGCCCATAAAATGTGCAATGAGACATTCAAACCACTAGTGTTGAAAAAGGATTCACTAGCAAGTTTACTAAATGGCAAAAGGTCAGTTCTGTTGTTCACACTGGTGTCCTAAAAGAGTAACCACAAGTAGTTAACTGGTACCTACTGTATATGGATATGAACCAATAACTCGGTCTTACTTTCCTCGGGTAAATTATTGTTATAGATTCAAAAGGTCGCCCTGACTGAAAACAACGTAATTAAAAGATGGACCATTTTATTGCCCTATACGAAGTAACTGCAGATTACTATGTAACCAAAATTTCAGTAAGTTTAGCTAAATTCAAAATAATACTATCTTTCTCATATTAGAAGAATTTGAAGTGTGTGCAAGTAAAATGATTCTTGTGTCAGATATTTTCACATAGATTGAAGGACAGGGATTCACTCACTTCGGTAAAGTTGGTTTTATATTCGCACATTCGGACTTCTGATAAATTAAGACTTTCCAATAAATGTGCAATAAATTAATGTTTGCGAATTTTAAGCAGCGACATGATATTGACAACCAACGATTGTCAACTTACAACATTTTTCACAGTCGATCAAAATAGGCAAGTATTGTTTTAATGGCATATTTACTTGTGAATGTCCACTGAATGTCCAATGTAGTGTGATTAACAAGGCTATTGAATACGGATGTCCGAATGTGCGAATATAAAACCAACTTTACCGAACTGATTCACTCAGGTGTTGTCCACCTGCACACAGGTAAACACCCTTACCTCTTCGAGCGCGGCCACGGTGCTCCGACAGTCGCTCATTTTAGACTGAAATCCAGAGCTTCCCGGGGACGATAGGTCCTCATTTGCCAAAGAAACGAAATCCGAAATACTTATCTTTTCCGGCATGTTTTTAACTGTACCAACCGAGGAGCTTAAAATCCCAGCAAACGTAGTGAAAACAAACACCTCAAGAGCAAGCAAAGTGCATCTCCATAAAGTCCTTTAAATCCACAAGTAAGAGTGATTGCCGGGGAAATAAAGGTTGTTTCATATCTGCAAAAAAGTGCGAAAACGTCTGTCTTCTCAGTGTTCCGCTGTATGAGAAAGTCGGTGAAGTTTCACTGCGCCTTCGGTCTACTTTCTTTCTCTTGTGCCGCGCGAGCGTTCAATAGCGCGTGCCGCGTCCAGATTGTGAGCGAGAGGGGAGGGGAGTCATTCCATCATCACGTGGGAATGTTTGTATTCACTGACGAAATGAAAAGAGCGCGGGGAGAAATAATGGATTTTAGATTCATTTTGTGGCTGTTAGAATGAAACATAAATTCATGAATGTAGCTAATGCTTTTTTGGTCAAAAAAGCACTCATAGTAGAACTTAAGAGGGCTTTTTTGACCCACTTAAGTAGGAGGTAAATACATCCCAGGTGAAAAAATACTATAGTAAATTTATTGTAAATACTATATAGTAAATTGTAGTATACTGTAGTATTTACAACACTTTGTTAATGAATGCTATGCATACCATTAACTATAGTGAACTGTAATAAATACTGTAGTATACTTTAGTATACTAACGTACCCTATAGTTGTAGAAAACTCAGTATTGGGTAAAGTAATTTGTTTATATTACTATAGTTGTTATATAACCACAGCAACTATATAATTACCACAACAAATTAAATCAAGTACTTAGTATGGTTCAAAAACACTGTAGTATTTACTATAAATTACTATAGTATTTTATGTCATTTAATAATTACTTCTGTTGTCTTTGAAAAATGGTTAGTGTACGTATATATATATATATTATCTGCAAGTACAGTTTTTTTTTTTATATTCTTTTAAGATTTGACACTATGAGTGCACAATCAAGTGCACTTCTTTTTCACAAGGTTTTCTGTCTTTTCAGGTGACAGGTTTTTGGTGAATTACATAAATCTGAACATGTTTTATTTGCTTTCCTGTATGTAGGTTTTTGTCTTTTGTTTCTTTTTGTAATTTGGTTGTATAGACAGTTGTTTAGTGCGTTGTGCACTTCATATAGCAGATCTTAAATGGTGTGTGGCACCATTGAAAAGGATTGTGCGTGTGCACTTTCCCTCTTATTCAGGTGACAATGATAAGCCATTTCCTTGCACACTACGTGTGCATGAATGAACACGCTTCATCTGTTTCAGTCTAAAGTTTAAATGAAACCCACCCATGAAAAAAAAAGAAATCAAAAGATTGCTTCACTAACACAATCGGCACCCTTTTCCCAATCGTTTGCAGCCTTAAAATTTGAAAAGACAGATTGAATAGTGCTGCTTTGTTGCTTCAGAGGCTTTGTGCTTATGTTCCATGGTGTGCTAAATAACAGCCATTATTTATAAGACACACACTGAGAATTGTTTCATTCA
Organism: Anabarilius grahami; assembly: GCA_003731715.1. NCBI lineage: Eukaryota > Metazoa > Chordata > Actinopteri > Cypriniformes > Xenocyprididae > Anabarilius > Anabarilius grahami. The sequence continues at coordinate 12,942,199 of RJVU01051648.1, forward strand.
GTATCATAGAGGCATGCTGGTTCTTCTCTTAGCCTTTGAAAAGCTGCACACCTTAGCCTCTAACAATACAGTATACTATTACATTTGATGTAATGTGCTGGACAGGTATCAGCTCCGACTTTATTCCCCTAGGTATGTACAAGAATTCCACAGAGTATAATTTGATTATTGGCTTAAATATATAAGTCTCTTTGGACAGCATTTTGTTTATCATAGTTTCAAATCAAAGCATGAAAAGACACTTCAGACCGTTTAAAGAGTCATAAGGCCTGTTACATCAGACTCTGACTGCATGAAAACAGAATTCCTGAACTATGTGTGTTTGTTTTCTGCTTTCTGTCTCTTACAAAAATAAGTAAAAACTTAAAGATTGAGTCGAAATAAAGTAAAGCTGATGAATCAGACAAGTTAAATACATGTAGCCTATCCATGTCTCCATCTAAAATGGAGTTATTTATACAATGAACAGGTAAAATTACCTCTGGGTCAAACTTGGTTTAGACATGCAAGTAACTAAACATGCCATTAATCATTCAAAAGATAACTAAACCCAACTAAATTAAGTTAACTTGGTTTGGTGACCTTAATTTCTGCAGAGTACACCTCATCTCCCCAAACGCAATGCATTCCCTCACTCACACACAGTGTTTTCTTTATATTCTGTATAGCTTCATGAGTTATTGTTGATGTAATGGAGGTTTTTTGGCCAAACAATACTCTCTTTCTCCCCCTGGCTGTGGCCCCTCTTTGTGTGGCTGCGTTCTGAAAGGGCTTGTGCAGAAATGTTGCATTTAACTGGGTGAACGTCACTCTGGGGGAGAAGGAAAGTGGGTGAAAGAGTGAAAGGAAGTATGAGGCAAAGTTTGAAAAAGCCTTTTTTAAAAGGCTTCCACAGCAGGTTCATCAGACGAGGTCTAGTCTGGACCACCCTTTTTATTTATCCCATTTTTGTGTCCCACATCTCCACCTCACTGCTATATTTTAAAATTGCAGGGGCCACAATGTGCTGCATTTTTACTAGCTTTTGTCTGTCCACCATTGTTATGTTTCTTCAACATCAGCCAATCGAATGAGTCTGGGGGCTGGATCTAGAAGGGGGCAGAATCTGTTGAACGAAAACTGAGGCGTGTTCCAGGAAAGGTTACGGCTCAGACCAGAAGGATTCCCAGCAGACAGCAGCCCCTCCCATCCACACTGCCAAGATCTGTTGACTCTAGAACAGGAGAAGGATCATTTATCCTGTCTTGTCAGCCCAGGGAGGCCACGTTTACAGTAAAACACTGCAAAAGAGAGAAGATATAGCGAATAGAGGAATAGAAAGCTAACAGTTCCAACAAAAATGGGATGAAGACATGAAAACAACACTCCCTACACAGAATTACCACCCAGCCTAGTCATAAAATAAGACGTAGATCCTCCCTTAAAGTCCTATTTCATCACAGTGTGTTTATAAACCAGTTTAGTAGCAATTCTTGTATTTAATGACAGACTGGTGTAAACAGTTACTGTTTTACTTCATGGTTATAAATGTGTTTTCTGTGAGGGTGTGACAGTCTGTCTGGGGAAATTCAAAATCCTCCTCTGGAAACCTTGCTGTTTGATGCAGACTAGTTTTCCTTTTTAATAAGGTTGTACTGACTTAACATGAATTTCATTATTATAATTATACATAGGTCTGCCTTATAAATGAATATTTATGTTTTGAAAAGGCTTTCACTGAACAATTAAGGGAAATGTCTGTCCTCATGTCTTGAACCACAATATTAAAATGTGTATGAGAAGAGGAGCCAAATATGAGATTAGGTATGCTGGTAATATTGTACAATTTTAACTGTAAATTAGATTTAAACATTTGATTTCAGTGATATTTCACCGGTTAACACGCGGCTAGGGATGGTAACTTTTTTTGGATAAGCTAAAGTATTAGAGATTACACTGGTTTTTGGGCCAAATGAAAAGAGGTCAACATCTAAGTAAAAAGTGAGGACAAAAATCAATTGTGTTAATATAAAATCTCAGTCAAAAGCTCTGTGTGTGATCTCCCATGACACAGCTAAAGTGATTTGAAAAGCAGAAGCAGGACAGAACCTGCCTGGATGAAACCGACAAGAGATTTTATCATCGCCTCATAACACATATTACATGGCTTTAATCTAATCTGTGCTTAAGCGACAGGCTGTGATGCATGAATACGTCCAAATGTGACAAAACGTAATAATTTTTCCTATATGATTTCATAAACACGTACACTACCATTCAAAAGTTTGGGGTCACTGAGATGTAAGAAGTCTCTTATGCTCACCAAGGCAGCATTTATTTGATCAAATAATACAGCAAAACAGTAATGCTGTTAAATATTATTACAATTCAAAATAACTGTTTTCTATTTTAATATATTTTAACTCGGGATCCGATTCTGCGCAGTAGTGAGCATGAAGTGCAGCCGTGCGCTGCCAAGGCCCCGCGCACCTCCACGCAGGATTGTTTAGATTGACAGTTTACTGCAGAACAACTCATTATGTCGGTGTGAAATAAACAGTTTTGGAAAAGTAGAAATTAAAGTTAAAGCTTCAATCTCCTCCCGAAAAAAGTCAGTTGGTGCCTCAGTGACTACTTTGCTCAGAGAAGCTGTCAATCACAACTTTCAATCATGACATCACATCCCGTTTTATNAAAAAAAAAAAAAACTGAAACCAAACAAACAAAAAGAAAACCTAACAAAAAAAAAAACTACTAACAATTAAACTTACATCAGTGCAATAAAAACTGCATAAAATGACAGAAACCATCTTTGGAAAAAAATATACTATATTTGAAGTGTAATTTAATTGTTTAGTTTGTCTCACGTCCCTTTAAATTACATGGAGGGGGCGGGGTTTATGAGCTATACAGGGGGCGATCGAGACACTTTGGCTTCACTTTTCAGGACTTATGCTGATTTAGTGATCAAACATTTATCATAAATGTTTGAAACAGTTGTGCTGCTTTGTGAAAACCGTTTTTTCAGGATTCTTTAAAGTCTAAAGTTCAAACGAAAAGTAATTATTTGAAAATGAAATACAAGTCCTTCTCAAAAAATTAGCATATTGTGATAAAGTTCATTATTTTCCATAATGTAATGATAAAAATTAAACTTTCATATATTTTAGATTCATTGCACACCAACTGAAATATTTCAGGTCTTTTATTGTTTTAATACTGATGATTTTGGCATACAGCTCATGAAAACCCAAAATTCCTATCTCAAAAAATTAGCATATTTCATCCGACCAATAAAAGAAAAGTGTTTTTAATACAAAAAAAGTCAACCTTCAAATAATTATGTTCAGTTATGCACTCAATACTTGGTCGGGAATCCTTTTGCAGAAATGACTGCTTCAATGCGGCGTGGCATGGAGGCAATCAGCCTGTGGCACTGCTGAGGTGTTATGGAGGCCCAGGATGCTTCGATAGCGGCCTTAAGCTCATCCAGAGTGTTGGGTCTTGCGTCTCTCAACTTTCTCTTCACAATATCCCACAGATTCTCTATGGGGTTCAGGTCAGGAGAGTTGGCAGGCCAATTGAGCACAGTAATACCATGGTCAGTAAACCATTTACCAGTGGTTTTGGCACTGTGAGCAGGTGCCAGGTCGTGCTGAAAAACGAAATCTTCATCTCCATAAAGCTTTTCAGCAGATGGAAGCATGAAGTGCTCCAAAATCTCCTGATAGCTAGCTGCATTGACCCTGCCCTTGATAAAACACAGTGGACCAACACCAGCAGCTGACATGGCACCCCAGACCATCACTGACTGTGGGAACTTGACACTGGACTTCAGGCATTTTGGCATTTCCTTCTCCCCAGTCTTCCTCCAGACTCTGGCACCTTGATTTCCGAATGACTTTGGACCACTGAGCAACAGTCCAGTGCTGCTTCTCTGTAGCCCAGGTCAGGCGCTTCTGCAGGCGCTTCTGCCGCTGTTTCTGGTTCAAAAGTGGCTTGACCTGGGGAATGCGGCACCTGTAGCCCATTTCCTGCACACGCCTGTGCACGGTGGCTACTCCAGACTCAGTCCACTGCTTCCGCAGGTCCCCCAAGGTCTGGAATCGGTCCTTCTCCACAATCTTCCTCAGGGTCCGGTCACCTCTTCTCGTTGTGCAGCGTTTTTTGCCACACTTTTTCCTTCCCACAGACTTCCCACTGAGGTGTCTTGATACAGCACTCTGGGAACAGCCTATTCGTTCAGAAATTTCTTTCTGTGTCTTACCCTCTCGCTTGAGGGTGTCAATGATGGCCTTCTGGACAGCAGTCAGGTCGGCAGTCTTACCCATGATTGCGGTTTTGAGTAATGAACCAGGCTGGGAGTTTTTAAAAGCCTCAGGAATCTTTTGTAGGTGTTTAGAGTTAATTAGTTGATTCAGATGATTAGGTTAATAGCTCGTTTAGAGAACCTTTTCATGATATGCTAATTTTTGAGATAGAAATTTGGGGTTTTCATGAGCTGTATGCCAAAATCATCAGTATTAAAACAATAAAAGACCTGAAATATTTCAGTTGGTGTGCAATGAATCTAAAATATATGAAAGTTTAATTTTTATCATTACATTATGGAAAATAATGAACTTTTATCACAATATGCTAATTTTTTGAGAAGGACCTGTATATGGTAACATTACAAACATCTCATTCTTGCTGAATAAAAAGTATTTCTTTTATTTTATAAGTATAGACCCTTTTCACAGACAGTGATGACACATACCCTTACTGATCCTAAACTTTTAAACTGTAGTATAGGTTCTAAAAACTAACCATGTTTCCTGATGGTATTGGTTGATAGCGACTGTGTAAGCATGTAACGTTTTGTAACCATATAACATTTTCAGACAACTTGGAATGAAGACAGACTGCATTGCCATTTATCTGTCTGTTTTTTGTCAGTCTTGATGTTTGTGTCATTTTCACTGACTCATATTATGTTAATGCACCTGCATAAATCCATATGGAATTTTGTTTCGTGCATAACACATGAGCACAACCATAACATTTAACAGAAAATGCTTGCACACAAAATACTACTTTGAGCTTTACACCAGGGCTTTATTCATTGAAACACCACAATATCACATTAAGTGCTGACTGTTAAACAGACGGACTTTATATAAAAATGACATCCTGAGACAATTGCCAATTTCCTTCAAATACAAAACCTATAAATACAAAATTTTTATTCTGTACAATTTAAAAACATAATGCTTATCTAAAAACATCCCAAACAACTATAAACTACAATCAAATGCACAAAACTGCCAACTTTTAGTACACACTTCAGCACTCATGCATATACAAACGCACATTTTTCAAGTTTGTAAGGACAGGACAGATGTCCGCATTTGGGACAGTTGCAAACCCCAGGTAAAACTTTTGTACACAGTTCAAAAGGCATGTCCAAGTTAATCAAATATCAAATCTGATTAACTGCTCTTAAACTCAACCCAACCCCCTTGACAAATGCTGAACCAACTCAACTTAGTTTCTTGAATGCTGCTAAATACAAGTTTTGTTCAGTCTCACTGAGAAATGTTTGCTGCAGAAGAATTATTTCAATGTAGAACTGGGTGTGGGAATCTAGTTGTAAAAAATAAGCTTTTCCATATTGTTTTCCCAACCCATATGTGCTCTGCATTTAAGAAGGGTGTTTTCAATGAGTGTATTTCTACACACACCAGACTGAAAAAGTTAACTTCAGCTTTGTCTCTGCAGCTATAAAACCTACCATTCAGGTGGGGCAAGAATCCCAACTCCTAAAGGAAAAAAAAAAAAACAACCTAGGAAACAAAGTTCACTTTGTATTCCCAGCAGTTCAGTGTTCAAAAAGTATCGAAGGTTTCTGCCAGATCCCATTAAAGGTCCCTAAACTACTCAGAGAGAACTCAATTACCATAATTTCAGGAAAAACTGATTCTGCAGGCATCAAAAAGACTAGAAAAAAGCACCAATTTAAATAACTTTGAATTAATCATTTGGAAATGTAAAAATCAGCTGCCAAATCTGGACATTCCCTGAGGTTTTAATAAACAGACGTGTCAGCGGTACAACCTTCTTTCTTGAGGCATTATGTAGTACTACATAATCATTATTCAGTGCCATAGGAAAGCCCACTGTTACAAGATCAAAATATTACCACGGTGTCTAAAACTAAAAGATGGAGGTAGAATGAACAGACAAATCAATTTAGAACAAATCTGAGGATCTAAATTGCAGTTTTAGAAGCGTTTTCAGATCTCTGGTTCTGGTCCTATTATGAAGCAGATGCCCCCCACACATGCTCTTAAATCTTCAGTCTAAAACAATTTCATTCACTAGTCTACATTTTCTCTGCAGAAGCACCTTTGTTTGCCAACACCTGAAAACAAAATGGACACAGCCCTCTACTGGCAATGTTTGACAGTACTACAATAATTATAGCTCTAGAAAAGCTTTAAAATGACCTGAGTTCCATACATCTGATTCAAAAATGACTAATAAACAGTAAGTCCTAGCTCATATCTAGACAAGGCAAATACATAGGCCTGATTTTCTTTGGTCAGTACAAAAGTAATAATGACCAAAAACAATCCCAATGGGTGAACATTTAACTTATAAAATTGAAATAATTAAAATCACATGACAAATCAATTTTTGTTTTCTCAAAAACTAAACTATACAAGCAAAATACCTTACTGTAGGTAATATGGCTGACAGAAATTAAAAAAAAAATATGGCTTCATAGTGTACTAAACCTAACACATAAATCTCCTCTAGAGGGCGCTTGGTGACAATATTGTCTGATTCTAATAACTATAGTAGTTAAAATATTAAGACACTGCCTCATCCCAAATTTACTCCGTCTTCATCAGAAACAGATCCAATTAAGCCAATTCAGTAGTGCATTTTATACGAACTTCAATCTGTCATAATGTGAAGGAGTGTTTTAAAACTTCATAGGATCTGTGTCTGAATTAAACTAATTACAATTGAACTTGCACACTATCAATTATTGTTTTGTTACACTGGATGCCTCATGTTTTGAGCAGATCTCCCAGATCATATGTGTCAAAGAAGTCAGATACGCCTTCTCCATCCTCCAGACCCCAGAGGTAGTCGTCGTGGCTGAGCTGAGGTGAGAAACTAACAAAAGGCCCGGATGTGTCGGATGTGAAGGCCATCCCAGGTAGCTGGTCTTCGGTGATCTGGAGAAGGCTGGGAGGAAGATCCAGAATCCCCTCCACATCGAGCAGGGAGGTGCCTGTTGTTGATGGCTGAGGCTTTGACGGCAAACCTGCACAAAGAAATACTCCATTCAGCCTGTGATTTGATAGCTAAGATTTAGATACACAGCTCTTTATTCATACAAACTCTTGTACACAATGTCCCCACTAGCACTTATTTAACGAAAACATTTTAAATGTAAACTTTTGTTATTGGTTCCAAAACACTTTTCAAAGCTTTGCTTTGAAAGTGATAAGTAGTAGTAAGTTCCTGGTAATTGTCTCACCTTCAACTGGCTGGGGTTTGGCAGGTGGGAAGACAGAGGGTGTGGTGGCACTAGGGGTTTGTGGGTAATCTTTTCTGGGTGTGGCATTCTTGACGGGACTAGCATCCTCTAAACATTCTTCAGGACACAAGTACACCTCAATTGGGCCATTCTTGCTTTTCAAATAAATCTGCAGTGAGCCCTAGTGAAGAAAAAAAAGTTTGAAATTTTCCTGTAGCCAGTAATAACAATGTTTTAAACAGCTAGTGGGAAATAAATGATCACAATTCTTTGTTACAACTTTTTAAATCTAATTCTGTCATGACAACTCGGAGTGTTTGGCATGGTAATGAGTATGACACTGTTGATATATTTAGTCTTGGTGGAATAGATCTGTTACGCTGCTGCTGTTGGTTATTGCTGCTGCTGCAAAGCAAGTACGGGACTTGCTACTGCCAATGCATACACGACACACTGCTGTGAGCAAGTAAGACATGCTGCTGCTGTACAATATAGCATACATTAATTACCCATAGCAGATCTATACAGGTGGAGCTGGGGAAGGTGGAGGATTTCTGAAAGTGTACTGCACTGCTAAGGCAAATACTGACCAAGTATTTGAAGGTTGAGCAGTGAGCTCATTGGCTACTGATACAACAGAAACCAATCAGCTGTGCCCTATAGAGAATGATGCGATTGCAAGCAGGTTGAGTTAAGGACCTATTAGCAGAGCTGGGAAGTAACTGATTACATGTAATCTGGATTACGTAATCCAATTCCAAAAATCAAGTACTTGTAATTAGAGTAAACTACTTTTTAAAATACTCGTAATCAGACTACAGTTACTTTTTTATGGATTACATAATTACATATTATCTACACAGTGGGAGTAAGTTGTTCACAATTCATTGATTCTCCTAATTGTTCATTTTTTTAACATTTATATATTTTCATAATAAACCTGCCACTTATATACGTTCATGATTCTTAAGAGTTTTTCCAGCTGTGAGGGGGAAATATAGATGAATATACAGTGGGTACGGAAAGTATTCAGACCCCCTTACATTTTTCACTCTTTGTTATATTGCAGCTGAAATCATTTAAGTTCATTTTTCTCCTCAATGTACACACAGCACCCCATATTGACAGAGAAACACAGAATTGTTGACATTTTTGCAGATTTATTAAAAAAGAAAAACTGAAATATCACATGGTCCTAAGTATTCAGACCCTTTGCTGTGACACTCATATATTTAACTCAGGTGCTGTCCATTTCTTCTGATCATCCTTAAAAAGGTTCTACACCTTCATTTGAGTCCAGCTTTGTTTGATTATACTGATTGGACTTGATTAGGAAAGCCACACACCTGTCTATATAAAGACCTTACAGCTCACAGTGCATGTCAGAGCAAATGAGAATCATGAGGTCAAAGGTACTGCCTGAAGAGCTCAGAGACAGAATTGTGGCAAGGCACAGATCTGGCCAAGGTTACAAAAACATTTCTGCTGCACTTAAGGTTCCTAAGAGCACAGTGGCCTCCATAATCCTTAAATGGAAGACGTTTGGGACGACCAGAACCCTTAATAGAGTTGGCCGTCCGGCCAAACTGAGCTATCGGGGGAGAAGAGCCTTGGTGAGAGAGGTAAAGAAGAACCCAAAGATCACTGTGGCAGAGCTCCAGAGATGCAGTC
>RJVU01051648.1:12951594-12974226 GCA_003731715.1 Anabarilius grahami
CTATATTTTGATTAAATATGTATTAAATATATCTCTCTTATCTCTTATTAAAGTAATGCTTATGTGTCTGACTGTACAAATTAACCTTAATAAACAAATCATACCATAACATGATTAATGCACATTATTAACATTATTTCTTAATAAGCAGCATATGAAATCTAACGTTATCAATCAAAAACTTGAGGTGTTAAAAAAACTAAAAAACATTACACTATCGGCCTCAGGAGAGAACCGGCGAGGCGGCGTCCCGCCCTCCTCTGACTCTGATTGGCCGTGATTTGAACCTGAAACAAATCAATCAAACCATGATGGCAGCGAGTATTACCCAATCAGGGGCAAAATAGGACGTGTCTTCACACAATGCGGGTGGGGTGATTTGCATGGGATGCTGCATAATGTGGACCTATGTAAAATACGGGACAAATCGCGTCCCGTATTGATTTGATACGGGACTCGTCATTTTGGCTGTAAATACGGGACGATTCCGTATTTCACGGGACGGGTGGCAACCCTACTCATAGGGCCCGTTCACACAGAACGCGTTTTCGTTTTGAAAAACGCGAGACGCGGGCAGTGGAATGGGGGAAGTGGAAGGTTTTTTTAAAACTTTTTTTAACTGATTTTAACTTAGCTGAACTGATTCATGGCTTTAGAACGCCATGTCATGCTCGAGATGCTGCAAGACGCGAGCGGAACGTTTCTGCACGTCCTTCTAGCGCATGTTTACATAGAAAAACAAAGACAGTAGCGCATTGGAATAGAAAAGCGCGTTCTGTGTGAACAGCCACAAAGAAAACAATGTGTTCGAATTTTAAAGACGTGGTGCGGTGCTTCTCGACCGATGTGCGACCCTTCACTCACTGAACCCTGCAGTCTTCAGTATAGTCCAATAAAAATACAAATCATACAAAAATACAGTTTCTGAAAACGTTCAATCTCCAGTCTCAATTCCTGTTACAAACCTACATAACAATGTAAAAATTTGCATAATGGCAGCCGGTTGCTCACGAACAACATCTATTTTGACCCGCCTTCAAACACTGAGACTGGAAGACTGAGACTTCAAAAAGCTGAGACTGGAACAGTTTGGTTTGTGTTGCTGACATGTTGACATGACATCTTTACGGTGTAAAAGCAAATCCACTTTGCATGCACTTCAAAAAGACAAGGACTCACGCTGGAATTGAAATGGTAAAACTGACGCCTTTGTTACGGTTCGAATCTGCGACTCATTTCAGAGGCTGCGTCCTCTGGAGCTCGCATTTGAAGGCTGCATACATCATTAAGGATGTCTTATTTAAGAAAAGTAACCATAATAAAATTGATGGTTATTCCTTGTGAGGTGCAAAATGCTGTATTTTCTGTCTTGCTTTGCAATCCAATGGTTGCTTTTCTTAGATGAGCCGGCCTCAATGACGTATACAGCCTTCAAATGCGACCTCCGGAGGATGCAGCTTTCGAAATGAGTAGCCTGTACAAATAGTTCAGACTATGTGCCAATATGTAGCTCATGCAGTGATATTTATATTTTATAACAGACCTATATGTTTGGATGTTTTGGTAATGGCATTTATTCATGCAAAATAAAAGGCTGATAACTTGTACTTTGTGATTAAGAAGATTGAGTAGGGCTGCACGATTTATCGCAATTTTATCGCACGCGATTTGGCAAAAGATGCGATTATTTTATGCGCAGCTTGTCAGAGCTGTACGGTTCTGTGATCAGTAGTAAATGCTTCTTCATCTGAAAGCCAGAGGGTGCACGAACTGCAAATATGCCCTGCTGCCGAAGTAGAACACGCGTCATTCCAGGAAATCCCATACTATCGCTGTAGCTGAATAAACAGAAGATTGAAAAGTTTTGATAATAAACACACGACTGCCTTTCTGTGTAAGAAGCCACATCATCTCACAGAAGGACGCTCAACTGTCGTTATGAAATGAGTTTGGAGTAAAAACATGTTATTAAATGTTGTCTTTTGTTGGACAAGATGTTAATAAATGCTTCTCATGTCTGGAAAGATGTTTTGACACTTGCTGTTTTTTCAAATGCACATTATAAGCAATTCAAACTGTCAGTGCTTTCAGATGGATTAGCATTTGGAGCCATACTTCATTGATAAGCCGCGCGTAAAAAAATTATCGCTGCTTTGCGATTTCATAATCACGCTAAGCCAAATCGTTTAAGTGCGATTTCAATGGGTTTTTTTTAAGATTGAGTGAATGTAGGTGATAGTTCTGGTGGATGAAGGGCCCCCTCAAGAGGTAAAGCCCAGGGGCCCCTTGTAGTCTTAATGCGGCCCTGACTATCAGCAAACACTAACAGGTACATTAGTGTTAGTATTCTGAATTATTATCTGTCCATACATTACACTTTAAAAAGAATCTGTTGAGGCTCTTGTTGGTGAATAGAATAAATGTTAACACTTTACAATAAGGTTCATTAGTTAAACATTAATTAATGTATTAACTAACATGAACTAACCATGAGCAATACATTTGTTATATTTACTAATCTTCGTTAACATTAGTTAATGAAAAAACTGTTGTTCATTGTTTGTTCATGTTAGTTCACAGTGCATTAGCTAATGTTAACAAGATTTTAATAATGTATTAGTAAATGTTGAAATTAACATTAACAAAGATTAATAAATGCTGTATAAGTCCAGTTCATTATTAGTTCATGTTAACTAATGAACCTTATTGTAAAGTGTTACCGAATATATTTTTTGGAATATATATTTTCTTTGTATCTGTCAAAATAGTACAAGATTATCCTACAATATATGTGACATCAAATAAGGGTTAGCACAAAAGTAATCTAAATGTAATCCAAAAGTAGGCAGATTACATTACTAAAAATGTGTAATCTAAGAGATTATATTACTGATTACAAATTGTGTCATGTAATTTGTAATCAGTAACTGATTACAATTCATAAGTAATCTGCCCAGCTCTGCCTATTAGCATGCGCCATCTAGAGTTTCATGACAGAACTTTGTATTTCTAAGACTTTAATTTAATAATACAATATTAAATTATTCAGTTTCGGTTAGAACTAAAATCACATAGGCAGATAAATGAAAAATACTACCAAAAACAATTTACTAGCAGAAAAAAAAAACAGCATTTGTTGGTTTGGATGCTTGTGTAACCAGCATAAACAAGCTCAGAGCAGCACTGGAACTCAAGCTGGTCTTTGCAACAACGTTAGGTTTGGACTAAGACAAATACTGACCTCGGATGCTTCTGGAACTTCCAGCTTGGTTTCAGTTGGTGCTTTCACAGCTATCACAGTTTGGTCTTTCAGGCTGGTTATGGTGCGAATGTCCTGATAGGTCACATATCCTAATGTGAGCTTGAGTTAAGGACAAACTGCTTTGGCATCTAATACAGCTTTTAAAATGACTGACAGTTCAGTCACGAAAACTTTATTGCATTTCAAATTAACTGAACTATAAAAGTCTGACGATTAAGAGAAATGCAAAAATGTTGATCATGGATCATCTATGCCACATAAGTGTTTGGCTGCAGGGACACATGCTGTTTGAACAGCACGTATGAGTAAGTTCACAAACATGAAGGAGACAAACCACTCCTCAGTTCTTCAGTAAACACACACACACACAATGAAAGGATATCTTTGGTTGTCCTTGTTCTCTGTCAGTTCTCGTAGCCGTGTTGAGCTGGATTGAATGAGGTCGTCTAGAGCTTTCTCCTGCCTGTCCAGCTCAGAAAGCTCTTTCTTAAGAGCGCTGGTCTTCTCCGAATTGCAGGATGAGCCCTCAAACACACCACTGACCCTAAAGCACACAACATATAGAGAACACACTTTTTGAAACCATGATAAAACCATGACATATATATATAAAAAAAATATAAAGCAGTTTTCTATTTTAATTTATTTTAAAAGGTAATTTATTACTGTGATGACAAAGCTGAGTTTTCAGCAGTGTTCAGCATCACATGATCCTTCAGAAATCATTCTGATACTAGTTGGTGCTCAAGAAACATTTCTTATTATCAATGCTGAAAACATTGAAATTAAAATGTTGAAAACAGCTGGTTAATATTTTTGTAGAAACCGTAATTTAAGATTTTCTGATGACTAGAATGTTCAAAAGAACAGCATTTATTTGAAATAGAAACTTTTTGTATCATTTTAAAAGTTGACACAAGAAGTTGTCAAAAAGGAAAAGGGGACCATTTAGAATGGAATACAACACCATCCTAGAGCTCATGTCATACATTTAATCAGAGTCCAACCAAATATGAGCATTTATCACTCAGGTTTACAAAACATTCAGTCCAACACACTCACAGCCACTGGATGTTGTTTTTAGATTTCTTGCGGATGAGCTGCACTCCCTCCAAGACATTAGTGATGTCGTAGATGCGTCTCTTCTGAACCTCCAGAACCTCTGTGGCCCAGTTCAGATCCAGAACCCCATCAGCCGATTCACTAAGCAAGCCCACAAATTTCTTAGTCAGCAGGCCGAGGGAAGTGTCATAACGGGTACGTTCCCCTGGAGACTTGGGAGCTATAGAGAGAAAGAAACACAAAAGAGCCATTCTTTTAATTATACTTTGAGTATTACCAGCTGCAGTTCCTACTAGAAGAGCAAGAGATGCTTAAACAGGTGTGTTTACTTTTCAAACTATTATGATGAGAGGCCATAAAACAGGTAGAAACTTCCGGCCCCTCAGTCAATATATGGAAACTGTGGTCTTGGAATCAACAAACGGATGAAAATCAACAAAGGTCCATTTGTCCTAACAGTGATTGCGTCTACATAAGTTGCAGATCATTCTGTTGTACTCACTTTTGGGGCTTGGTGCCCTTGCACATGCAGAGTTTCCCTTCCCTTTTGGTGTGCGGAATTCTGGGAGATAAAGTGGCTCTTCCAGATCTAGTCTCCTCTTGGCCTGAGACAGACAGACAAGAGAATGTTCATTAGATCTGTCTTAAAACTGCCTGTAGAAGATGAAGTTTCACCAAATCATCTGAATGAACAGCTCCTAGTTTAGCATTGTGTCCTTGGTATTGCATTTGCTAAACTAAACTTTCAGTTATCAGGCAGGAGTAGGCTATGTTGAAAAGAACACAAGAACAATTGCTCCTCTTTCCTCAAGTGCCCAAATATAAACTGCCACTTTATATCCATCATACGTCAGCAGAGAGTTGTTTCACCAGAAGATCGAGTTGACATTTTGATCAAAAATTTCAAAGTAAATAAAAAATATGAATGATTGATCCATGAATGTTTTTTTTATTTATTTATTTTTAACAATAAGATCAAATGTACACTTAAAATGGTTATTTTACCATAATGGATGATTAACAGGCGAGTAGGCAGCCATTTGTCTGGAACAAATCAGAATGATTTAGTTTACACACAAAAAAATAAGAAATGATCATGTTTTCAACCACTTTTGAATGTGGCTTCATTGATCATGTTACAAAGTGTCTTGGACCATTGCCTGCATTTAGCACTGTCCATTTATCTAACAAACAGAACTACATTAACTGAGAACCTGATATTGTAAACTTCTGGTCAGTGGGTTTTAAATGATCTTTGAGCCTGACATGACAATCTCTATTAATAAAACCTTTTACCATTAAAACTTTTAAGGAGGACATGACCTGAACATTTACACATTTCAGAAATTTTTTACATTCCACACCGGGCAGATGGGCTTGTTTCAGCAACCCAACTCCACAAAGAACTGGTTTAAAGAAGCCAACTGACATGGAAACCTGCACCCACACATTCCTGTTTGATTTCCAATGCCATTCAGGACTGCAGTTCACTCAAGACTGAATACATCTGTTCTGAGAACAGTTCACTTATCCTGTGTGCATGAGCGTCTGCTCACATGCTTGCACTGTCCTGACCTGAACAACATCTACACCTGTCACTGACATCTGGAGCGGCGGAGCAGGTGGTTGGGGGAGAGAAGGAGCACAATCTTTCTGTTTTTTCGGTTTCCCCTTTCGTTCTTTTAGAATATACCAGATTATTTTAGAATTTCTGCATTTTTGCATTAGTGCTAGGGCTGTCAAATTAAAATTTGCATTTCGAATAGTCATCGAATTTAAAATAAAAATCCACATTCTAATACAAAACAGGGTAGCACTTTATTTTACAGTCCTGTTCCGCATGTACATACCATGTACTTATTATAGCAATTACGATAACTGGGTTATGACTAGGTATTAACCCTGAACCTACCCCTAAACCTAACCCTCGTAGTTACCTTATATTACCAGTACTTTCTTGGGTCAGTACACTGTAAGTACATGTACTGTAAAATAAAGTGTAACCCAAAAAAAGGTGCATTCAAATTTTAGGTTTGTGTAAGGCAGCCTTATCAGTGGCACACGAGATTGTGATGATGTAAGAGTTGTTGCGTTTTAACGTTTTTCATAGCCTGTCCAGTTGGAAACACTTGATGTGCCGTTGTTCATTCAAAACTCGGCAGAAATAGGCAAGCTCAATGCAGAGAAGATCTTGGTTGTCAAAACCGTAACCAAGCTGTTCATACAGAACGCAATATCTGCACTGCTTTTCCATCGTTTTCTATGCAAACAAGCACTAGACGGACATATTTGACGGTTGCACTCTTGTCTCGCAACAGAGAGCTGCATGTTTATAAAGCCATGTAATGTTCAACTTTTAAAAAACATGTCTCGAGACTTTGAGGGGGTTTTCCCCATTCCACTGCATCTCAAGTTTTTAAATGCAAAAAAAAAATAAAATAAAATAAAAAAGTGCTTTTTGATCAGCGCTTTGACTCTGTATTGAACGATGCATAAATACATGATGCTGTTTTGTTCATATTTGTTTATGCAATTTACAAAATTATATTTAATTTATAAAAGTTTAAGGTTATGCACTTTTTAGTACAGTGTTATTTCATTGCCTTGAATAAACAATTTATAATGCAATGTATTAATATTTTTCTCATTGCGCCCTCTTGTGGCCTCAAGAGACAAGCCAAAAGCTTTCCCCCTAACTGAAATTACGCCTTCTAAATTCTAATGTAATTTAAATATTAGTAATATTTAAGGATAAAATTCGAATTTGCCATTTTGAAAGCCCTAATTAGTGCTATGAAAACAACATTTAAATATTTTATTTACTATTTTTATATAGTATAGCTGAATATTTGAACATGAAAATGTATGTAGCTGCATTTATATTTTAAGAACGTTGAAATCATCATTTGTGGGTCCTTGGCAACAAGTTTTCAAAAACCAATACATGTCTCAACTACGAGTCGTTCTCGTAGTTTAAAGTAGAGGCTTTTGGGTAAGACTTTGAGGAGCATCTTTGAGTTGCATGTCTTCAAATCTCTGTTAACGTCAGCTGTAACCGTTCTTTAGCACAGCAGATTGGCTCATGATGAATACATCCCCACCTGGATGTTAGAGGGGGACCTTTGTGTGGTTCTGTTTCTCAGAAGAGCAGCATCTCATATCTGTAAGAGTTTGTGGTTGGTTCTGCCTATTTCCTGTGTCAGTGGGAAATGAGAAGTGAGAAATGCTGGCTCAGAGCGGATGGGGTGGAAGCTAAATCATTCACTTATAAAGCACTGATCTGAGAGCAGCCTTAATGTACCTACTGAAATCCAAGCATTAACCACTACTAACTAATAAACAGATTTATATCATAAACTGGTGGGGCCGCTCTAGGCTCAGGAGTTTCCTAAAGATATGCAAATTCACAGAGTAAAGCAAACATCACACACAGCAGTGGACATACAGGATAGCACAAATGCCCATATGTGCGTGTGTGTATGGTAAGCATACAAAATTTAATAATCAATATATTCCTGGCCCTGCATCTGTGCCTTTGGATAAAAGTATCTGGCAAATACACAATGTAAATAACAACATGCGGTGACTTATGTGTTATAATTATGGTCTGTATGCGATCTTTGCAACTAAATGGGTTAAGATGAATAACTTATTAAAATATTCATAATGATATTCATAATGTATTTAGTTATCATTGTCTCAAAAATCCAACCATAAAAATTATTCTTCATATCAGCTATTGCCATCAGACATTTAAAAATAAAAATATGACCAGTTAGCTACCGGTAACCGGTACCATTTCAAGTCAGAAAAACAATATTGGCTTGATCTCTCTACTCTTGATCTACCCTACTCATTCCGAAACAGTATTAAATAACTTAATTAAAGACAGATCTGCACCATTTCTCATCTCACTCAAGAATAAAAAGAAATATTCCCAGAGATCATGATGAAACCCTACGAAATTCTCAACATTGCCATGGCACAATGCCCGTATAGTCGGAAATGTTTCACGAAGAGCTATTTCAACAGAAGTTACACAAAACCTGATCATTTCCAATAACCTTTAGAGGATGTTTCATCATTACAAAAACCCCACTTATTGTTCTTTATTCATAGATGACATATTTACATTACTGTTCAAAAGTTTGGGGTGATTCATTTAATTTGACAGAAGTCTCTTATGCTCTCCAAGGCTGCATTTATTTGATCAAAAATACAGTAAAAACATAAATAGAGAAATATTATAATTTAACTGTTTTCTGCTGTACAATGTAACTATTCCTGTGATGGCAAAGCTGAATTTTCAGCAGCCATTACTCCAGTGTTCAGTGTCACATGATCCTTCGGAAATAATTCTAATACTCTTAATGTGGTGCTCAAGAAACATTTTGTATGATCAATGTTTAAAACAGTTGTGCTGCTAAATACTTTTATGGAACATTATAAATGTCTTTACTGTCGCTTTTGATCAATTTAATGCATCCTTGATGATTAAATGTATTAATTTTCTTAAAAAAAAAAATAAAAAAAATACTACTACAACTACTACAATAATAATAATAATAATAATCATACCTGACTAACCCCAAACTTTCGAACAGCAGTGTAATTAGGCACAAGATCTTATCAAATTACTGTGGTTGTGAAAGATGAAAAGTCTGTTTATTCTGTACAGGCTGATTTTCATTCATTGGTTTCATATGGTTTTTATACTGTGTGTGCTATAAGAGTCTTGAATATTTAACATGCAGCCGAGGACAATTTACTAATCTCTGCCTGATAAACATGGCTCTGTTAAAATATTTTGGCATGTCTAATACACGTTACATTTCTTGCAAGACATTTACAAGCTCGTTCTCTGAAGCCTATTGCACATTAGGTCACACCTCCCCCTTCTTCTCCCACACTAAATGGCTTAACTGTGAGTTTCTCACTGGAGGTGGGGAATGAAGAGTCCTAAACAGTGTTATTAAGTAACTTTCCAACTAATCTGAGGTGTTTTAACAAACACAATCTGCCTGAAAAAAACTGGTTTCTGTACGCCTACAGACACACGTGAGAGAATGACCTGCAAACTGTGCCACTCCCAAACACACACACACACACACACACACACACACTATACTCACAAAGTGAAAGAGCGAGAAAAGTCATTCTGCACCACTGACGTATTTCGAGGTGTCAAAGTGAAAGGGAGACACAGGTAAAGGCTAAAGGGGGAAGTCCAGATGAAAAGGGCGTAAAGGGAGGACACTTTGAAATGCAAAACGTGGCCATACGGGTCTATGCATTGCGATCTGTATTACACAAGTTAAACTGCTTGAGTCCCATCACCCACCTTGTTGACGCAACACATGGTTACTGAAGGCCCCGCGGGGGGAAATAGGCATATTACGAGAATGAAATTAGGTAAAATGACCCGAGGGACTCAGGGATGGGGGGAGGGCATCACCAGGATCTCAGGAAACAAAGCCAAATCATGTGTTCTTCAACATGGTGATCACAGACTAGTGGTTGATCACTTGATCTCGGACACGTGAGATTTGGAGTGAACCAGAGACCTAGTAATCTCTATGACCTTTTCAATTCTCAAAGTTTGGTTCCATTGTTTAGTTCTCTAGTCTTTATTTTCCTTCTCTGGGCATTGCCGAAATAACCCTGACATCATTAAATTTCACCCAAATTTCACCCAAAAATGAAATTTCTGTCATTAATTACTAATCACCATGTCGTTCCAAACCTGTAAGATCTTCGTTCATCTTCGGAACACAAATTAAGATTTTTTGATGAAATCCAAGAGCTTTCTGATCTCCCTTTACACAGCAATGTCATAACAAATTTCAAGGCCCAGAAAGGCAGTAAAGACATTGTTAAAATTGTTGAATAAAGTAGTTATTTTTGTTTTGTTTTTATTCTCGTCGCTTCATAACAAAGTTGAACCACTGCAGTCATGTCGACTATTTTAATGATGTCTTTACTACCTTTCTGGGCCTTGAAATTTGTTATGACATTGCCGTCTATAGGGAGGTCAGAAACCTCTCGGATTTCATCAAAAAGATCTTAATTTTTGTTTCGAAGAGGAACGAAGGTCTTACGGGTGTGTAACAACATGAGGGTGAGTAATTAAATGACAATTAGATTTTTGGGTGAACTAACCCTTTAACTGCTGCATGGAGCCTGCAACTATTGTTGTACTTGTGCATTTGAAAGCTATTAAATATCCTGAACTGTCAGTCATTACTGATGTTTACATGCAAAGAAATATGCTGATAATTGTTTAAATATCCTGATTTACCTTTTTACATGCAAACCAATAACCTGGCAATGGATGGGGTGGGGAAAATAAAAATAATTGGTCATTTCCAGGTGGTGACATCAAAACGTGAGCATTTATGTTTTAGATCCATAAGAGGTAAAGTGCAAATTTGACTGATAATGCCTCTTTTGTGACAGAGCCTATTCAAATCCAGAGAAGCAGTCTGAGACAGGCTTATTTTAATCTATGTCAGAGTTTATGAGGCATGTGCATCAGTCCTCCAATGCAGACGCCCAGTCTGTTATCAGCCCTGCCCCATATTTTGCAGCATGAGTCTGTGATCATTCCTTTTGTTTATCAGCTGGAAGCAGCAAGAAACAAAGAAAGAAGTTCTACATAGGCAGTTCCTGAAGAACATACTCTGACCTTTTTGACCTTTTCAACAGGTTGAGCTTCTGTGTGGACGAATGGTGAGACAGGTGTACAATGGCACAGGAAAAAAAGGGAGTGATAATTACAAATGCAGCTGCATAATTTAAAAGCTGCAAAATCCAAGAGTTTAAACATACAAATACAGGAATAACCAGTCTGGGGATCAGTCTAATGAACCTGGGTCATTTAAACGTGTGGCTTTATGGGAGCATTCATGTTTATTCATTATGTTTTATAGTTTGCTAAATATGAAAGGTTCTGTATTGAGAGGACTCAATACAGGACCCCCACTTTACTATTTTACTATGAACCATATAATATAATGTCCAGTTCAGAAGCTGTAAAGCACCCTTCCCCCATCTATTAGCTTCAGTCAACTCCCCCCCCGAAATAACCCTCTTATGGCAAGCCGCTTCAACATTCACTCCTTAAAATTAATTAGTTAAACTATGTTCATATTACTAGCACTTACTTTTATTTTTAGTAATGCAATAGGTAATAGCTTTTTCTCAATTTCACTAGTAGCTATTCATTAGATACTGGTACTAGTATTTTCCAACGACTAGCCATTTCCCAGTATTGTCAAGGTAACTATGAATGATTTCCACTGCCAACAAATTGCACATTTTTGGCATTGAATTACAGAGTGAACAGTGTTTCAGAAATAAACAATTACCTTTTGGCTTGTATGCATTCTGATTGTTGCGGGCTCATATCTCATTAACACTACTGATTAATTACGTACCAGTACTGATTCTTTAGTTGCTAGTTACTAGTATTTATTCCAGTTATCATAGTTCTAATTGTACAGACACTACCGGTTTATATTAAACAGTAGCATGTAATCATAATATTGATATTTGAGCCACAGATCCCTACAGAATTCAATTGCATAAATTAGCAATTTAACAACAGTAACCATGGAATAGGCTTTAGTCAGGGTAGATGCCATATTGAATTAGGCTATACGGGTCATTGACTATAATAAGGTTTTTAAAAGGTGTAAAAAAAATAAATGGAGAAAATTAGTTTTATTAAGTGTTAACAATGAGATTGTTACAATCAATTAACACTGCTTTTGTCATTTTTTACAAGATGGACAAAATGTGTCTCCAAAAAAGTAATTTGGTTTAACCAAAACTTTGGTTTTACCGAATGACACTTTTAGTTATACTGAATGGTGATACTTTCAAAAAAATGCTAACAGTCTGATATCTAGCTAGCTTGCAAAAGGATAATCAAACATTTTATATTTAGAACAAGCTTTTAAAATATTACAACATTTTCCATGTTTTATAGCAGTTGTACCGAATGACCTGATGTTTTGGGACATGCATATGAGCAAGTGAAAAAATGACTTTTTCAATTAGTTAAAAGAGAGTTAGTTACTTTGCTTCACAACCACGTCTGAATGATGTCACATCCTGTCACATGATATTGACCGCATGACTTGTCCCAAAATGGTCCCTTTATATTGGTTACTCCAAATGACATCAATGAAATTCATTTTTCCGGACATTCTTTCTCTTAACAAAGCAACGACTTCTACACATAATTTTAATACCATTTTGCACTATATTGATATATGATGTAATAAAATCATGCCAGAATAAAAAATATATACATTTATTACATTTTAAGATATTTTAATCACAAATGAAATGGCTGTATTGGCCTTTGGATGGTTAAACCGAATGACCTTTTGACACTTCCAAATCTTTAAAATACCTTTATATGCAGCAAAATATAATTTAAACCTTTTGGATTCAATAAATGAGATCTAGCTGTACATACTCTGGATGTCATCTCTTTGTTTTTTATTATTACTGAGGCCTTTGGACAAAAAAAATGACCAGCCACATCATTGACCCATACACATTTGAACATGGGGTTGTGCGAGTGAGCGATTTACGACATGTATAATGTAATTTTCAAAACTCACAACTTTATAGAGTTTTTTTCTACTGAACTTTTTTGTAAACATCAGCTAAACAAATGGTCTGTTGTTAATCATTTGAACTCGCTGTACTTCCATTCCTCCTCCTCGTTTTCATTTCTGTCAAAAACTAAATATTTCGCGACCCTGACCCTGAGGTTTATATTGTGACTACTAGCAAAACAATAAGAACTTTATTTGCATGTAAAACAGAAGGACGACTAGTTTGTTTTAAGAAACAAATTGCTTGCCACACTCTCTTATCTAAAGGTCCTATCCTAATGTCATGACTGAAATATACATGCTGTGTTGTGGTCATACTCTCCAAACATTGGCCTGTTTTATTCATTCATGAAGAACTGACAGATTTTCATTACACCAGAAATGATGGTACAGATAAACCCCCTGCCAAGGCCAGAAATGGGCAAGTTCTCATGTTGTAGAAGGTGAATTTCACATTGTGACTGCATGTAGTCATGTATTAGTAAATGACATTATTATTGCACTAAGACATGAAACAGGAAACATGCGCATTCATAACGTAATAGCAAGAATTGAAGTGGCGGTGGAAAGAGGCTTACCGGCAGCCGCCCGGAAGAGGTCCGCACCGGCTTAGGTTCCGGCCCGTGGGGGGTTGCGTACAAACAGTTGGGTCTCTGCTCCGCAGCTGTTGTGTTCCCGATTTGAGTGAAGTATCCAGCCGGTACCAAATTCATCGGTGGGCTTGCAAGTCCCGTGTTGAAAAACTCCGTCCTCACCGCGGAGAACATTTTCTTCTGTGGGCACGAGAGTCCAGATACTGCTCCTCTCCCAGAAGCAGGAGAAATCCCTCTGGGTATCCGCATCATTTTGCGCACGAAAACCCGCGAAAGTGACGCAAAAGAAACTCGTTTATTACTCAAATCGCGTCTATAATTTACTGCAGAACGAATCAACCGACCAAATGAATATGTATATCTTAAAAGAGTAAGACTGCAAATGCTACAGACGATATGCACTTTTGTATAATAAATACTTTTAAAGTTGTAGATAAATTATGCGTGAAAATGACAAAAATATATAAACATCCGACATACACAAAACTCTCCCAGGGTCCTTTGTTGTAGTGGCACGAGAGAGGCTTTTATGTCTTAATATAATGCAAATAACTTAAGTTAAACTTGATAAATATACCTTTTAAAAGGTAAACAAAGCTTAGAAATGGTTCCTTTCGTAGTTCTTGCGCAAAGCCGGCGATGGTGGGAAGCGTTCCTGTGCGTCTGTAATCCCTCTCCGGCAGAGAAGCTTTGCTTTGACATCAGCTCAACAGAGGACTGCTATTTTAGCGCCAAATTACGTCCCGCGAAATTTGGATTTCCCGCGGTTGGAGACGCTCAGCGATTGGCTGCTGGCACGCCTCACTCGTTCGGATTCTGAATATATTTACATGTAACAGTTGGTGCCTGGCGTTCTTCCTCTTAAAGAGACAGCGCCCTTTTCATCTCTTTTGTGAACAGAATACTCTTCAGACATTACAACAATAGCGTTATCAAACGTATCCTAATCATATTTAGATTTAACATACAGATATAACTCATATTTTTCATATTACATAAAACGAACAGTTTACTCACAAATGAACTCATATCACTTAAAATACACATTTGTTCTATAAAAAATAGCACATAAAACAATCATCAAAGCATTTACGCAGATAAAATACATCATAACATTGATAGATGACTTTACAGCATGCCTATTGTGTTTCCATGGGTTGAAAATAAATCATTGTCATAGATTAATCTTAAATGTCAATGTTTTTCAACGGCAAAATGGAGAATAGTTGACTCTGGCATGGCCTGACTCCGTGAAAGGAGACTTAAGGAGCAAACAAGAGCCCTAAACAACCCCACAGAAAAGAACCTTTACACTTGAAAGGATCTTATCATCTGGCACAAAAAGAGAACCCTCCACCGTGCTTCAGATGATTGCTGAGACTCTCCCACCCAGCCATTTGCCCAATAATGGCTTTGTACTTTGCAGTGTTTAGAAGAGGCATAGTCCTTCCTTCCAAATAAACTATTGCAGTGGAGCAATCATTGCCAGCTTTTAAAACAACTACAAATAAATATGACATACTGAACCAACACATAATAAAACAGCACATACACACAAAAGTTAAATGGTGATTGTGATCGTATTAGGCAAACGGTTTGATTAGGAACGTCTTATCACACATTAAAATCACTATAATTCTCCAGTTGCTCTTACACACAAATGGGTTCTAGATATGCAGTTGTTTAAAATTAACCAGGGCTGTGGCAAAATGTCCCACATAATTAAAATGTGGAGGCAGAAAAATGCCCTTCTCATAAATTACTCTGTTTTGATGTAATAGGCATGGGTTTGGTGCCTCTGCAGATAATGTGGTGACCTGTATAATTGTCAGATATCTCAGACAGGGCCGTTTCAAGCATAGACGAACTAGGCGGTTGCCTAGGGTGCCACCAGCTGGAGGGGGCGGCCAAAAGAGCACCTCAACACCACTGTAACAAAAATGCACCAGTACATTTAAGCAGCTGATTTATCATAAAAAAGATATATATTTTAAAATGTTATTAGAAAGATGGTTACAACTAAAGCCTTCCATTTCACATGTGGAAATAAAATTAAAAGCTCAGTGCCTACCAACATCTTATATGAAATATTTTAAAGGTAAACTACGTAACTTTTGGCCAAAAAGTTTGTTTGCCAAAAAACAAAACTGCATGCACTTTGCGTAAGAACATTGTTTTGGTTTTGAATATGAATATGACCCTTCACAATGGATAATGTTTTACAATGAACTCTGTTAGAGAGCTACATATGGCAATTTATTTGTTTAATGAAATACATTACTCACCTCTGGAGTAATAATAATAATCTTTGCGTAACTACAACATTTCAAATCCCTCAGTTCTCGCCATCTCCGAAAAGCCAAGCCAATGTTGATTCTTCTCTTTTTTGCCAGCTGACTCTCCTCTGTTTGACTTTTTTTCAAACGGGTGATTCCCTGGTCAGGAGGTTCGAGATTTTGTGGCTCCATGCCATCCTTTTACGCTCATTGTGAAGACATACCTATGCCACCATACATGCATCAAAGTAGCCAGAGGAACTTTGCTCTGTTTGCGGATATGACGAGAGGATGAGTGACGTATGTGTGCAATTTCCCATGAAAACCATCCCACTAGGTCTAAAATAAAAATGTGTTTTGAAAGAAGGATTGATTATGTATTGATTCATTTTTTACATTTTGTTTGTTTTGAACAAAAAAGTTACATGTCAGAAATGGTCATATACTCACATCTGTGCTTTTAATGAAAATCTTTGGTAACACTTTATTTTACAGTGTCATTGTTAGACACGTTACATGTAGTTACTGTAGCAATAACTAGAAATTATGCATATTTCCATGCAATTAACTCTAAACCAAACCCTCACCCTAACCCTAAACCTATGCGGTTAATTATTATTACTCAATACTTAAATGTATAATTATACAGTAATGCTGACACTTTGAAATAGCAGAGTATTTATTGTGGTATAATATCTTGTGCATTATTTATTGGTACCTTTGTAACTGATTTTATAGGTAACAGCAAGAATTGTTTAGACTGAGAATTATTTGACATAAATTAATGATATGGGTCAAATATTTTTGTGATACATCAGAAAATGCTTTAATGAGGTCTAAAAAAAAAACAACTCACATAACCAAATCCAAAGGGCAAATTTTGTTATTTTTATGCAGATGCTGTATTAGCAAACCAACTTAAAAGGGAGTGCACATTATTTTCAAAAGTTTCTTCTAGGGATACAAGTCAAGTAAAAAGGTTAGACCAAAGTGGATTATTTACAAAACGAATGTTTCAAACAAGTAAACAGTAAGATAAGTCTTTATTGTGACTTCTTCTCAGTCGTAGTAAAGCACGTGACACAGCATATAGGCTACAGCAACCAATGTACACAAAAATGTTGTGAGAAGGTTCGCGTCGTTTGCTCTAGTGCGCCCTCTTCTGGAGTGACATGCATGGCATTTTTTCTTTTTTTCTTTCTTTCTTTCTTTTTTAATTTCTTCCTTTTTTGAATGGGTCTTTTGGTTAAATGCCTGAAATAAGGTATGTGGTTAACACAGGCTCATGATATTTTAAGATATCAGTCAAGATATACCCCCCCCCTTTATTTTTTTTAAATACATTTTTCTTGTCTTAAAAAAGGTGATTGCTAACGATTGTCGAGGTATTTAACATCACACAGAATAGGTAAACTCATCTTGGCCTACTCACTAGACCGATATACAGTCTCATTGTGATTAGAACTATTCTAAACTCTTCTAACTTAAACTTTTAGGAAAATGAAAGTTGGCGGAATGCGATGGTGGTTAGCTTATTGCTTACACGTTTAATGAAACAATTCATAAAAGTTGTGGTCATTTGTGAAGATTATCATGATGATGAACAAAACGTGTGAGAATCATAAATCAAAACCTTCTGCAGTAATCCAAAAGCCAATGAAAAACAGGATGATGCTAACTTCCGTCATCACTGCAGCACGCCACAAACTAATGAAAACCATACACTTCTGAAAGGAGACAAAATAAATGTCTGGATTAGGGTCAGAAAATACTTATTTGAACAACGGAAAACTGTCTAAAATGTATTATATTTCTGTCAAGTACAAGTGACCACTGTAAAATCGTACTGACATACATTCACAAATGGGTAAATTATAATGAGGGTAAAATAGAAATTTTATTATGGAAGTTTAAACCTCTGTGATTGGGGCATGTGATGCTTTAAAATGGAGTAACACGTGAAATGTAGGTTTCTGTAGAATACCTCATTGTATGGAATAAAAAGTGCAACAACTAGCCAATATCTCCTCAATATAATAATTATATTTCATTCACACGCTACCTACTACTACTTTACATACAAGCCGCCACATGATGGCGCCATTTTATTGTTTGCGGTGCAAAAGGATATATGTATGCGATTGTAACTTTGAACACTGGGTGTCGCTATACGACCTATTATGGTTCCACAGAACACCTCACATTACTCAACACCCAAATCTTAAACCTTAAGTGTGGAGACGGGCAGCCCCTTAAGACCATAATCCCTCTTTTGGAGTCCATATGAGTTGAATGGAATGAATGCTAGTGCTTATCACAGTTTGACTACACGCCACTCTTTCACTGAACTTCACCTTTGTGGGCAAAGGTCTTTTTGAGAGAGAGACAGACACTCAGAGGGCAGTTGTGCTATATTTAAATACAAATGACTCACATTTAAACATTGTTGTGTAGGCCTGTAACAGATCATATGCTAAACACCAAAAAGTCCACGATGACTCTATCTGGAAAGATTTTTGGCAGATGCACTGTACTTTTACTTTTTTAACCACTATTATTCACTTTATCCTGCTTTTACCTGTATGTAGTGTTTTATAAACACTTTCTCTTTAGAGGGAATCACTTTAACTCATTTTTTTATAGAGAAAACACATCTTTAGTACATATCTATAAGATAGGCTATACCTGAAGCTTGCAAAAAGAGTTAAGAAAAGATACAAAACAACATATTTGCTCACTTTCATTTATGATTTATTTTTTTGTGTAAAAAGAGTAAGTACAAAGCAAAAACAAAACTCTTAAAGGAGTTTATGAAACTCGTTGATCTGACAGTCTGTAGAAATAGACAATCCCCACAAACATATACAATCCACTCTATATTATAGAGTTCAAATTCTAATCCACGTCTGTATTCCCACTGCCCAAGGCCCCTATAAAACAAAAACTCCCGTCAAGCATAATATGTACATCATCTCAGTGATCGAGAAGCTCGCTGAGACCAAACTGCGGCCATGCTGAAATGTGGAAATGTTTTCAAGAAATGTTTTCAAGGATAGGGGGGGGTATCTAAGAATGGCCCTAGAATGGCTGGGAAGGAAGGGTGTGTGAAGAGAGATATTAGTTAGTCCAAATAGTCAGGAATGTAGCCAGTACAAAATATACAATGCTTGATTGTTGGCACAAAAAACAGGAATGATTAAGGAAAAAAATTGGAGGGCTTTTCTTTTTTTGTGATCTTAAAAACTCCTCGGCTTTGGTTTGTTCAAGTGTCCAGTGACCAAAGAATAGACAGCTTGAGAGGGGCGCAGATTGCTTTCCCACACTCTGAATAGAGCCTCACTCCTTCACCCGGCTCACCCCTTCACTCTCTTTTCTTCCATAAGTGGAGGAGAAAAGTTTCTATCCCGCACCTGCAGCATAGATGAGAGGGAGAAAAGTTAACTCAGAGCTCACACACACACACACACACACACACACACTGATCCACAGGCAGACTGCAGACAGTCTGGCGCCAAATGAAAAACTTTTGTTTGCTAGAGCTGATAGGGGAATCCAAGCTTGTTTGCTGATTGGCACGATGACCAAATGAAATTAGGACACTGGACAGACTTTGTGAGAGCTGTCTGACATAATATTGTCCTTCATAACATTTACCAAAAACATGAGATTTAATGACTAATCAATTACTGATTTACTTCCACTTTACAATAAAGGTTCCATTTAAAACCAAAACTGATTTTCCAGTCGAATACCATAGGAGATGCTGTTAAGGTTCCACAAAAAACTTTTTATTCTTGTTTTTTTTGGAAAACCATCAATGAACTGGAGCTTTAAAGAACTCAGAACTACGACACTGGTCTGAAAAAACGATAATAAAAACGTTAAGACCTTGTTCAGTCTCCAAAGAATCATTTTGTTCTTCAAAAAGTTTCATTCTAGGTTCTTCAGGGCAAGAACGGTTCTTATTTGAATTTTCCTTTACTTTATTTTTTTTTTTCATTTTTTGGGGGGGTGGATAACAACCGAACAACATCTGACTAATTTATCAAATAAAATTATTTAAAATAAAGAAATAGAAGCGTACCATTGACTGTTGTCATTCCTCTGTCCTAATGGCACATAGCTCCATCCTCTTTGGAGAAATTACGGGTCATCTCTGAGTTCTACAGGGAGAAAATACAGTTTATATTTATTCAAATGCACTTTATACTGATTAATATAAGGCATAATAAATAATGAAGAGACATTAAATAACATAGCGCGCACCTTCATTGACATGAACATGTCAGGCGTGTTTTGTGAGTCCGTCTCGTTTTCCAGTGCTATCTGCAAGTCGAAGATGTAATCTATTACATGCTGAAGAATCTCCACTTGGCTCACGGACTTGTTCTGAGGGATGCTGGGCACCAGTTCTTTGAGTTTAGAGTAACAGTCATTCATGTCGGACAGCTCCTCAGAAGGACTCTTGCAGCGGCTGATCGCGAGACTCTGCTCTGAGATACAGCACACAGCTTCATAACAGCTTCTGACTGAGCGAACGGGACTGATCGCCTTCATTCTGGGTCTGACGTCTGACTTGCTAGTAGAATCCAACCGTAGAGATGCCTGAAGAAGTCCTTCGTCTGGACAGTGAGATGAACTAGCTCTCCAGTTTGATAGATATCCAATGTCTGACTGCTTTCACGTCTCGTGGTCATTGAACGATGGCAGCACGAGCAGGCAGGCGGACGGTTTTAAGAGCTGCTTCGTGTAGCACCGCCCCCTTCAGAAATAAATAAACCCTCATGTGCCGCGCAGCCAATAGTAAGAGGTGTATGAGCGTGGAGACTCCGCCCTATGCAAATTGCTAACTCGTCATTGGAAGCGTTGGCATGTCAGTCAGACAAAATGGTGGAATGAGGAAGAGCTGTCAGAATACTAGAGATAGATGTATTTTCACTGATGGATTTGAGTGAAGATTTCGCGTCAGTAAACCGAAACGGAGCTGGGTCAGCTTGTATAGTAGATCAAATATAAATTTAGCTTAAAGTTCACATATATTTTCCCCCATAGCCTATTGAAACTGAAATGAGTTTCAGAATTCAATTTTGTTATAGCATGTGAATTACGCCAATAACCTGTTTATTTATAGTGGACACGACTTAAACTTTAATGTGGAGGAAATGGGAGGAAAATACTTTCATCTGCTTATGAACATTTTGTCTCAGCTCAGACATGAAATGGATAAACTCCATAAATCTGCTACTCCCGTGACCTGCAGACAAACTGGCGTCGGGAATGAATTCCCATAGGAGACACATGCAATGATATTAAATATCGATACAAGACAAGTTTATTGCTCTCTAAAATTGAAATCATAAATATGGCTCTCAAAAATTGAAATTACTTTTTAATCTTAAAATAAAAACTTTGTAAAATCAAAGTGGTGCCAAAGTCACAACAGAAACGAGTTTTCCAAGTAATGATTCCTCTCTTGATTATCATGCCAATAGGGTAAATATAGATCTTGTTTATTAAAACATCTCCTTAATATTCTCACGATCATAGAATATTAATAACCAACTCAGGAAACTCTGTGTGTGCGGTTTTTGTGCATTCTAAAAGTGTTACTCGTTATCTATAAATAGATCATAACTATAACTGTCTCCCATGACTCTTTTTTTATATGAAAAGGAAGCTTCGCAAGCTTCAATAAAACTGTTTTAACCCAGCGCATTTTTAGTTTACATCAAGATGTGTCCCCTCTTTTCTCACAGTGCTGTTTTTGTGAAGGAATGCGCTGGCGGGCCAGCTGTGTGTCCTGTGCCGCTCCAGCTGTGTTGATCTAACGCGAGAGTCCCAGACAGCCTGGCGCCGGGCTCCCGACGTCATCCATTCACGCGCACCAGCGCGCACCCCATCTGCAAAAGACTAGAGCCGCTCTAATTGGTCAGCCCGGTTGTCAATCAAGCTATAAAAACCCGCCCCAACCACTCGCACAAGACATGTAGACTTGCCCGCACAATTTATTTGCGCACACCTGGACTTACATTCAGTGCAGAGTTTTTCCGTGTGTAAAGCTCTTCAGTCTGGCTAGATTAGTTAAACTAATACAAAAAGCAGCTTTGTTTTCTCTGACTGAAATGGTATAATAGTTTTTAAATAAAACATTGATTTGCTTAAATGGTACATATTTTGTCATGTTCAAACTAGTTTTAAACGTGAGTTGATCTTAGTCAAGTGAAACACCATATTTCATATGAAAACAGGCTTTGAGGAACAGATCGAAGTGAGGTTCAGTTGCAGTCCAATATCAGGCCTATAAGGTTGACTGCAAAAACCTGTCTATTAAATGTTTTGGTGACTGTCCTATTCACACCTTTTGTTTTATGTGCATGCAACCGGATGAATGCGCTTCTTTGCAGGTTGTGCTAATTACCTGGTGCACAGAAACTGTCCGTTTATTTGATGTTGGCCTTTTCGCACGGCCACAACAAATTCAGCCCTTTCCTTTCTTGTAGTCTGACAGCATGGACGGCCTCTGCAGGTACACTGTCAGAAAAAAAGGTACGGTGCTTGTCACTGTGGCAGTACCCAAAGGTAAAAAGGTACTAATATGTACTTTTACAGTACTAATATGTACATTTAAGGTACAAATATGCACCATTAAGGGGTAAGTAAGGTACAAAGATGTACCTTTTCACTTTTGTACCTTAGGGTACTGCCCCAGTGACAAACACCGTACCTTTTTTCTAACAGTGTACCCAGTTGGATTCAACAAATAGCAATAAAGAATGAAAAAAGAAAGAAAAATATGTGGGTGTGAGAGC
>RJVU01051648.1:12974247-13018002 GCA_003731715.1 Anabarilius grahami
CCCCCCCCCCCCCCAAATTCTTTTTAAAATAAACATCTTTGAAAACAGATCATCATCATCTCTGCTGATACAGCGCAACTCCCTAAATGTCTGATTGTGAGAAGCCACTGTTTTGTCTTGAGCATTATGTTACACTAGTGCGATAAAATGTACAGTATGTCTCTGCCTATCACTATATGAAGGACAAGGACAGTGAGTGAACTGCCTTGGGTTGCCCATTTGACTGTCCTTGTGCGTATTATAGCTGATTATAACTCATAACTTATGAATAATATTAGGCTATAGCTCATATTATAATATTATAACTACTGTTACTTAAGTTTATCCATTTTATTAATTAGTTTAATGAATGTTACTTTAGTTAGTAGGCCTACTTTATTTCTCTGCTTCACTCACGTTCCAGACTGTCTTTCCGCAAACCTTGATACTTTAGCTTCTTTTGGAAATATTTTCATTGGCTCCTAATATGAACCAACTGGCCATTTTTGTCTAAAATAATGTAGCCTATTTAAATATAAATTGTGTTTCATTTGATTTCACACCACAATTTTATTTTATCTTATTTGTTGATAAAGCAGACCTAATTTTTTTTTACTCCATTTGCAATATAAATATGCAGTTATGTCATGCTAACAAAGCACATTAAACTGGAATGAATATGCCCCTTATTATACCCTAATCACGTGACGCACCACATACCTCGTGCACTGACCTGACGTGCCATTTGATCTCTTAAAACAGCAGCATTTTGATTAATATAAAAACTAGCCTACATTAAGTACTTGTACTGAATGATTCAACAGGACACATGAGGACGTATTTCATTCTCATTCTGTTTAGTTATGTGTGACTGCGGTGTCTGTGGATCAGGTCCGGTACAATCGGGTCTGTTTTTNGCCTAATTTTTTTTTACTCCATTTGCAATATAAATATGCAGTTATGTCATGCTAACGTGACGCACCACATACCTCGTGCACTGACCTGACGTGCCATTTGATCTCTTAAAACAGCAGCATTTTGATTAATATAAAAACTAGCCTACATTAAGTACTTGTACTGAATGATTCAACAGGACACATGAGGACGTATTTCATTCTCATTCTGTTTAGTTATGTGTGACTGCGGTGTCTGTGGATCAGGTCCGGTACAATCGGGTCTGTTTTTCAGCGCATGGGAGAATGTGGCGACTGGCGTCAGTGAGTCTGCCCTGCTCCGCGTCCCCGCCCTCTGCTCGCCCCCGCGCCTCTGTGCAGCTGGACGCACACAATCAAGCCATCAACAATCGCCGTGCATAATTAGCGCGGCCCTCCACCCCCTCCCGCCCTCATCACTCCTAAAGAAAATCTTTCAAGGCGTTTTTTCCCTCTTCGTCGACAAAGCCTCTCTATTTGTCCAATGGCAATAAGGAATCGCAGAGGGAAGACGAAAACCGCAAAAATATAGCCTATTCCACTGAGAAAGGAGTGGCCACGTCATTTGAGTGATATCAAGAGTGTAAAACAGCAGAGGGGATGACATATAGAACTCAAATGTCATTACTGTGACAAAACGAAACAAATAAAGAGCAGATTTGGTATGACATTAGCAAAAACAGAAAAGTTCACCTTGTTAACAGTGTTAATTGAGTTTTATTTGAGCAATTTCTTTAGCTTTCTCTGATTAATATCTATCTGTCTCACTATAGCTAACTAGCTAGCTAGAGTTCAAGAAAAAAATGTTTTTTAATGTCATGCAGGACAGCCAGACGGATTAGTATCTAAATGTTTTGATGGAAATCTCTTGAAGAGAGAAAGAAGGGGATCACAGACATTGGACAATGTTTGAGCCATAAACCCAGTGAAAGAGTAGGCTATACCAGAGTGCTTAAATGACATAACTGGTAATGTTTGTAATTCCAAGGTTAAATAGGGCTACACAGTAGGTACTTATCCTGGGGTCAAACGCATGAGTATCACACAGCATATGCACCGACTACAAAAACAGATTGAGACAGGAGTTGGATGTAGATGACAGAAACAAGGGAAAAAGAGAAGGGTTGAAAGAAGGATAAAAGAGGGAAAGACATTATATGAGACAAAACTAGACGGAGCCAAAAGCCCTCTTGTCCTTTGCAGACATTTTTACAGCGAGTATCTGCATGTAAATTAGATCCAATATGCACTCATTTCTGGGTCAATGATGCTTTGACATCACTGAGTTTCTGAGGTCTCTCAACCTCAAAGTATGTGAAGACGCACGTATATGTACACATTCACACGTTCATTTGAGATCCATGAACAGATGATCTGAAAGAGTCATTGAGAAACAAACAGCTGATTTCTTGAAACATGGTCTCCCTCCTTTTGCTGTTCCAATCCAGGTCACTGCCTCTTCTTCCTCAAGATGCTTCACACACACACACACACACACACACACGCACACACGCACACGCGCACACGCGCACACGCGCACACACACACACACACACACACACACGCACACACAATAACTGACCTGATTTCTAGACCCATCGTGGATAGACAGTCAACTAATCAGACATAACTAACCATTCATCCTCTGAGATGAAAGCGGAGATCATATAGGGAGCTTTGATTTGTGAAAACGATCAGTGATTAGGGTGCATAACATACATATATTCCTTTAGATTCTTTCTTTCAAATTCTTTCACAGCAAAGTTGCTCAGTTTTAACCTTAGAACCACTGATGTAGTATGATTAAACTCTTTAGATAAGAGAACAGAAGACAAATGATATGATTATTCAAGGTCATTGCATTAATTAGTTAATAATTGTGAGACAATAGAGCAGCTAGCACAGAAACAACAGTAAAGCTCAAGAGGTCATCAGCACTTGAGGTGGCTGTGTTCTAGCTAACGTCAGGGTGACCGGACGAGATTATGGGGGTTGTGGTAAAGCTAAGCTTACGTCGATTCAGCATTCCCTGTCTGATTGGGTGGTGGTGGTGGTGGGGTGCTTAAGATAGAGAGCTGATGACCTTTGACTCGCGAAGAGGCCATAAAGAGAGAAGCACAGAGTAATTAAGATAAGATTCACAGTGAGAAACGACTCCAGTAAACAAACTCTCCCGCAATGTCTCAGTGTGAAACGCTTCAAATAAACAAACAATCATTTGCATCATGAGTTTTAGATCGGCCAATTATGAGTGTTTTGGGATGTGAGAATGTGTAAATGTGATCATGTGTTTGGGTGTGTGGATTTAGTTTGTGTGATAAAGAGGCGTGTTTAATTGCAGGATTGTGTGTGTGTTGTTTGTTCTGTAATGGGTGTTAAATAACCACAGAGATGCTCACCTGTGTCAACGGATTGAGTTAATTATCAGCTTTCAGACGTCTACCAAGGTCTGACCATCAACAACGATGCAGAGAGAGCGCGATAAGCATGCAAACACTGTAATCATGTAGAAATGCTGTTTGATAAGAGAAGTCAGAATTTAGTGACAGGATTCTGTTTATAGAACTTCTCATTCATTTCTATGGTGTCTGCAAACAATGATTGACTGTCTTACAACTCTGACAGCAATTCAGTGATGTCAAGGATATCATGTGATTGGTTATCAATTGGACACATGATCCGAATTGACTGTTACTCTCCAATGGTAGAGCCATGGAGGTTCTGGGATCACATTTCTTGTCTTGAAAACCATGTCTTGAACACAGATTTTTTTTTTTTTAATAAAGCATAAAGCAACAAAACAGTGAAGGAAAATGTTGCTAACACAATGCTATATCAGATATGTCCATTAACAATTGTAGAAAAAAAAAAAAACATTACAATGTCCAGAAATCAATTTCAATAGTACATTGAGAACTCAATGTTTAATGTGATAGTTTTATAAAACAATATATTGTTAGTTCTGAGATTATTCAATTTAGAGAATAAATACGTAGATTTGCAATTAATACTTAAACTCCCTAGTGGTCTGGTGGTGGAATTTTTGTTAACAGTATCAAAGGTTCCAAATCCGCCCTCGTATAGTTTTTTTTTTTTTCCTCATTAAAATCAATTATGTCCATCAATGATTGTATATCAAGAGCAGGGACACGTTTGTGTGCATTTTTTTGTGATTTTACCGGAAAGAATAGAACCTCTGCAACGGAGTTAAGCGATCGATTGACGCACTCGTCTGTGCTGTGAAGATTGTGCACGAGCAAAAAGAGAACGTAAACCCCGCCTACTTTGATTTGATTGGCCATCTCAACCATTTTGACATTGACGAGCGCTCTTAAACTGCTAAAGCAGAACAGACTAAAAATGTAACTTTTAAACCTTTTTGGCATCCTAACAACATGCAGAGTGCTGCGTAATGAAGTGCAGCAGAGCAGTGCAAGAATTTCAAATATTGGGGGGGATGATTTGGCCATTTCTAATTATTGGGGGGACTTGTCCCCTTCAATGTCTATGGTGGTTACAGCCCTGTAACAAGGTATTTTAGGCAGCATAATTAAGAACATCAATGATCTATGAAGATTTGAACATCTATCATGCCTTAAAATGTTGCCTCTATAGGAGGCACAGTAGATTTTGGAAAAAGATAAATGTTTAATTGAATTCAGGGGCCTCTAAACATTCTGAAATCTTAAAGGGTTAGTTCACCCAAAAATGAACTTTCTGTCATTAATTACTCACCCTCATCTTTGTTCATCTTCGGAACTCAAGTTTAGATATTGTTGACAACAACAAAAAACTTTAACAAATTCGTCTCTCCCCTGTCATTCTCCTACGCTGTTTACGTTGCAGCGCTTCCAGGTAAATATAGTTGTTATTTTTGTTTTTGCGCACAAAAAGTATTTTGTCGCTTCATAACATTAAGGTTGAACCACTGTAATCACGTTGACTATTCAAACAATGTTTTTACCACTTTTCTGGACTTTGAATGTGGTAATTTCGTGCTTTCTATGGAGGATAAAAAACCTCTCAGACTTCATCAAAAATATCTTAATTTGTGTTCCGAAGATGAACGAAGGTCTTACGGGTTTGGAATGACATGAGGGTGAGTGATTAATGACAGAAAGTTCATTTTTGGGTGAACTAATACTAGTGCTGTGAAACGTGAGTCACAAAGAGGTCATCAACTAGAAGCAAGCAAAAATTGCATGGTTGCTTCAGAAAATGCATTTTTCTCAGACTTTATAACACTATTGTTTAGATTTAGGGTAGCGTAACATGTAGGTGGTACATTCTTTTCAAGCGCAATAGAGCATTAACCTCTTAGCGCTACTCATCAGACATTTAATTAAAATTTTTGGCAGATTCACATTCGTCTGTTTTGGACAAAACTGAACCTATTTTCAGTGCCACCCACAGGACATTTCACTGTCGCAAAACATTCAAGAAGCAACGTAATATCACTCTGCAGAAATGTCATCCCATTCACATTTTTTCCAATAAAAAATGGTGGATGTTGTAGAGACATGATTAAACAGTTGAATACAGCTACATTTTCAAACTACAACGTATGAGAACAGTTATTTATTTCAGACATTTATGGAGTTTTGCACCTGCATATGAAGCAATAAGTGTGTGAGAATAGCCCTGACTGCATACTCCAGCAGCACCTGCCCAGCCCTCAGGAGTTGTTGGTTATAGATGTGAGGGTTGCTGTAATCTCAGCTGTGGTCTCTGGGAAGGTGGGTGGTAGAGGAAAGATTGTTTAAGGTTAAAGACAGTGAATAAGACACCCACTTTCACCCCATAAAACACCACCATATGATTTGTGATTCTTATGCCTCGCTGCAGCTTCTGTATTACCGTAACCTTTAAATGACATCTAACTAACATCTGGAAGAGGTTATCCATCACCTGGCCCAGGCTTTGTGCTGTAATTTGAGCTGAAGTCATGCTGTCTCAGAGTCGGGTGCGTTGCTCTCGATGGAACTATAAGAGCAGCGCTCTTGCACAGCGGGGACCTTAATGCGGCATGTACACACAATGGCCCAGATATGGTATTTTGCATGTTGTGGTGTTATTGTGTCTCTGTCTCTCATAATGGCCCATAATAAGCACAGAAGCACAGCTTGCGTGTTTTGGAGATGGCACTTCCTGAGGGAGTGTTCCGCCGAGAAATAATGACGGCTTTGATTGGACGGTGGGGAGAGAGTGGCAGTTCCTGCTCTTTTGTTCCATTGTACAGGAGATGGATTGGGAAGAGTGTGAGCGAGTGTGTTGGGAGATTATACACAGCTGTTGGAGATGTCATATTAAAGACACACTTCACACACACATGCATATCTTTCTGCCCTTCCTCAGCAAGACAACACCCAAAAAATGTCATTATCACTTAAATCAGACAAAAATAAGTACAAAAAACAAACACACAGGACAGGTGTGCGCATATAATTTTTGCGTAATTCCAAGTATATGCATTATCATTAATATATCATCTCTATCAGCCTGTTAATTGCTGTGATTACGAAATGCATAATTTTATGAACCGCAAAAGCAGATATAAACATCACAAGACACCAGAAAAAAGCAAAACTGCAAGAAGCGTTAATGAATGGCTTTTAAATAGAACGCTAGCATCTTTTACAATCAAACAAATAAATAACACCTTTATTTTTAGGTGACAGCAGCATATGTTCTCACTCTTCATCACTCACACAGACAAACGTACACACTTTTTTTCTGTTTGAGTGAATTTTCCATTAGAGTCTGCAAAGATCACAGGTTGGGTTGTTTCCTGCCACTGCAAGAGCGCAACCACAGCAGCTAACCAGTATCTGCTCTCACTGCAGCACCCAGGGCATTAATAACACACTCATCCGCACACACACACACACTTCTTTTAACCTCAGCTGCAAGTTCTGTCTCTCTAAGATTTTCCATCTTTGCTTTATAGGCAACTGCAATACCCAAAAGTCACACCACACACGCACATTTGCACACATGCAGGCATATATGTTCCTATACAGGCTAAGTATAAAGCTCTTTGAGTTTTTTCTGGCATTTCTTCTTCAGGTTTTGAGTGAACAAAATGAACATAAAATGTAACTTATGTACATAAATGTAAAAAAGCATGATGCCTATAGATAAAGTCAAATATATATAGGCCTAATATAGGTAAAAAACAAACAAACATTTTCTTTTCAAATCTTTTCTTTTGCATTGTGACGTACATTTGAGTAAGAGATTAACCCCCAAAAAAAGAAAAAATGTAGGGTGGGGTGTTGCATTAGTGGTTGATTAAATTTTGAGATTTGGGTGTTGCACTCAAAAATGGAGGCATACGTCACCTCTGTCGTTTTTTTTTTCAACAGAAGATCCAGTTTTGACATTTTGTTTAAACATTATGAGCTCAAAACATTTTTAAGAATTGTTCATAATAAGATATATACTTCCTGGCCAAAAAAAAAGGGTCACTGTTTGGGTTTAAATAGGCATTGTCAATACAAGTTCTTGACCAAAAACTGATTCACCTCTTGAAGGAAATAAATGTTGTGATGTTATTTCCAACAATCAAGAGGTGCATAAGTTTTTGTATTGACAATGCAAGAGGTGAGCACTCTGTAAAGTCTACTCCAGCACATCCCAAAGACTTTCAATGAATTTAAGGAGTCAGAGGTACCAATTCATGTGTGAAAATGATTCTTCATGCTCCCTCCCTTTCACAATTTGAGCCTGATGAATCTTGACAATATGGTCATGATGTGTCTTCCTACATGGTTGTTTAAGAAATGAAAAGCTACACACTCCACCAATTAGGGTCAGAAGAACTGTTGCAAACATACAACATGCTAGAAACATAATAATCACTGCAATAATGATCCAGTAGTAACACTTTACAATAAGGCTCATTTGTTAACATTAGTTAATGTACTAACTAACA
Organism: Anabarilius grahami; assembly: GCA_003731715.1. Taxonomy (NCBI): domain Eukaryota; kingdom Metazoa; phylum Chordata; class Actinopteri; order Cypriniformes; family Xenocyprididae; genus Anabarilius; species Anabarilius grahami. The sequence goes on from RJVU01051648.1 coordinate 12,982,093, forward strand.
TGAACTAACCATGAGCAATACATTTGTTACTGTATTTGTTAATCTTTGTTAATGTTAGTTAGTAAAAATCCAGCTGTTCATTGCTTGTTCATGTTAGTTCACAGTGCATTAACTAATGTTAACAAATACAACCCTTGATTTTAATAATGTATTAGTAAATGTTGAAATTAACATGAATAAAGATTAATAAATGCTGAAGAACTGCAGTTCATTATTAGTTCATGTTAACTAATAGTTAACTAATGTTAACTAACAAAACTTATTGTAAAGTATTACTGATCCTATCATAGACTCTTGGGCATTTGCCAAACTTTTTGGGGGGACGGGCAGTGTATAACATGTATTTATAAAAAAAAAAAGAAAAAAAAAGAAAATTATTGGAATACACAAAAATTAGTCAAGCATGCCCTTTTCATACAACCAGACTGAACCCCTTCAAGAACTTCTTAAGTGACTAAAAAAGTTTTTTTTTCTTTCACATTTCTTTCTCATGCACCAAGTGAGGCCCAAAACTACCACCCAATGCACTTGTTCATGTTAATGAACAGAATTAGTTGTAGAACTTCACAAGATGTGAGTGAGAGAGAAAAATTAGACTTATATAGTGTTTGTTTGACTGAACGACTCTCTCTGATCCTGATGGGACATCCAGATGTAAAAGTAGACAGACTGTAGCTGTAAGGGTGTTTTATGCCCCCAGTTTACTATATCATAGTTTCCTTTTCCCCTGTTATCTATCTGTTTCTCAAAACATGTGCAGGCACATGTGTGTGCTTTTTATATAAGACAATGTTTAGACTTGAGGTCTAAACTAGAAACTAGAAGTGAGAAATGAGGTCAAAATGAGATGCTAAGATACAGACATGTATAGTTTGTTCCTTTGGCAACGACTCAACAAAAGGTCAAAATTTGTTGTGTCAGGCATACACTAACATCTAAATACCACAACCATCATCGTAATCCCACAGTCCTTCCTTCCTCCATGTCTCACTTTATCTGCTCCCACTGAAGAGATCAGATGATGACTGGAGACATTCGGTCCTTGTGATCGCCCGCCGTGAAATTGGCCCTTGGGCATGGATGATCGGACGCAAGTCACAAACGGCAGTTGGTGAGCTGAGGTGTTGGATTTCTGTGTTTCTTACTGATAAGGAAGGAGTGGGAGGGGAAACCGGACCCAGCCATGAAATCTCAGACTTGTGTCTGTTAGAAATCACAGGATGGAATTCAGTCCATTTTAGTTTTTCCCGCTCACTGAAGAAACTATTTTTAACGTGTAACTAGTAAAAGGGAGTTTGTCAAGACAAATTTTGAATTTTGGCTTGAATTCTTGAAAGTCTTTCCTGAAAGTTTGAGGATGTTGAAGCAGAAACAAGCAGAAAGCTTTTAAGTTTAAAAGTTCAGCCGGCCGGACGGACGGACGGACAGACAGACAGATAGTTTGGTTGATATAGCTTTTGAAAAAAACAACAACAAACAAAAAACTCTAACCTGAGTTAAAGTTGTCCTGCACTGAACTAAGCTCGAATTTGAACTGATGTTCTCTTGAAATGTCAATTTATCTAGTGTTCGGGAACTTTCCCTCCCTCTCTCCTCCCGTCAGGTCATTCATTAGGTAGAGATGAGACCTTATCTTGTTTGTTTGACACACTATACTTTTTTTTAGACAAATTAATTGCCGTTTCTGTTCAAAATGGGTAAATCTACTGAAAGAGCAAGCAGCAGGTAAAGCTTGCAAATCTGGTTGTCACGAAAGTCACTTCCTAGGAACCAACACTTGACTGTCTCACACATAAACCCACAGTTCTCCCTCCACTGACAGGATATTGTAGACAACATAAATGGAAGATTATTTTACACATAAGGCAGTCCCGGGGCTAATAACTGTAAGGATTATATTATATATAGTCAAAAGTCCAATTACACAAATGCTTGTTTTCTCTATGAGTTCTGCATGTTGATTTCAAACAGTTCAAAAGCTCCCCAGCTGATAGGGAACATTCTCAGAACATTCTAGAAGTTATGAACAAACATTACTCCAGTAACGTTAATAGAACATTTGTTCAAAGTTATCTGGTCTTTAAGAAAGTCTTTAAAATGTTAGCACAAAAATGTTATTTATACATCATTCATGGAACGTTTTTTTCAATAACATTTTAGTTAGATGTTTGTCCAACATTTGTTGTTTCAAAACGTTCAGAGAACATTTAAAAGTAACGTTCCTTTAATGTTTCGCAATGCTTTTAAGGGTTAGTTCACCCAAAAAATGAAATTTCTGTCATTAATTACTCACCCTCATGTCATCCTAAACCCTAAGAACCTTCGTTCATTTTTGGAACACAAATTAAGATATTTTGAGGAAATCCGAGGGTATCTGAACCACACATAGGCACACAGTCGTTCAACCTCAATGTTATTAAGCGACGAGAATACTTTTTGTGTGCCAAAAAAGCAAAACAAAAATAACGACTTTATTCAACAATCTCTTCACTTCACTTCACTGTTCACGTGAGCAGCACAACGCATGCGAGTGATGCTGACTCAGAAACCCTTGGATTTCATCAAAAATATGCTAATTTGTGTTCCGAAGATGAACGAAGGTCTTATAGGTTTGGGACGACATGAGGGTGAGTAATTAATGACAGAATTTTCATTTTTGGGTAAACTAACCCTTTAATGTTTGCAAATAAGAAAAAACATTTTTAAACATTTAAAAAATTGGCTTTTGAACATTCAGAAAACACTGAGAAACAACATTTTCATATCATTATAGCAACATGTCCTTAAAGAACATTTTAATTTTTTTTAGCTGGGCAGTAGTTAATTAACTGAACGTAATAAAACGTGTTTAACAAACTTACTTCTTTTTCCTGGGTAACTTTTTTTTTTGTAGCAAAGACAGTTAAAAAAATAAAATAAAATGTAACAGCTTCTCTCATATATTTCTGCATTTACAAAATTCTAAAATGCATTCATAAAATATATTCCAATTACTATTTGATGCATACAATTGCAGAGAGCGATAAAATGGTAAAAAACTGATTAGCTAAATCACTGTTTACCACTTAAGAGACATTGTGAGGTAATGCAAATGAGCCTTGACTGGAAACATAGCTGTTTCCCCATAGTTTACACAATGGTCTTAATCTTTAACTGCTGGTTCTGTTTTTGTGTAATCTCATTTTACATGCTAGGTCCGTCACAGGTTCCAGAATATCCTGAGGCCACAGTCGTGATGTATGTGTGACCTCTTTACCCTACTGGTAAAACCCAACCTCTCACCTTTAACCTGCCATGTGACCTGCTCCTGATGGATTTTTGTAGCTGCTCCTCTGAGCTGTGAAATATAAACTAAACAGAAGAGAGGCGACAGGACAACACCATCCTGACACCGCACTCTGTAAGAGCTATTTGATATGCTATAACTCTAAAAGTCACTTCTGCTTGGAAACACTCCTTGAGGTTGGTGTGTTTGCAAATGATTGATGACAAATGATTCATCACTTCGGTTTTCACATTTAATTGACTGTCAATCTGATTTTTTAATAAACTCAGCCTTTGGTTTTTGAAGCAACCAACCAACAAATACCTCAGAATATTTGAACACGGATTGGTTTGCACGTACCACAAGAGAAATCAGGATCTCTGCTCTCCGCACCATTCCAAAGAACTTTTCCAAGATCCAAAGTGCCCCCTACAGGATAATAGTGGATTTCATTTGCAGTCCCACACTGATGTCAAGCTGTCAAACATACACAGATTACACATCATTCATGTAAACAGATGCATTAACAAACATTTCAGTAGGACGTTTTTTGAACAGTCCTTCAGGCATATTATAGGCATTATTCAGAATTAAAGTGAAACAAATATGCGTCATACAAATTACATTTGAAGATATATGATTAAAGGCAGTTCATAAATAATAATTATGTACGACAAAAAAACTGTTAAAAAGAGAATCAAACTATTTTTAAAAGCTCAAGGCACTTGTTGGGAGATGTTCTGAGTCAAGGACACTGAACAGATGCTCACTGTCTCAGTCAAGGTTGTTGCACTCCTACAGACTCATCCAGAGAGGGAACAAATACAGCTTCTCGTGTGACTTCATGCCAACATTGAGCTCAAAACAGTCAATGACAAATCACTTTCCCTGTCTGTGCTGCCCATAGCTTCTAACATGGATCTGTGAACAACAAACCGTTTAAATCCCCACCTAGCACACTTGGGAAATGCCTGTAGAGATGTGCACAGCTCAACAAATTCTCTGGTGATGAAATAACGTCTTTTCTTTCCTAAAGAGGAACCAAAGGGGGATGTAGCCTATACTGAGGGAACACAAAATACCATCATAATCTCATTTTATCCGTCTTTAAAACCAAGCATCTTTATAACACCTGGAGAAAGCTCTCAGTTAGCATTCCCATTCATCTAAATATAGATGCACAGCCTTCACTACCAACCATCCTAAGCTGTGAAACAAACAGGGAAAAACATGAGACCATTTAATGATTTTAAGAGACATCCAAAAAATAATTATAGGAAATATGAAATACTTATATATATTGGTCAAAATGCCAGTATTTGAATGGCCGTCAATGGAGAAAGATGCTTTTTGCTTGCAGATTGTGTAATTACTGCATCTACCAGCAGGGGCAAACTGGATCACACTAACCAGCTAAACTTTGACCCCTTGGAAGAAGCAACTAACTAAATAACAAGTTTGCTGTTTTATTGTGTTGACCAAGGTCAAGAGCAACAAAGCAAAAACATTTTTTGATGTTCAAGATGTCGAAATAGATTCTTCAGGTTTATTTTACGATAAACTCAGCCCTTGGCAACTGATAAAGAATTGAGCAGATGCACATATGAAACACACAAACAGTTTTTGACAGTGCAGGACCTCATTCCCCTCCTCCTGCTCCCCCCTAGTAGGAGACCCACAGCTGCGCAAGCCAGGTGCTATCTACTCTAACACACTCACACACACACTCACACACTTCCACCCGCCAACGAACCCAGCAGGAAATGCCTAATACCAGTTTTAGAATGATGCCACTATGCCAGCAGGAGAGGGTGCTGCACTTACTCGCGTTCCCTTGTGGGCACCAGCGTCTGGAGACCTTCAGCAGAAAGTTTGATATGAATATCTTGAACACATGGGTATTGATGAAATTTCGACTTGGGAGTAAAGATGCAATAAAATTTTCAAAAGTGGGGATGAAGATTGAAGGATCTGACACTGAAAAACCAATATTGATCAACCACTGATCGTCTATGTTGGTTGTGACCCTAATGTTCAGTGAACTTTACTTTTCATTTCTCTTGGGTGTTAAATCTCATACTATTCTGGCAGACCAGCTGGATTAGATCAATGAGCTCATCTTTAACCTGACAGACTATAGACATGTATGATGATGTTCAAATTTACACAACACTTACATTGTTAAAGAGGACATTAAATGAATAAATGAATTTTTAACAGTCTAACTGGGGAACTTTCCCATGTGCGCTGCCCTTTGTCACTTGTAAATGCCAGATTTGAACGTATAAACTACACATTTAAACAAATAAATGTCAGATTTTTCACTTTACCCACAGATATCACATTTGGTTACATGTCAAGGTCTAGTGTTGTGCTAAAAAAAAAAAAAAGGCTTTTGCCTATGAATACATGTTAGTATCTAGCTTCATTTGGCAACTTTCTCCATAATAGGACTATTTTCTTTAACTAAACTCTAAATATGATGGGGTTATTTTATGATAAAGTACTGTATAACAATGTTATTTTAATATAATTAAAGGATTAGTTCACTTTAAAATGAAAATTAGCCCAAGATTTACTCAACCTCAAGCCATCCGAGGTGTATATGACTTTCTTCTTTCTGATGAACACAATCGGAGTTATATTAATAAATATCCTGACGTGTCCTAGCTTTATAATGGCAGTGAATGGGACCAACGAGTATGAGCTGAAGGAAGTGCATCCATCCAAAGCAAAACGTACTCCACACGGCTCTGGAGAGTTAATAAAGGCCTTCTGAAGTGAAGCGATGCGTTTGTGTAAAAAAAAAAATCCATATTTAACAATTATAAAGTAAAATAGCTTCCGCCAGACCGGCTTCCATATTCAAGTTATGAAGAAAGTGTAACACCTCTTGCAGTTCAAAATGCTTAAGCTGCGACCTACGCCTTCTGTATTCAACTTACAAAAAAAGTTGAATATGGAAGGTGGTCTGGCGGAAGCTAGATATTTTACTTTATAACTTATTAAATATGTTTTTTTTTTTTTACACAAACGCGTCGCTTCGCTTCAGAAAGCCTTTAATAACTCTCCAGAGTATGTTTATGATGGATGGAAGCACTTTCTTGAGCTTCAAACTCGTTCCCATTCACTGCCATTATAAAGCTCGGATGCGTCAGGATATTTATTAATATAACTCCGATTGTGTTCATCAGAAAGAAGACAGTCATATACACCTAGGATGGCTTGAGGGTGAGTAAATCATGGGCTAATTTTCATTTTAAAGTGAACTAATCCTTTAATATAATTAATCCAGTTTTCAGTAATTTTGTGTTTTTGTCATTTCTATTAGTTTTTTGATGTCTATATAGTTTGTATTAATTTTTTGTGTATAAAGTTAAACAAAATGAAAATGAGAAATTTTGCCTTAGGAACTAGCTAAAATAAAATACTTCAAATTTCAAATAATAAAAGAGTTTTTTATGGTTTTAGTTTCAGTTAACTATAACCCTTATATGAAATAGGTACTTGATAAGTGTCACCCTCCTTCATCTTTTAAAGCCCCTCTAACTCCTGTTCTCTCTCCCACAGGTGAGACCCAGGCCAGAGTACACCAAAAAAGTACATCAGCTATTTCTGTCTGTGGCTTACCACACTATTGACGCTGTACCGCTCATACATACTCAGTCATCACGTAGGAGTTAAGCAGACATAAGCATGTACAAACACACACCAGCACATACTGTACACAAGCACATACGCATATAGGAAGGGTTCGATGTTCGAAACTGAACCGCAAGCAAAAAACTTTGCTGATGTGTGCTGGTATCATATCTCCTCAAGACTTTTCAAGTAAAGGTTACAGGTGTTCAGAAAATCAACTCATATTCAATCGGACGTGATGGATCACGTGGTCGGAAGAGTCGTTGTCCAGGAAATGATGCTTCATCGGAATGGAAACTTTAGTGCGGCCCACCACAACAGAGACACCCTGTGAGTGTGTGTGTAAACAGCATGATGCCTTCTCAAAACCTCACATTGAGTGCGGTCACACACTCACCTCTAAGTTTTCCATCCACAAGATGTCAGACCAGTATTTTGTCACCGGATGTTTTTCAAGGTCAGGGGTAAAAAAAATAGATTCTCAGCCTCTGATCTGTCTGTCTTTCCATCTCGCTGTGCACCTGCAGACCTGGGGAGCCAGTCCAGGAGAATCGTGTGGCCTACTGGTATACTGCTATTTGCGACTGTGGTTTTAATGTTGCTTTTTCGATGTTAGTCAACATTAGGGTTTGATTATACAAATGAATGTATTAAGAGGCTTCATTCATAATTATCTGGTCTTGTGATGTCATTTCTAGTCGTTTCTAGAATTGTTTATAAATCACATTTACAATGTATGAGATAATGCTTAAAGGTGAACTCAAAATCTGAGTTTTATGACTGCCATGTCGAGCGGTGCGCTTTTGAAGTACCATACGCATACTACTCTTACTGTTTCTGCTACATCTTTATACGTATATAGTGACACCCAGTGGTATGGATGTATATGTAATTCCTTCAACAGTGTCATTGCCATACGCTATTTAAAGTCAGCTATTTATCCGGTGAGCAAAAGTGTCCAGTAACAAGCAAGTTAACAAGAATAAACTAGAAGTCATTGGTCATGTGATCTCAACATTGTGGCCTACATGAGATGACACGATCAATGTAAAATAAAACAGCTTTTAAGCTACACTCTAAAAAACGCTGGGTTAAAAACAACCCATGTTGGGTTGAAAATGGACAAACCCAGCAACTGGGTTGTTTTAACCCAGCTGTTGGATTAAATTATTGCCCAACATGCTGGACAGTTTTATTTAACCCAACTATTGTTTAAAAATTAGGTAACACTTTAGTATAGGGAACACATATAACTATTAACTATGACTTTTCCCTCAATAAACTTCTAATTACTGCTTATTAATAGTTAATAAGGTAGTTGTTAAGTTTAGGTATTGGGTAGGATTAAGAATGTAGAATAAGGTCATGCAGAATAAGGCATTAATATGTGCTTAATAAGTACTAATAAATAGCCAATATTCTAGTAATATGCATGCTAATAAGCAACCAGTTAAAAGACCCTAAAATAAAGTGTTACTAAAAATTACTTTATGGCTGGCTTAAAATGAACTCAAAATAGGTTGGAAATTAATAATCAGACACATAATTATAGAGGCAACCAATAATAATAAAAAGGTGAACATTTATTAATAAGAAATTTAATAAATGTTTATTGTTTAATTATTATTCATAAAACTTATTAATAAATGTTCATTTATTAAACATATTAATAAATGTTCATTTACAACATATTTTGGGTTCATTTCAAAGGGTTAGTTCACCCAAAAATTAAATTTCTGTCATTAATTACTCACCCTCATGTAGTTCCACACCCGTAAGACCTTCGTTCATCTTCGGAACACAAATTAAGATATTTTTAATAAAATCCAATGGCTCAGTGAGGCCTGCATTGACAGCAAGATAATTAACAATTTCAATGCCCAGAAAGCTACTAAAGACGAATTTAAAACAGTTCGTGTGAGTACAGTGGTTCAACCTTAATGTTATGAAGTGACGAGAATACTTTTTGTGCACCAAAAAAAACAAAATAACTACTTTATTCAACAATATCTAGTGATGGTTGATTTCAAAACACTACTTCATGAAGCTTCAAAATTTTACGAATCTTTTGTTTCGAATCAGTGGTTCAGAGCGCGTATCAAACTGCCAAAGTCACGCCCCCCAGTGGTGAACCATTGAAATTTCAAAACCCTTGATGTAAAGAAGCCTCGTTTACTGAAATCACATGACTTTGGCAGTTTTATACACACTCCGAATCACTGATTTGTCCATTTTCAACCCAATTTGGGTTGTTTTTAACCCAGCATTTTTTAGAGTGTACTAAATGTCTTAATCTCATGTAAATGTACATTATGTACCACATATTTTTTTAAAGAAATTTCTCAATAATATTAATATTCTTTGTAAAATTTTAATAAGGAAATAATTACTGAGTGCACCTTTAAATTTCTATAATACTGTAAGAAAATTGTTCTGATGGCATGAACACTGCTTATTTATTTTATTTTTTTTAGTGAAATTGGCTTTAATTGACTTTTTTAAAGTCTAAATTTAAAGGTGCCCTAGAATAAAAAATTTAATTTACCTTGGCATAGTTGAATAACAAGAGTTCAGTACATGGAAATGACATACAGTGAGTCTCAAACACCATTGTTTCCTCCTTCTTATATAAATCTCATTTGTTTAAAAGACCTCCGAAGAACAGGCGAATCTCAACATAACACCGACTGTTACGTAACCGTCGGGATCATTAATATGTACGCCCCCAATATTTGCATATGCCAGCTCATGTTCAAGGCATTACACAAGGCAGTATTAACGTCTGGAGCTGCACAGCCGAATCAACAGACTTTATGCAGGTAAGCAAGCAAGGACAACAGCGAAATATGGCAGATGGAGCAATAATAACTGACATGATCCATGATATCATGATATTTTTAGTGATTTTTGTAAATTGTCTTTCTAAATGTTTCGTTAGCATGTTGCTAATGTACTGTTAAATGTGGTTAAAGTAAGCCTTTCTTACTGTATTCACGAAGACAAGACTGTCGTTATTTTCATTTTTTAAACACTTGCAATCTGTATAATTCATAACACAACTTCATTCTTTATAAATCTCTCCAACAGTGTGTAATGTTAAGCCGGGGACACACCTAACGATTAGCTGAAACATTCTAAGACTGAACTGAACACACATACCGATTGCTTCCTTCGACTGGAGCCGACTTATATACTTACACATGGAATTTGAACACCGACTGTAATCGCAGACTGAACGCGACTGGACGCGTTTGAGCGCGATCAGTCATAAGTATCAATTTACATTCATAATCGGCCTTACAATCGTTAAGTGTGTGCGCGGCTTTAGCTTTAGCCACGGAGCACAGCCTCAAACTCATTCAGAATCAAATGTAAACATCCAAATAAATACCATACTTACACGATTAGACATGCTGCATGACGAACACTTTGTAAAGATCCATTTTGAGGGTTACATTAGCCGTGTGAACTTTGTTTATGCTGTTTAAGGCAAGCGCAAGCTCCGGGGGCAGAGAGCACGAGAATTTAAAGGGGCCGCAGCCTAAATCGGCTCATATTTAATGATGCCCCAAAATAGGCAGTTAAAAAAATGAATAAAAAAAAATCTATGGGGTATTTTGAGCTGAAACTTCACAGACACATTCAGGGGACACCTTAGACTTGTATTACATCTTTTGAAAACATGTTCTACAGCACCTTTAAAAATGTAGACTTACTCTTTGTTGAACACAGACATGCACTCCTGCAGGAAGAGTGGGTGTCTGGGAGCAGCTGCATGGGAGAGATGTCGAATGTGGTTTCCTCCCAATGAACCTATCCTCCCTGTGTCTCATCAGTCAAAAAGAGAGGTGATCATTCTGTAAAAGTAACCAGGTTGGTAACATTCATCAGTGAGATCTCTGCCTGAAAAATAAACACAGCTGAGCTTCCATAGGTGAGCTCCTAGAAAGAAACAGAGGGAGAGAAAGACAGACAGTAAGACAAAGAAAGAAAAGATTTTAGGGGAATAATTATTTATCATATCCCCAGTTTCACAGACAAGGCTTAAGCTAGTCCTAGACTAAAATGCATGTTTGAACTGTTTTAACTGAAAGTAACTTGTACTGACATATCTTAAAATATGTCAGTGCCATTGTTTTGTCTCAAGATGCACAACAGTAATGGTTTTTCTTGTGTATGTTTATTAAAGTTACTTAAATATCCTAATTGAACTAAAGCCTAATCCTGGCTTAGTCTAAGCCCTGTCTGTGAAACCTGGCCATTATATATCACGTTATATATTATATATGAGCAAAAACCACGAGAACCAGACAGACCCTATGGCCAGCTTCAACTCCTGCCACCAAATGCTTAGTTGTTGACACTTCATATTCAACAATATTATTGTTTTTACTGCACTGACACTATTGAATGAGAGCTGGAAGATGACATCATCTGGACAATATTTTATGTAATATATAATTAGCATTACAATTTTCAGTTCTGAGATATTTATATCCTTCATTCAAACCCTAGATGACCCCTTTCATAAGAGAAGTTGCAACGGTTGTGTGGAAAAGGTCACGGCTGGGTTTTCCCTGCAAGCATCGGATGACACAATAAGGAAGGTCCCTCACACATTTTCACATACTTGTCATTCACAAAGTTCTACACATCCCCAGCAAATGTTCGTTTATTAAATATTTTGGCTAATTTGACAATGCTTTAAGAGTGTAGTGCCGGTAGCTATGTTTAACATTTTTTTTTTACTGTTAAATATGTTATAAATAAATAAATTCCTACACTGTAGAAAAATAGTTTCATGATTTGTATGTTTTTTTTTTTCTTTTGTCAAATCAATTTAGATAATTAATGTGGTTCAGATAACATAATATTTTGAGTTTCTATATACTAAACCAGTCTTCTTTGTAGTAACTCAAATTTTTTAATTTCAATGAACTCAAAATTTTAAGGAAACATGGTAACTTACTTTTTTAAGTTAAACCACTAATCATTTTTTAACAGTGTGGCAAATAATAACAGAAAAAAACTCCACATATTCCATCTTGGCTAGTTCATCAGTGACTAATCAAGTGTATTACAGTAGATGAAACTAGACGTGGATTCTTGTGATTCTTATGTGTAATTGCTTGTGTTTTTCATATTGAGGACACATACAAAATGAATGGGAGACACTTTACAATGAGCTTCTATAAGTTAATGTTTCTTTATACAGTTTTAACATTTCAAGTTGTATAAATTAACATAATTTATGTTCATTAATAATACATGAACTAAACAATAAAAAACTGTCTATTTGTAAACTAACATTAGCCTAGAATAAGTATTGTAAAAAATGTGTCCATTGTTAGTTTATGATACATAAAGGCATAATATAAACTGAACCTTTTTGTAAAGCGCTATCAATGACTAAAGGGTGTGATTGTGTCAGAAATGAAATGGCTATTATTAGAAGTGTGTCTGAGAACTAGTGATTAAAATGTGACCTTACATGATTGTGGGTTTAATGAAATATAACAAAATCATTTGGGGACTGATATTTCATTATTCATGGATAAAGATTAGCATTTAGGGATGGATTAATCTAAAGTAATTTTAGTTCGCTTTATGTAAAACAATAGAAGTCTGTACATGCTCATTAGCTATGTAAATGTGTGCATGTGTATGTGTGTGTGCAAAAAGTCGGCAAGGTGCAGAGCAAAAGCAACTGGAAATGAGTCACTGTGGGGCAAAGTAAGATGCTGTTTTGGAGAAATACACTTTCTGCACCCGTCCTCAACCTGTCCTTCGCACAGAAACACACACACACACACACACCTATACATGTACACGTACAGATACAGATGCATTTGTCTGTCCCACGCAGTTAAAAGCTACAGTGAGGTTCGCCCACGCAGTATTGCATACTGCGCTCTGCGGCCTGCTGCAGTGAGTGTGTGTGCAGTGAAAGAGCCCTGTTTAACCGCAGTAAAAACAACATCTCTTCTTTGTACTGATATTAACTTCTTGATACCTTTTTGCTGGGCTACAGCAGATCGCACAACAACAGGATGCCCAAGTTTGAGATCTGCTGAAAAACAATCTTCTTTTCAGCTCGAGCACAACACAAAACAACACCTACAGATCGTCACATACCTGAAGATTTGCAGTCTCATTTAAGCCCCACCCACAGGAAAGACAAATCACAAATGAGGCCTATTTAATATCACAAGTGTTTTTCCTAGTAACAATGAGATTAGGGAGAGCAAATAGAGATTACTTACATTTCTTGCTTTTTCTCCTGAGAAGAAGACATCAGTAATCTCACATTTGTCTCTTCTGGAGATTTAGAAGAGATCAACAACTCAGAAACTCAAATCAGACTTGCCAATTTACTAAGATCAAAATAAGGTTGATAAAGATTTATTGAACAACAACTGTTTCTTTCAAGGTAGTGCTATTCAGAACAAGAATGCCTTTTATTTTAATGCAAGAAAGTAGAATTATAATGAATTGAACATCATATAACTGTAATGTTAAATTTTTCTAAGAAAATCTGACAAGACAAACCTTGAATACTGGCTTGCTTAAAAGTTTTTAACAAGTCTTGAAGTCTGATAAATCAACTTCCTCTTCCTGTCCATTTCAACTTCCTGTCAGGTGTGGCCAATTGAAGTCATCTGGGGGTTATGCGTAACAAACTTAGTATTCTGGAAAAAAAGAAAGAAAAAAAAAAGGTCACATTGCATCTGCATGGTTCAAGTCTTTTACATGCGCTTTAAATATAGAGTTGTTTTACTCAAGATGCCTTCAAAGGAGCGAGCAAAAATGAGCATAACCAATGTCCATCGCATATGCAGATTGATATCTATTTTTTTTTCTTCTTCTTACTAACATTTATATATTTCAATCAAATAAAACACCAACAATAAAAGGAACTAGCTAAGATAGTCAGTTCGTACCCCTTTCTCTGACAAGCGGATGCAATGAGAACTGTTTTCCTGTTTGTTCATGTGACATTCGGCTTATTCAAGGCCTATTTACACTCATGAATTGAAAGGGAGCCACTCATGAAAAAAATACAAGAACTTCTATTAAAGAGACATTTTCATTTTCACTTTAGAAGACACATCGAAGACAAAGTTCATACTCAAGTGAAACTGAACGACTGTTTTACCTTCTGATTGAACATCTTTCTCTGGAAAGATCTGACAGTTTGAACATGTAGGCTACATGAATCAGTCACCAGAACAATGGAGGAGGTTTATGGCAAAGGATATTACACTATCACTGAATAAACATGTTGAATTCATTTTTGTTTTCACTTTCGAGCAATAAAACTTTCAGCGGTTCTCAACCTTTTTGACTCCAAGGCCCCCCATTGTCCACAAAAATATTCAAAGGCCCCAATACTTTTCCAGTGGTTCATGATTTTCTGGATAAGAATTAAAGGGTTAGTTCACCCAAAAATGAAAATTCTGTCATTAATTACTCACCCTCATGTCGTTCCAAACCCGTAAGATGTTCGTTCATCTTCAGAACACAAATTAAGATATTTTTGATAAAATCCGATGGCTCAGTGAGGCCTGCATTGCCAGCAAGATAATTAACACTTTCAGATGCCCAGAAAGCTACTAAAGACGTATTTAAAACAGTTCATGTGACTACAGTGGTTCAACCTTAATGGTATGATGTGATGAGAATTGTTTTTGTGTGCCAAAAAAACTAAATAACGACTTTATTTAACAATATCTAGTGAAGGGCGATTACAAAACACTGTTTCATGAAGCTTCGAAGCTTTAAGAATCTTTTGTTCGAATCAGTGGTTCGGAGCACTGCCGAAGTCACCTGAACCATTAAAATGTCGAAACACTTATGACATAACGAAGCCTCGTTTACTGAAATCACGTGACTCTGGCAGATTGATACACGCTCCGAACCGCTGATTCAAAACAAAATGTTTGTAAAGCTTCAAAGTTTTTTTGCCGCACAAAAAGTATTCTCGTCACTTCATAACATTAAGGTTGAACCACTGTAGTCACATAACCTGTTTTAAATATGTCTTTAGTAGCTTTATGGGCGTTTGAAAGTGTAAATTAACTTGCTGGCAATGGAGGCCTCACAGAGCCATCGGATTTCATCAAAAATATCTTAATTTGTGTTCCGAAGATGAACGAAGGTCTTACGGGTGTGGAACGAAATGAGGGTGAGTAATTAATGACAGAATTTTCATTTTTGGTGAAAATTGGTAACCCTTTAAGGAACAATTTTTACTCACAATTTCTACATGATAAAATAATTTAGAACTTGCCATAACTAGAAAAATGTATATTCATAAAATGTATAACAATGTCTATGGAGTTTATTTATTTACATGACAAGATACATGATTTAGATTGTTATTAATTTACATGACTTTTCCAGGTCTCACACTTGTATAATTCTTTATAGAAGAAGGAAAAGAAAAAAGAAAAACAGTTGCTGAGGAGGTGAATTAAAAAATAAATATCTTGATTTTTAGTTGCTCTTTATTTAAAATAATTTAAAGTCATCTTGAGGCCCTGTGGTTGAGAATCACTGGTCTAAGCAGTTAAATTTCTCTTCTGCAAAGAGCATTATTGCAACTAAATAGATGAAGGTTCTCTAACTGAATACTCTGTTCCTTTCAGAAGTCAGGTGAAAAGTCCAGAACTGAATTTTATCTAAGATCTGAAGAGTTTGCTGATGTTCTAATGAGATTAAGTGAACCAGAACACACTGATATCTATCACACTCACATTTCTTCTTCCTGTTTACTCATCAGTTGATGGGTGATAGCAGTGGACGGAGTGTTTGGTTGACCTAAATGAGCTACAAAAAGCTTTATACGTGCCTGTGGCCTCTCTCAAAATACTCAGGGGTCTGATGGGGATGTGAACTATAGACTCAAAGGTGCGTCTGTGCGTAAGCGAGCGAGCGTCTGTGCGTGAGGGTCAAAGTAGGCTATAATTGTGTGTTCGCAGCTGTATGTGAGTGTGTGAGAAACGGCCACAGCTGAGAAACCTCCTAATGGAGCAATCACGCCTGGTCGCGAGAGCGCGTATGTGTGTGTGTGTTGAGGGCACACTGCTGTCTCTGTGCTGCCCAGTAAGCTTCACTGTTCTCCGGGCAGCACATCTGCGGGATGTGGGCGGTGTGGAGCACCGGTGTCTCTCCCTCTCTCACATTCTCTCCGCCTTTATTTTTTTCTTCTGTTCTACACATCTCCCCTTATAGGGATTTCTGACCTCTGCCCCTGTAGTAACAGCACCACCCACCCTTCTCTATCTCTGTCTCTCACACACACACACACAAACACACACACACTCTCTGGGGGTGGGAGGGGAATATCAAAGTGTGTCATCGTGTCCGGTCGCAACACACGTGCATGTGACTGGCTGGTGGCCTCATCACTGAGTGACTCTCCACTGCACCTGTGTGTGTGTGAGAGAGACCCAAGACAGGAAACACAGAAATAACTGCCGAGTGTCTTCATCCTGTGCCGAAGTGTGTGTGTAAGTGAGAGGGAGGAGTCAGACACTTGCACCTGGACAGTTTGGCTCTGTCACACTCACTGCCTTCATACTGTTGCACAAAGTCACCAATATGATCAGAGACAGAAAGAGAGACAGAGGGAGGAATAATACAGACATAGAGAAGAGAAAGAGTAGCTGATCTTTTGTAAGCAAGGTCCAAAATTAACTTTTGGCCTCACCTGCCAATATATTTTTAGGATATATTATTAGTCCTTATATGTATGTGTGTGTGTATATATATATATTTTAGGGCTGTTCAACGATAATCGTGATTATCGTGTACAAAATAAGAGTCTGTGTTTACGTAATGTATGGATGTTTGTTTTGTGTATAATTATTATGTAAAACGTGACCACAAAAACATAAAGATGTTCATTTTAGGAATATGTCACCACATTAAGTTCTGGAGTTCTTAAAAAAAAAAAAGACTTTTAGTTGGTTTTAGAAGGTGTGTAACAGTCACTGAGCTTTTTGAAACAGTGGACGTCTTATAAAACATCAACATAATTTAAAAATTAATAATTATAAGGTGAACTGATTATTTAGGCCACTTTCTGACATGGATATGCCTCACAAAATGGCCTACTTTACTACAACACAACACAACACAACACAACACAACACAACACTTAACAACACATAACAACACAACACAACACATAACAACACATAACAACACATAACAACACATAACAACACATAACAACACAACACAACACTTAACAACACAACACAACACTTAACAACACAACACAACACTTAACAACACAACACAACACATCACAACACAACACAACACAACACATAACAACACAACACAACACATAACAACACAACACAACACATAACAACACAACACAACACACAACACAACACTTAACAACACAACACAACACTTAACAACACAACACAACACTTAACAACACAACACTTAACAACACAACACTTAACAACACAACACTTAACAACACATAACAACACAACACATAACAACACAACACATAACAACACAACAAAACTAATAACACAACACATAACAACACGACACATAACACAACACATAACAACACAACACATAAAACAACACATAACAACACAACACATAACACAACACATATAACAACACAACACATAAAACAACACATAACATAACATATAACAACATATAACATAACATGTAACATAACATATAACAACATGTAACATAACATGTAACATATAACACATAACAACATATAACATAACACATAACATATAACATAATGTGGCGACCAGGGCGGGCGAGAGCCGTGAGAGAACGGCGCGAGGCCGGTGGCGCGAGAGATAATGAGCTCCACCTGGGAGGCGCGCCGGCCTCGAGTCTCTCATGGAGGAGCTCAGGGAGCATAAAAGGAGGAGCGACGACAGTGAAGGACGAGACAGGACCAGGCCTGGACTTTACGTTATGTTTTATTATGTTTG
This sequence comes from Anabarilius grahami, assembly GCA_003731715.1. Lineage (NCBI taxonomy): Eukaryota > Metazoa > Chordata > Actinopteri > Cypriniformes > Xenocyprididae > Anabarilius > Anabarilius grahami. The sequence goes on from RJVU01051648.1 coordinate 12,999,994, forward strand.
TGTGGCCGGCAGACGTCCGCGAGGGTCTGCCGGCGTTACTTTCGTTTTGTGTTGGTTTATTTATTAAAGTTTCTGTTTGAACGTTCGCCGGTTCCCGCCTCCTTCTTCCCACATATACGAACTGTGTTACACATAACATATAACAACATGTAACATAACATGTAACAACATGTAACATAACATAATATAACAACATGTAACATAACATGTAACATATAACATATAACACATATAACATAACACATAACAACATATAACATAACATATAACAACATGTAACAACATGTAACATAACATGTAACATATAACACATAACAACATATAACATAACATAACATGTAACATAACATATAACATATATGTTATGTTTTATGTTATATGTTGTTATGTGTTATGTTGTGTTATGTTATATGTTGTTATGTGTTATGTTATATGTTGTGTTATATGTTATGTTTTAACACATAACACAACATATAACATAACACATAACAACATATAACATAACATATAACATAAAACATAACATATAACATAACATGTTACATAACATGTAACATAACATGTAACATAACATGTAACAACATGTAACATAACATGTAACATATAACATAACATATAACATATAATATAACATAAAACATAACATATAACATAACATATAACACAACATATAACATATCACATAAAATATAACATCATATAACATAACATAACATATAACAACATAACATATCAGATAACATAACATCAGAAAATATGTAACATAACACAACAAAGTAAATAACGTTACAAAAGCATAGAACATATAACATAACACAATAACACAACACAGCATATAACATAACAACATAAAATAAAACACAACAAATAGCAACACATAAACTAGCATAACAACATATAACCTATCATAACACAATATAATACAACACAGCATATAACATAACAGATAAAATCACAAAACATATAACATACTGTAAAAAATAACACATCACAGCATATAACCAAACACAACAGAATAACAACATACAACACCAAAACACATTTCACAACACAGCACATAATGTAATGCCAATTTTTCCTTGATTTTCTTAATTTTGGACCCTGTCTGCACACTATCAGGGACATAAAGAGATAAAGAGAGCTAAACTGCTGTCCCACATACAGTTCATTTCACTGATATGCAAGTGAGGCCATTTTTCCAGCAACACACTTTTTCAGTTTGAAGAAACAGCCGCTGATCAATCTGATAGGCAGGCAGCAGTAACCACAAGGGGACATACCCAGAGTCAAGCTGATTTTTATAGCGATGTGGCACATACAACCAGAGAGAAACATGTGCATAAATGCAAAAAATATCTCCATCATACTAAAATAACCTGATAAAGGGGGGAAAGGGGAGGAAGAGACAGAGAGAGAGAGAGACAGACAGAGAAAGCAAGAGAGAGAGAGAGAGAGCACCTGCAGCACGGTCCACACCTACACACAGGTGTCAGGAAGAGATAGACACAAAGAGAAAAAAGAAAAGAAAAGAGAAAATAGAGCAGAGGAAATCAGACTGCGGTCAACAAAAAAGCTTTTTCTAGATTTGTCAGTGTGTCAGGGTGTGTGCGTACATGCGTGTGTGTGTGTCTGGTTCAATGAACATGCCACCACACCTGTGTGTGTATGTTGGTATATTTACAGCTGTACTGGACAGTATTTCAATACACGTTAAGCTCATTGACAACATTTGTGGCATGTTGCTGATAACCACAAAAAAGAAATTGGATTTCTAAAAAATTAAAGTGAATAGGGCCAATTTTTTGAGCATTTTGGAGAAATGTGAAGTGAATTTTCACATGAATTCTTCTGTTGAACTTGTGCATTATTTGAGCTGTAAAGTTGTTCACGTTTTTATTTTTTAATGATTATCAGGGTTTTAGGTATTCTGTTATCATGCCAATGATGTTGTAAAATTGGATACTTTACAGAAATGGTAAGTAAGCGATTTTGTCACACTCAAATCATGTTAACGCACAAATTACTTCTTGTGAATATACTTTTGAAACATATTTGAACATTTATGGATTGGCCCCATTCACTACCATTGGAAGTACCTCACCATTACTTCAAATTTAGCTTTTTTTAAGAAAAAGGGACAAGTTAAAATACATATATGATATGTATAATATACAATATACAAAAAGTATAGTATAAAAACCACAAAAACTGACAATATAGTATAAAAATACTATATAGCGATATATACAAGTCTATCATAATTCAGACATTGTTAAGTGTGATTTAAGTGTAAAAATGAGGGGGAAAAAATGAAAAAAGTTGTAAAAAAAAATCTTGGTAATCTGATCTTCGCCAATGTTTGTGTATAACATACATAGCAGAATTGAGTTTATGTAACCCCTATGCATGTCTGGCGGTGAAAACACAGGTAGGTGCATATAGCACACATGTGGGAGTGTGAAGATGAATGTATCATTTCCCAGAAATCTGTCTGCTCATACAGGTGCTGTGTGAATCATGTATGCGTCTCATCCCAGAGACACAGCCAGAGATGACAGATAACAGTGACATCATCAGCTGAGAAGCAGACAACAACACACCACATGAGACTTCCAGAATCCTCCATTCTGACGGTTCTACAACCCCTCAAACCAGTTTTAGAGCACACAGTCTTTGTTTTAGAACCGAAGAACTTGCCATGATTCCATGTCAGAGATAACATGGCCCAGTCCATTAGTACTTCAAATTCAACTTAAAGGGATAGTTCGCCCAAAAATGAAAATTCTGTCATTAATTACTCACCCTCATGTCACTCCAAACCCATAAGAATTTTGTTCATCTTCAGAACACAAATAAAGATCTTTTCAATGAAATCTTACGCAACTACCACTTTGACGCTTCAAAAAGTTCATAAAGAGATCGCAAAACTAATCCATTTGAATTGAGCGGTTTAGTCTAAATTTTCTGAAGAGACTCGATCGCTTTATATGATGAACAGTTTGAATTTAAGCTTTTATTCACATATAAACATTCATCAACTTACACATCAGTTGTGGTAGACGGAAGCTCAAGCATGTTTGCTTGACATGCGAGAACCAATGAGGTTCATTTTCGTGTGTTACGCAGAACAATTGAGCTTCTGCAAGAGGTTTGTTCTCATGCATGAAGCAGGTTCGGTTGAGCTTTTGTTTATGTTCGCTGATCAATGTTTATATATGAATAAAAACCTAAATTAAATCTGTTCATCATATAAAGCGATCGAATCTCCTCAGAATATTTGGACTAAACCACTTGATTCATATGGATTAGTTTACGATCTCCTTATAAACTTTTTGAAGCATCAAAATGTCAGTTGCGTAGTTGTCAACGGAGGGACAGAAAGCTCTCAGATTTCATCTAAAAAGATCTTCATTTGTATTCCGAATATGAACGAGAGTCTTACGGGTGTGGAACGACATGAGGGTGAGTAATTAATGACAGAATTTCCATTTTTGGGTGAACTAACCATTTAACGTGGAGGTAAACAAGGGCAGTTACCGCTGCTTAAGTCGGATAGATCAACATATAATTATCCGGCGGCTCTAGTCAGGCCAGTCAGCAGATTCAGCTTATTGTCAAGCACTTTTTCATCTTCTAAAATGAGCAGCTGACTCATGTGTGGCATGTAACACAGCTGAGGTGTGAAACCAACATATTTACAATAACCCACTTAAAGCAAGTATGTATAGCTCACAACAAAATGAGAATTCTGTCATCATTTATTAACCATCAACTTGTGCCAAACCTGTATGACTTTGTTTTGTGGAACAGAAAAAAATAATTTTGAAAAATGTCTTTTTTTTGCCCATATGAAAATTTCAGTACTATGAAATTCAGTAGAGTCCAATGTTTCAAAAAATTTGTAAATGTATTGTTATAGTACAAAACTTGTTTTTGTTTTTAAGCACAAGATCTAATCGAACTCCTCCTAAAGGTTTCAGGCTACATCACCTAAAATGCCCCCACAGCCACCCAAAAAAACGTACCAACCATCTAGAAACGAACTGCCTACCAACGCCCTAGCAACCACATATTTTCCAGCTTTCAAGTCTCTCTTCAACCTACCCATGTATTCAAACTAAGGCCTAAATAACCTTTACAAGCCTTTGGAAAGCAATGTCAAATCTACCTTTTCTAGTCATTTCAGCAGTTCTGTTTGGTGATGCCAGTGGAACAGAAATTACGCACTTACCTTAACCTATTGTAGATTTATTTAGAGGTATGCTTTTAACATTTACATGTGCTGCCTCCTAGTGGTACACAGACATTACATGTGAAACTTGATACAGAATTTTTTTTTTTGAATTTTCCCTGAATAATGGACACTGGGATAAGCTACAAGTTAATTGTTAGGTAAACAGTCTTATGTACACCTTCCTGAATGGTCATGAAAACTCCAGATTTCACAAAGCAAGCGTTGTAATGCATGTTACCATGAGGCAGAATTTGTAATTAGTATTTTAATTTAGGGGGTGATGTATTAGAATGCTGGAGAACTATAATGTCCATAGAGATCAGCAATTGGCCAGAGCACAAAGCAGCCAAAGAGCAGATGCTCTATAACAGACAGTGTGACAGATTTAGCTTCAGGAAATATCACTGGAAGAAGGATGCTGCTAGCTTTAGAGCTCCAACTTAAACCATCAACATTTTGTCAGGAAAATCCATTTGTACACACATACTACACATATATGTGCCATTTTATACATGGATCACATAATACTCTTGGAAAACAGCACTCCCCAATGTTAAAAGAGTAATTCATCTGAAAATGAAAAAGGTTTGAATTTCTGTTAAGGCACAAAAAAAGTAAGCTTTCAAGCTTTACAAAAAGGACACAAAAGCACAGTGAAATAGTCCATATGATTAGTGCACAATATTCTTCTGAAGTCATACCATACAATAGTTTTGGGTGAGAAACTGTGTCCTCCTTTTTAAAGCTTTAAATCTATAGTCCCAATTTATTGTAACTGCATGAAAATAAGTGACCATCACTTTATAGCAGTGTTATTTTAGTATCATTGACATGCTATTATAGTTTTTGTTAATAAGTTCTTATAAAACTCATCTTTAATAATCAAAATGGCATATTTAAATGGTTTTTTTCCTGTGAAAATAATTTCTTCATGCCTTAAAATAGCTTGAATGTACTCTACACTTTGCTTCATTTAGTATACCTGGATCCATGAAAATGCAAATTAGTCCCGCCCCCACTATATCACACCAGTTCAGACTACCTGATCCACTCGGTCAACTTTAGTAAACGCTACACAATGGCAAATGGAAACATTGGTTTAATTCATCCATTCCTTTATGTTTGAACCAGAAACTGATTCAGAAGAAGAGAAGGAACGAATTAAACGGGCTCGTCTACAAGTCAATGTATCATAATGGTAATGCGTTTTATGTATCACACTCTATAATGTCGGACACATAATGGTAATTAATATGATTAGCCTTTGGCTTGACTACATTATCAAACAGCTAATAATGTGTTGCTAATGTTACACAAACTATGTTCCCGTTCGTCATCTCAGAGTCAGACAGCTGCCTTCTAACAATCAGTATCCTTAGAAAAGCTTTGAGCATCATAGAAAGTTAGTGGAGAAAGGCATATAGTTCATTATTACATCGTAATATACATCATATACATAATTCACCCACTATATTGTTATATGTACACCACACGTTGATGGGGTAACATGTTTGAGATGGTAAGAAACAGGCGCGGTTTCAAACCACATTTTTGAGTCTGTCTTTGGTTCAGCAATTGACTTATGAATCTGCACATGGTTTGTCTTAAAGCATATTAAAAATCACCACATAGACATAAACAACATTAAAAACTGGATTTTTAAGGTTAAATTTTCAGTTTTAGCATTTCAGTTTAAAAAAAAAAAAAAATTTAGTACTTCAAGTTAACTAAATGAAGCTTAACAAAATGAGAAATGTCTGAAATAAAAAGGTTTTTAATATTTTATTAAAATTCAATTCAAGATTATTTGATTTCAAGTGATGAACTGTTTTGTTATGGTTTTAGTTTTAGATAACGATAACCCTGCTGTACAGAAGCATATTAAATATGGCTTTCTCAGAAAGAAAGTCATACAGTTTGGAACGACATGAGGGTGAGTAAATTATGACAATAATTATGTTCATTTTTGGGTGAACTATCCCTTTAAATCAGAAGACAAGTATGTCTGTGTGTCCTTAGTCAGAGTTCATCTTTCTCTTCTCCAAAAGAACAGGTGACACCAGTGCCCTTTAACCCACAGTATCCTTTAGGCACCTTGTGCAGATATTGCTGGTGGTAGTCTTCAGCATAGTAAAAATCAGTGTGCTCCCGGATCTCTGTAGTGATCTCACCATGGCCTTTCCTAGTCAGGGCCTAGCAGAAGAAGAGCAGAGAAAGAGATGGTAAATGATGACACATTCTTGATATCAAGAGGGTAAATGTGAACGCTGTCTAGGGAGAAGCAACTCTTTCTTGTGTGTCCAAAACTCTTTAAAAGGGACATGAATGAAGTTCTGTCTCCCTCTAGGGGTCACATCTGAACTTCAACAGCAGAAAATTGCTTTAGGTAGTACTAGCACAANGAATCTAAAATATATGAAAGTTAAATTTTTATCATTACATTATGGAAAATAATGAACTTTATCACAATATGCTAATTTTTTGAGAAGGACCTGTAATTCACCCACTATATTGTTATATGTACACCACACGTTGATGGGGTAACATTTTTGAGATGGTAAGAAACAGGCGCGGTTTCAAACCACATTTTTGAGTCTGTCTTTGGTTCAGCAATTGACTTATGCACATGGTTTGTCTTAAAGCATATTAAAAATCACCACATAGACATAAACAACATTAAAAACTGGATTTTTAAGGTTAAATTTTCAGCTTTAGCATTTCCGTTTAAAAAAAAAAAAAATTTAGTACTTCAAGTTAACTAAATGAAGCTTAACAAAATGAGAAATGTCTGAAATAAAAAGGTTTTTAATATTTTCAAGATTTTTTTGAAAGATTATTTTATTTCAAGATTATTTGATTTCAAGTGATGAACTGTTTTGTTATGGTTTTAGTTTTAGATAACGATAACCTGCTATACAGAAGCATATTAAATATGGCTTTCTCAGAAAGAAAGTCATACAGTTTGGAACGACATGAGGGTGAGTAAATTATGACAATAATTATGTTCATTTTTGGGTGAACTATCCCTTTAAATCAGAAGACAAGTATGTCTGTGTGTCCTTAGTCAGAGTTCATCTTTCTCTTCTCCAAAAGAACAGGTGACACCAGTGCCCTTTAACCCACAGTATCCTTTAGGCACCTTGTGCAGATATTGCTGGTGGTAGTCTTCAGCGTAGTAAAAATCAGTGTGCTCCCGGATCTCTGTAGTGATCTCACCATGGCCTTTCCTAGTCAGGGCCTAGCAGAAGAAGAGCAGAGAAAGAGATGGTAAATGATGACACATTCTTGATATCAAGAGGGTAAATGTGAACGCTGTCTAGGGAGAAGCAACTCTTTCTTGTGTGTCCAAAACTCTTTAAAAGGGACATGAATGAAGTTCTGTCTCCCTCTAGGGGTCACATCTGAACTTCAACAGCAGAAAATTGCTTTAGGTAGTACTAGCACAAACATAGAGAACAAAAGACCTTTGAACATCAATCACAGTATTTCTAAAGCTCACATGTCTCTATAACAGAAAGAAAGAGAGGAAATAATTATTGTGCTGGCTTTGAGCCATTACAACTGTCCTTTTTAAATTGTATGTAGTTTCAGATCTCAGTCACTAGATGGTGACAGAAGTCTGCTGCATTTACTCCGCTTCTGATTTAATTTCTAACAAAAGATGCATGTGCACCATAACATCCTGATATCCTAACAGCCTGGACATAAACAAAAATAATTATAACTGTACAACAAGATAAAGCCAACATTCCCCATATGCTTTGTATTTAAAAATCTCTGTGAAATTAATATTTTCGGAAGGCAAATTGGTGAGAATGATCTTACTATTAATTATTACATGATTAAACTTACTACTGTGAAAAAGAAGATGAAGAAAACATTTAGTCGGGTGTGCATAAAGAGAGGGCCAAAGACTTGATGAGAAATTATTAAATAAATTATTATTTATTTATGTTATTTATAATAATAATAATAATGTCATTACAATTAATCATAAATAAAATTGCTGTTATTTTGGGTGAAGAAAATGTAATTTTTTTTTAAATTAGATAAATAAATAAATTCAGTTCATTTACGACAGTTATTAATAGATTTATGGTTATTACACTGACCTTTTAATTAACAGAATCCACTAACATGGTAAAAATTATTAAAAGCTACATTTTTCTGTGGTTCTATAGAGCACAATAGGTTTTCCCTATTCTTAAATAAATTAATGCCTCAGACACAAATAAAAATATTTTTCTAAAAATACCCTAAAATTCTTAATTAACAAATTAATTTCTTAGGGCTAAGCCCATGTTGGAAGGTCAAGTACAAATCTAAACTACAGAAAAAAATCTTTATTGTTGAGCCCTGTTTATCAACCTTTAAATTGTGCAAATTATTTTAAGTGGTGTACGTTAAAAGTAGAGGAAGTGTAAATTCTGGAAAATTGTATGTGTGTGTGTGGATATGGTGTCAGAAAGTTGCCGCTGTCAAAGCTCAGTGGTCTGTGTCTCTCCGGTGGAGGGGAACATTTCTGTGGACAGTCAAGAAAGAGAGAGAGAGAAAGAGAAAAGGCAAGGAGAGAGAGATATACATAATCATTTGCATATATGAATATGCTTCATGTGACTCTGATGATTCAAATAATGTCAACTAATGTTTCTGTATCCTCAAACACACTCATGCTCATGTTATTATTAGTCCAGCTCTTTCTATGAACTAAAAAGCTATGCTGCAAAAAAACTGAAAATAGAAACCGTGACAGTGTTTTAGCTTAGCTAGCAAGCTTATCGTTTCTTGTTTAGAGTCTCTGCTAAAAGCTACAGCATCTTCCATATATCAGAAGCTATGAAGTTCTGCTGCACAAATAGAAAAGCATGTGTAGGTGTATATATACACATCTATATATATACACATGTGTGATTCACTTTAGGCTAAAACATACAAGAGGACAACAGCATAATGTAAAAAAAAAAAAATCACAGTGTATAGGCCGAGGCTGTACTTTGAATGTTCTCCACGCATGTTTAGTTTGCATGTAAGCATGTGTGTGTGTGTGTCTATGTGCATGAGATATAGTCAGGAATCCATTTTGTCATACTTGGCTGTTCCTGCATTTTGTGAGAGGGAATAAGACAGCGGAGGGTCATGTGACCTGTGAGAGGAGACAGATCAAAGTGTGAGAGCATGAGCGTCTATGTGTTTGAGATTACATGACATGGAACAGAGTGAGAGAGAGAGAGATTTTGTTTTTAGATGGGAGCGCTTTTGGGAACCTGATCTAGGAAACAGCATTTTGGAAGAAAACGCTGTATATTTAGGCCAGTTATTACAACATTTATGATTATTACATGGCCCTTTCCATTATCAGAATCTGCTAATTTTCATTATCAGAATCTGCTAACATGGTTGAAATGATAAAAAGCTACATTCAAGTAGCCAAACACCGATCATAACCCATTTTGTTTTTCATAAACTGATGTGTTTCACAATAAAACAGGATATTCCACCAGGAGAAAAAAATAGGATGGGATTTTATCCATCGGATATGGATTGGATTGTGAAAACTGGATCGGTTGATGTCAGCTAAAAAGCATTTTACATAAGACTTTTTAAAAAGGGTAAAAAAGGGAACAAACAAAAACAAGACTAAAGAAAATAATAATGAATTAAAAGAAGACGCAAGTGGGTTCTACATCAATATGGTCTATTCATTTAATAAAAAATTTATTTTTACATACACAATCTTACATTTTACTTTTTTTTTTTTTATAAAAGATTGATAACATTATTAAGTGGGAATAACAATAGCATTTAATTGTACAAAAGACGAAAAACTTAGATATTATAATACATAATGTAAATTTTGACTTTAAAATGATTTTTCATCCCATTTGTGCACTGACTTTTTCTTTAAAAAACTTATCTCTCCACATTATTTAATATGGGCCATGAAAAAAAATAGCATATCCATAAAAATAAAAAAAATAAATAAAATGTTGATGTCTGCAGCATAACACAAGCAGACGAACAAAGAAAATTCATAAACTTCCATTCAAATCCCCGAAATAACTCCTCTGAGAAAGTGCTTCACTGCAGCACAATTGTACCTCCACTCTATCTTCCTGCGTCTCGCTCTCTTTCACTACTGAATAAAAACTCTTTGATGTTCTGCAAATTCCTACATTTTATTACAGCACCCCTCCCCTCCTCAGCCACAGCGTTTAAAAGAGTGTTTTCGTCCTTTTCCTTCTCCCTGACTGCCCTCACTGATGGCAGAGTTTTGGGAGATTCTGATGGAGTGCAACTCTCAAAGGGTGCTAATAATTCATTTCCTGTCTGCATGCGATGTCGGTGTCTGATTCATCACCTGAATTTGACCTAATGGAAGAGTCCTCAAAAAGGGCTCATCAATCTCTTCACACTCATCATGTCTATCTTTCATTTCAGTGTCCCTCTTCAAATTTGAGACAATCAGCTGTGCTTCTCCATAGTACGACGGACGCAAACACGCACGCACATTTCTCAATATTTTAACAAGACTCTGGGCTAACATGTCTAATCTCATCACCGCTGCTTATGTAACCAAGCCGTTCTTCGAAACCACTTCAGATTCGCTCTGCCCTCAGAGAGAAAGATGAGGAGAGAAGCATAAGCACAAGCATCAACTGCAAGGAAAAGCTATAAAGTCTAGGAGATGTGTTGCCCTTTTAATAAACATATTTAAAATAGATTTCATGCAATCCGGAGCCATTCGTTCCATACAAAAGCCTTCAGGTTTCAGGTCATATCACCAACTGTACAACATTCATATGCCATATAGAATTTCTAGTGAAGTGAAGTGAAAGTGAGGTGAAGGCCAAGTATGGAAACCCATTTAACAGTTAGTGCACACACATTAAGAGCAGTGAGAAGTGAACACACACACACTGCAAACCACAGAATTGGTTTATTTATTTGTAATATTATTTACACAGGCAATACCAGTTCTCATATATAATCAAATTTTGATAATTATTTAGGCAACTCAATAGTCTGTTTTATTTTTATTATACTTTTATTCATCAAGGATGTATTAAATTTATCAAACGTGACAGAAAAACAATGTTACAAAAGATTTTGTTTTCAAAAAAATGCTGTTCTTTTGAACTTTCTGTTCAAAGAATCCTGAAAAAAAGTATCACCGTTTCCACAAAACTATTAAGCAGCATAACAGTTCTCTACATTGACAATAAGAAATGTTTCTTGAGCACCAAATCAGCATATTATGTGACATTGAAGACTGGAGAAATGACTGCTGAAAATTCAGCTTTGCCACCATAGTAATAAACTATTAATAAAATATTAACTACTTTTTCCTGTATTTGAACAAATAATTGCAGCCTTGGTGAGCATGAGACTTCTTTAAAAATCATAATAAAATAATGTGTTTTTAAAGTGTTGGATGAATTGGACAGACATGCAGTAATTATATATATATATATATATTTATATTATCATATTAGTATCAGTATCATTGATACTAATACTGGTACTAATGTCTCTATGAAACTGAAATTTTGAAACATTAATTATTGACATTCAACATTACAGTATAAATCCCATAAATGCATTACAATAAATATCATATTTACNACCTATACGACATTCAACATTCAGACACCGCATTTGTCTTGTGGTGCTTGAATGGTTTAAAATCATTTGCGTGAATAAGAGCATGATCATATCATGTAACGCTAGACAAATTACGACGGAAAAAAAGGATGCTGCTTTAATTACGTAAAAAAAACCCACGTTAAACTGAAAAAAACTAATCGCCTGCTTTAACGCGCTAATTTTGACAGCATATATATATATATATATATATATATATGCACACAATTTAGTTTAGGCTCCCTTTGCAGCGTTCCGGTCCAGTNCTAATTTTGACAGCATATATATATATATATATATGCACACAATTTAGTTTAGGCTCCCTTTGCAGCGTTCCGGTCCAGTTTAACCCCTGCTGACATGCAGGTTGTGGGGTGCAACCCCCTCATCTTTACATCTGTGTGTGTGTGTTCATTTCAGCTTGTGGGGTCACTGGGGCCATCAACAGCACGTCCGTTTCGGTCCCCTGATCTGATTGCATCCCTTTAAACACAGCTGCCTCCCGAACGCCTGACCTTTCACCCCTGATGCGCACAAGGCCAAGGCCAAGAGGGGTCATCCAACCTCCCTGCCACCGCCTCATTCCCCTCACACCCAAATTACATCTGAGCCCTAGAAGCAAGACCGATGACATGAGGAGCAAAGGGTACCACGGTAATGCTTTACCCAAGCTCCTGCATCTCACAAAACAAAGCATCATCACACTAGTGCGACAGGCCTAACAGTCCACACATTCAGATGAGCAGCATTCATGAGCATCTACAAACACATCTTTCTGACAGGTGTGGGCGGTCAGTGTTTGACAGTGGACAGTTTGAGAGAGGCAAAGAATAGAAAAGAGAGCTTGGAAATAAGACAGAAGAGCTTCTGGAGATGTGATGGGGAAGAAAAAGCAAATCATTGTTATATTTTCTGAATTAAATTTAATTATGCATTCGTGTACACTACTATTTGAGGTTGGTATTTTTTTTTCTTTTTTTTTTGAAAGAAGTTTCACCAAGGCTGCATTTATTTGATCAAAATACAGCAATATTGTGAAATATTATTACAATTTAATTAGTTGTTTTCTATTTTAGTATATTTTAAAAAGGAATTTATTCCTCTGGTACAAAGCTGAATTTTCAGCAGCCAGTCTTCAGTGTCACATGATCCTTCAGAAATCATTCTGATATGCTGATTTGCTGCTCAAGAAACATTTCTTATTATTATCAATGTTGAAAACAGTTGTGCTGTTTAACATTTTTGTGGAAACTATGACACTTTTTTCAGGATTCTTTGATAAATAGAAAGTTTAAAAGAGCAGCATTGAATTTATTTGAAATAGAAATATTTTGCAACATTACAAATGTCTTTACTGAACAATTTAATTAATCCTTGCTTGAATGTACATACAAAGAAATAAAACTTTTACTGGCCACCAAAGTTAACGATAATCTATCTTTATTTCTCATGTCTGCTCCCTCTAACACATCATTTAGAAAAATGACATGAACCATGAATGAGCACAGTACAAAATTGTCCCCTGAACAGTCACGGTTCGTCTGTATGAGCAGGTGAGGCAGAGCCCCACCAAAATATTCATCCAAACATAGACCTCTATATAAGCTGAATCAATAATAAATTGTAAATGTGTTCAGCATTCTGCAACAAATATTTTTCGGATTTTCTAGACTATTTTAAGCTGTAAAGTGAGCAGGATATATTAATATTTAATGTATGGCTTCGGCAGGCATGCATGTATCATGATACTAAAAGCTGATTGATACTTCTGCATCGAACTATACTTTAGCTACGTCGTAGGCTGTGTGTAGCACGCGTAGCCTACGGCGTAGCATGACGTGCGCCTTTCCAAAAATGTAACAACGCGTCAATTCCATGCAGACCACAAGCGCTGTGATTGGTCTGCTAGAACCTCTCCCTGTATTTGTAACTGCACATCAACGCGGACAATGACGTAGAAGTATAAATGAAAACTGATGCATAGCCTTACGGCACCGAGGCTACGGCGCAGGTCCGACGCAGTAGTATAAATCAGCCTTCAGCGGAGCAGTGGGTTTCGGAGTCCTCTCCAGCTCTATAGCACCCCACAGTTTTCCAAATGTACATCTGTGGTGAAAAATGGAACTGCAGCGCGCTCATTTTCACGTTAGCTTGTGTGAATCTCACTCCAGACCAAGACGATATCAATCCGATTCAGCTATGTGTATATTAGTCTGCATCAGGTCAGTAACTAGTTGGCATGTCTGTTTATATGTGGACTAGTGTATCAAATTAATGAAAGTATAAATCCTTTAGTTTAAACATGCTCATGTGAATAGCTTTTATGTAGTTCTGTTGTGTTTGTTTTATGTTTGTTATGAGAATAGACATGATTTTTTTTTTCCTCACTGTTATTCCTCCACAACTTGTAATATTCTAAAACATCATTCAGAGGCAATAAATACTACATCAAGGAAATTCTAAGATGGCATTCTATGTGTGTGTCGTGTGTACTTAAAGCCTGTCAATTAGAGCGCCACCCTCAGGCTGAATAATGCAACGTCTGCCAAAAGTGTTATGCGTGTGTTCAGCAAAAAGCTTGCAAAAACTGTTTATCATAAACTAGTGCTAAGACCCAGAATCTGCCCTACCTAAATTTACAGTCAGGAGCCGCTACTGCCCCTGAAGATAGCAAAATTCTCAAAGGTAAAAATGATTCATAAATAAAAGTAAATGTTTTGTTTTTTTATAAAAAATAATTTCTAAAAATGCAAAAAGTTCTCTTGTAGGGCTTTTTGTACAGCAATTATATTTAAATTTATATAAAAACAAAAGTCTATAATATGTCCTCATTTTAGCTAAGTAAAATCTTAAACATAGTAAAAATAGTAAAAAATAATGATATCTAAATGAAGAGTTTGAAGGGGCTCGTGTTAGGGGTTATAAAATAGCATTAACTCATTATAAAAGCAACAGAATGCAATGTAAAGTTTGTGCGTGTTTCGAGATACTGCACCTCCTGGTACATATGCTTGCTCCTCATGGCCAGCTCTTGCTGTTCTGGGCTGTAGGTGTAGATGGCAGAACGGTACTGTGTGCCATGGTCATTCCCCTGTGCCATTCCTAAAAAATACACACACATATACATGGTTTAGACCCCTTTAAAAACTCACACCTCAAGAATTTGCAGTCATGTCAGACACACTGGAAATGTCAGTCTTTCCAATGACGTTACTAACATTAGCAACATTTGATTCTGCTCTGATGTTACTTAAAGAATGAGATTAAAATATATATAAATATGTCTTGGAATCATTTGACGCTTGTTATTATATGGAAACCTATTTGTGTTTCAGTATATTCCTGTGATTCAACCTCCTCAGTGAATTTACTGTCTCTCATCTATCTTTCCGCAGAACTGGATGTCGGCCATCTTGCCGTACGCTCTCTACTGTGTGGTGCCTTCTGTAGCTCTTTCTCTCTCTCTCTTCAAAGGCCAAAACACTGTGTTCTGATTGGCTGATCCTACAAAGCCAAAGCGACAGTCGCTGACCTTCCTTGTGACCCTGAGGCCTGTGTGTCATCACAGCCACCAAACACATCATACAGCCAAATTATAGAAAATGTTTCTAGAAAGAAGTATTTGGACACTTAATTAACACTCACAAATGTCTGAATGCCACACACCACACCATCAAATCAAACATTTATCATCTGCAAACAAATGATTTTTTTTGAGACATTTCTGCAATGACTTTTAAACATTTAGTGGATCTACAAAGTCAGTTTCCCACAAGTTAATACAGGTGTACACTGTATATCAAACTATTTTTAAAAATCTATCTTTTCTCTTATGAGTAAAAAAGGAGTTAAAAACAAAAAGGAAACAGCGAGCACTCAATGTACTCCACCCGAGACAGTGGAGCACTTCTTTTTACAGCCTCCATCACAGCACTTAGTTATTATTGATGATCCTCCCTGTTCAAGCTGAATAATATACAGAATCTCTCCTCTCAACACACACACCGCACATGAACCGTGAGTGGAGAACGCCGCAGATGTGTTGTCAGCGCACAAACCGGGTGAGAGCTGAGAGCTGGGCAGAAGCTGGCTCCATAAATGTCACACGCAGTCCCTCTCTCCCCATAACATGGCTCTCCGGCAGGAAAACTATTTCTGTTAATGCAGAGGTCAAGAAACTTCACCCTTTGCTTTAGAAGGAGGGAAGAAAGGAAAGATTTACTATGTGTACTTGTGAGTGAATAAGCTGTACACACACGTGAAATCACGCACACACACACAGCGGCATCCTGACAGATACCACTAAGGCTGCTTTGACCAATCCAGACATTTCAAATATCAGCACTTATGTGGCTCTCCTGGTGAAATGACAAGGAATGAGGGGGGAAAAAAGATTTGGAAGGGTGGATGAAAAGGAAAAGATGAAAAGTATATATTTATTAGTGCACACTTTTGCTGAAAAGGGCTTAAAGACATTAGTTCGCAAGCAACAAGAAGCACAGATTTTATTTAAAAAGACAGTGAAAGTGAAAAAAAGAAAATTGTGTCATTGCCAAACCTGCATGGCTTTCTTTTTTCTGTGCAACACAAAAAAGATATTTTGAAAAATGTGTTTTTTGTCCCTATGTTAGACATAAAAACATATTCTTTTGTGAAAACAGTGAACATCAGCAGTGTGGCTGCATTGTGAAGCCCGTGTACTGACTCCAGAGATCTCTCCACATCTTTTAAAAGCTAAATTTTCACTGTCACACTAAATGTCAATCATGTGTCATACTGATAGCTCCGAATCTCAGTCTGATGGGTTTACTGCTTTACGGACTCTGTGGCTCGCGTTTCCTCAACCGAAGTGCTTTTCAGTGTCTGTGGATAAAACAACTTATTCTAACCACTGAGGAAGCTCAAACGTATGCCAGCAAGAAGACACACAAATTCACACGTGTAAGGTATTTGTATTTTATAAAGAGAGTTTGGCTATTGTGTGTTTGTTTACTAAGCTGATGGAGTATGTCCACCTTTTTGTGTGTGTGAAGGTGCATGTGTGATGCTTTAGCATGGTTTTGGCAAATGTGTGTATGTTTGTGCATTTGAGTATGTATGATGCAGGCTTATATGTGAGTGTATGTGTGAGAGGTTGTTCAGAGCACTGTTGTGTGTGCCCTGTGGGTACGGTGAAGCAGTGTGCGTGCGAGAGCAGCCAACTAAGAGGAATGGTGCAGAGCTGGGTCTATTTTTACTCCTCTTATGTAACACACATACACACACAACCTTGTTCTCGCACACACACACAAATTCTCTTTACGAATAAAAATACATGTTTATGTGTAGTAAATGTACTATGGTCTGTATACATGTGCATTTGTTATTTTTTAATATGTAGCTGCTAGTATTTGACTGATGAAAAAAATGATCAATTATACACCACAAATAATGCTCTCTCGCTCAAATTTTTCTTCCAGAAAAGAATAATCTATAAATGAAACACTATATCCATAACTGTAAAATACTCTGTGGCAAATGTACACTGTTTCTGTTTGTATTCAAGGCCTAATGGTGAAAAATTGAAAACCAAACCAAACTGAAGTGTAGAAGCCATGGCACAGTCGGTTGTGCACATGCTCATGACAGTGAGAGCCATTGTGCTCGCAGGGATGCAGGTTTGAATTCAGGCTGTCATATTCTGATCTCAGTCCTGTTCTCTTTCCCTTACACTTTGCTTTCACCATTGCGCTATACTTTTAAAGGCAAATAAATAGGCTGTAACATAAAATAAAATAAAATAAAACAGCAATGCTACGGTTTTAAAGCTGCACTTAGTAATTTGTTTATGTTATGTTGTGCTGGGCGTGTGGAACTATTAAATACTTGCAAAAGTGATAATTTATTAGAAATTCATTATTTCATGAGTAAAATGGCCAAAAGCAGGTGGGTTACAGAGATAAAGTGAGTAGTTTTTGTCTCAATATGTCAGTCCCCATGAGGTGACCCACATTTCAGAAAAAATGTATTTAATGTATTTTAAAAAAGTCTCTTATGTTCACCAAGGCTGCCTTTTTTTTTTTTTTATAAAATTATATTTGTATATTATAAATAATGATATACTATTATATAATTATATATGTATATTATATACT
>RJVU01051648.1:13019528-13039508 GCA_003731715.1 Anabarilius grahami
AACTGCTGAGGCGATCATGCGTGCGTGTGCGCGTTTCTCTTGTGTGTGTGTGTGTGTGTCCGCACTGCACTTCTCCATTCTACGGTTTGCCACAGGCGATAGAGTTGTTACACTGGCTTCAGTCATTTCCTGTTCGTCAAATCCATCCAGGAACCCAATTTTCCTGACTCGCCTCTCCCCACCCTCGGCTTCCTGTACTATCTTTGTCAGCACAGCCAGAGATGTAGCATGACGGCATGAAATACAGCCTATATTTTTAGAAAATGAGCGTAGGGTATAGAGAAGCTAACGCACGTTTACAATACCATGACCTAAAGACTTTGCCAGAGCAAGTGTTGCTGGGTATGAGATGGGGGTACGGAGAAGAGCGTGCTGGGAGCATTTAATTGGCTGTGGATGTTGCTATCCCAGCCGTGATTGGACAATTCCAAATCATGCTGCTGAAAGCAGAACCCTTTGAACTGTGAGACAGCAGCTGAATACACAGGTCTCCTGTGCATGACGGAAACAACCGTGCACGTATGCAGCCTATGAAACCTCACACACTTGCGGTTTCACACTGTACATACATGTCTACCCCTGATTCAAAGTAATGACGAACACACACATGTGCACAGATTCATAGTTGATTCTGTGTGAGCGTTCGGGTACAGACAAATGGAGAGTGCGTTAAGCATGCATGGATGAACAGCCTACAGAGACGTTTCCGATTCTCGGCAGCCAATCGCAGTGCAGCGGTCTGCGCCAAAAAACACAATCTGACGCTTCTGTCACGCACATGGGCCATGTTCTTCATCCTGCTTCCCAACCCAAACTCCTGCAGGGTCATGAAACACGGCCTAAAAATGCGACAAGTTTTGCTTTAGTAAAGCGTGAAATACTGCTTAAAATTTACCAAGTGCACATTTAAAGGTCAATACAGGTGAGCAAGTTTCATACAAGCATGATTGTGAATATGTGTGTTTATTACCGATGGGTCACGATGATCGACTAGTCTATCTAGATGCTCAACTAGGGGGACAGGGATCACTTGGGGGATGAGGGATGAGGGATTTCAAAAGTATGATTTCTGGACATTGAAAATACATGAAAATGAATAAAATCCTAAAAAGTCATGGTGCATTTTTATAATGAATATACATTTTTGTAGTTATGTCAAGCTCTAAAGTTTTTATTGGGTACAAATTGCTATTCATGAATAAAAGAAATGTAATAAACCCTGTAATCATAAATGACTATAAAAGTCATATTAATTAGTGTACAAGTATAAACCCTTTTGGAACATTATTTGGAATGCAATTATTTTAATTGTTTTTTTGGTTTTTTTTGGAATTGAATTAATTAATTTATTGAATTATTTTAATAAACTGCCACTCCTAGCTTCTATAAATAAAGTTGGAAAATGAGTAGCTTTGTCATTACAGCACAAGTACCAGAGAAATATCTTGTAGGGCCTTCAAATATTGTCTTTGACAATGGGGAGATTGGAGTGAAAAGGGTTAAGAACCACTGATCTAAATGTTCTGCTTACATTTTAGTTGTAATATTTTTTAGCAGCAGGGCCTTAAAAGTGATACATTTAGAGACTCCACTTCTCGAGAGGGTTTTAGCATGAGAAGCTGCATGCCGTTAGCATGCTAAAACCCTCTCAGAGATGGTGCATCTGATCCACCGTTTCACTCACCAAAGCAACACTTCAACAACACATATCCAGACAATTACAGTCATACTTCAAATTGTTTTGAGCAATGTTTCTGTTAATATGCATAATCCACAGGCTTTTTGGGAGGACTATGATAGTTTTGTGCATTAAAAGGTTATAATTATTTAGACTGTTTCCTGGTTGAGCATCTGTAGTTTATCACAATAAAAGGCTGTTTTCGGTCTACAGACTCTACACTATTTTTTGAAAAGATAGTCTGTATACAACACCCTTTTAAGACAAAGTGTTGAGTTAAAAACAGTTCAGCTCTAAAAAGGAAAACGCACCTTGAGACCTCTTCTCTGTGTTGTATTCGGTTGCACTGTTTTCTTACGCATGGATCTTATGCAAACACTGCGTAAGAAACACATCAGATCAAGTTGGGTAGATATCTTCCTAAGCCAGTCAAATTATACAAGACATCCTTAAAGGAATAGTTCATGCTAAAATGAAAAGTCTTTCATCATTTAGTCACTCTTATGATGTATGACGTTCTTTGCTCTGTGGAACACACAAAAAAAGATATTTTGAAAAGTTTTTATTGTCCACACAATGAAAGTCAATCGGGTCCAATGTTGTTTGTGCCCCAGTGTTCTTCAAAATATCTTATTTTGTGTTCTGCACAAGAGAGTCATACAGGTTTGGAATGACATGAGGGTGAGTAAATGATTTTTAAGTGAATTTTTGGTGGACTATACCTTTAAGACCAGCTAGTCATTTAGTTGTTTGGACAACCCACAGACTACTCGATTTTGAAAATATGTATCTGCACATCCTTTGTATTCTCATAGGTAAAGGAAAACAGAGCAAGGTAGATGTTTAATCACATTTGAAGGCCATTTCTGACAAATGACCCTGGCTTCAATGAGTCATTTTCTGTGCTCTACTTTCTGGGGCATTCTGGCTGACAGGGTGACGGTGTTCTGGGTGACTTTTTAAAGTTCAGACACCTTCAGAACATGATGTGCATTAGAGAGCTGGCGCAGAACCGAACACAGGGTAATCATGTCAGCTCAAACTGATGATTTGACATGAAAGATTCAGAGATGAAAACCACTCCAAAACCACACTCTGACTCTGGTTTTTGGGGGTGTGCCTTCAACTGGCAGATATATAGACATGAATTACTGATCTCCAAATGGAATTTGTGCACCTTCCAGGAAGAAAAAATAAAAACAAGAAAGTTATTACAGGGTCTGACTGAAGGAAGCACAGACGTCATATAAACTATTCAAGCAAAGACTGCAGTCCCACAGTCCAGCTGATGAAGGAGAGCCGAAGAGTTGTGTGTGTGCGCTTCAGGTCCTCAGGGTCAGGCTTTATGAATGTTTCAGAGGAGTGTCTCTTCCTCTCTTCTCTCTCTGTTTCAGGGTGACTGAACACAGAGAGCCAAACAACAGCTTCATGCTGCAGCCACACTGTTACATCAGACAGACAGACAGAGAGATGTGTGTGAACTTAAATCTGTTTATGTGCCTGTTTGGGATCAGATACACACTAAGTCTCTCTGCTTAACTAATTAACCGAATGGAGTGAATTCATTTTTATGTAATTATATTCTGGGGTTTTGGGGTCTCATCTTAAGCGCTGGATCAGAGGCAGACAGCAAGGCTGATTTACTCTCAAATGAGGACCTGAAGGACAACACAGACGGCAAATATCAGCTGTGTGTTCAGGATTGGGTCTGTTTCCAGTGGATTGGAGGAATAGGTAACGCTTGCACTAATGCACACATGCACGATGTCTCTTTTCCTCTCATGGCTGAATTGGTCTCAGACACATTAACATAGCCAGTCTGAGGCTGTTCCAATTCCCGCAAGATCATCCTGACCATCCAGCACACACATATGCACAGGGCAGTGTGAACAGACAGATGCAGCCATGTTTTAACCTCATGAGGCCGTTTGCTTTTGGACCACTGCATCTCGCACCCAGGGGTCTTTCTATGGACATCTGTGTGAGTGAATGTGTGTAGATGTGAGGGAATAAGTGTGTTTGTTTACCTTGAGTGGGGTCATGGCTCTCCCAGAAGACTTTGAGAAGTTTCTCTAAGCTGACATCTTTAGGAGAGAAGACCACTCGCACTACTTCTGTGTGCCCCGTTAAACCTGGAGAGAATGGCAGAAAAAAGAAATTAGATCACGCACAAATAGAGCTGTGCAAATGTTGAGTGATTTTGCTGTCTATATTAAATAGAGGGTATGCATGTGACGTCACTGTCGGCTGTTGTGACCGCAGTTATGGCCACTGAGTGGCAACATTGGTTTTCAGCGTGAATACCGTGAAAAACACACGAAACACAACCAAAACGGGAAAGAGCTTTGCGATTGACTGTACAAATAGATTTGACAAGAAATCTGAGGGGTATTTTTACAGACTGCCAAAAGCTACAGAAAAAAGAAGCAAATGGATCGCTGCAATTCACAGAAGCAACTGGACTCCACACAGAGAAACGTGGATTTGCAGTTATCATTTTGTGTCAAAATGTTGGATTTTGGTGAAAAATAATACCCCATATATTTTATTATTATATATTGTATTGACAACTCGTCAATTAAATATTTACCATCTTATATTCTGCATAATTGGGTGTTTTTAAAAAAACACTGACAAAAAATGTTTAGGGCTGGATGATAAGACAATATATATAACATTGATAGAAGTGATCACTTAGATTTAGAACTACCTATATTATATTTATATAAAGCATTCACAGGCAAATTTGCTTTATGTATTTCCCCAGCATCGAAATAAGGCACATCTAAATGTCAGGAAACACGATTCTTGGCTGCATGTCAAAATCCATGGATTAGGTTTCTTTGATAAGTTGTAAGGAACACTATCGAGCCCAACCTTTAGCGTAATCATTTGTTTTACTTGTGTTTTTGCAGTTTCCCCAATTAAATCCAGTCATGCAGCAAGCTCTTTTGCCACTCAGTCTGGCTGAAGGAGTGTGTTCTGGCGGGAAAGTGACGTCAATGCATACCCTCTATTCAGGCTATAGAAAAGGAACATTAAGGATTTCAATGAATCTTTTATTGTCCATTAAGTTACAGAACATATTAAATGAAATGATCAAATATCATTATTACTTTTGTTTATTTAGTTTACCAGATTTAATATGTATACATACAGTAGTCAACATTTGAAGTGGATCAAAACCTTTCATCAAAGTTGTCCTAAAACCTTCTTCTTAGGACAACTTTGATGAACTTTTTTGATCCACTTCATATATATATATTATATATATATATATAATGACATATTGAATATCAAAAGGCTGATAGTAACTGAAAATTATATTTAGCTACATTACACACCGCATGAACAAAAAAGCAATACCATTCAAAAGTTTGGGGTCACTTCATGAGGTGCATCCTGGGATGCTGTTAAACTGTACTGAAAGAGTTCTCACAAAAACAATGACATTTTAAACATTTAAAGTGTTTTTTTCCCCCAGCAATGATGCATTAAACTGAGCAAAAGTTACAGTAAAGAAATGTATAAAAAGATTTATATTTAAAATATCGGTAAATGATTTTCTATTGAACTTCATTACAGAATCCTGAAAAAAAATTATTATGGCTTCCATATTTAATTTTATAATATTATAAAAAAAAATTAAAAAAATGTCTTGGTGAACATAAGAGACTTCTTTCAAATTTAGAAAATGTACTGACTTGGTTCAGTAGTGTAAGTGTATTTGATTGTATTTCTTTTGGTTATGATAATGATGAACTTCTTTCATCCAACTTCACGAAGTGAATCCTGGGATGCTGTTTAACTACTGAAGGAGATCTCACAAAGGCTTAAACATTTAAAGTGGTTTTGTAAACAAATTCAGAAAAAGTTTTAGTCACAAAAAATAGGCACAATGATAACATTTAATAATTTCATAAAAATTATAATTTCAAGCATTTAAGCGCATAAACCTTTAAAATGTTTTTAAGATCATGAGAACCATTCTGTCCAAACTTCTGACTGGTACTCAAAGACCATGCATGTACTGTGCAAAACTGTATCTGCATATGTGTTTGCTACTCTTACAAATAACAAAGACTGTCAACATATTAACCCAAACACCCAACACAGTTCTGACGTCCGCAGGTCTTCCCCAAACTACTTAAAAGAGAATGTGTGTGTGTGGAGCCAACCCTCTGTAGAGCTGCAGTCAGAACCTTCTCACTGGGACCAGTTCAGAAACTGCAACATCACAGCTGCATCCCTCCCTCCATTTCATCTCTTCTGAACTGTCTGGCTACAAGTAGGTCATACAGAGGAAGGGGGAAGGGCTGCGGATCTGGGAGAGAGCAGTGCACTCTGGGTAGTTCACTGCAGATGAAGGGAATGTTTTGGTGAAGGCTGCAGCAAAGCATTAATTTGGGTACAGTGAAGCTGCTGCTAGCGTAGTGCTTGTGGCTTACGATTGGGAAAAGTGTCATCAGAGACATTTTTGATATGGGAGGTGAATGAACAGTTAGACTCACCTGAGCACACCTCATGGTAGGTGGGGTTAGGTGTAAAGCCTCCAGCATAGCCCACTTGTGTAGAGAACACACCAGGAATCCTCCAGAAGCGCCTCTCTGCTCCCCAAAAACAGCCCATACCTGAATAGAAATGGGACATTAAATAGCAATAATTATAGGAATTACTTAAAAAGAGACAAAACTGTCTATTTGGTTCCACTAAAAAGCCCTTCCTAACTACAGCTGTTTGACGTCAAACAAAAATCTAATTCAGACACTGTTGATACCCACAAAAATTAGATAAATTAAAAAAAAACCTAAAAGCTTTCACACAAAATGGCATTTTATTCTTTATTTTTAAATATTATTTTCATCTAATTTTATCCAAGATTTATGTGAGCTTATTATAGTATCACCTTTTAGCATAGTGACATGCTAACATCAATCTCAACTGGAATTAACTGCAAGCTTTAGATGCTTTCTGTAGAAAAAGCACTTATTCATGTGTGTGACCATTGAGAAAGTTATGGCCTATGTACAGCACTAACACTACTGTTCAAAAGTTGGGGTCTGTATGACTTTGAAACAATAAAATAATACTTTTATTTAGCAAGGATGCATTAAATTGATCAGATGTGACAGCAGAGACACTTATAATGTTACAAAACATTTATATTTCAAATAAATGCTCTTCTTTTGAACTTTCTATTCATCAAAGAATCCTGAAAAAATGTATGACTGTTTCCACAAAAATATTAAACAGCAACTGTTTTCAACATTGATATTAATGAGAAATGTTTCTTGAGCACCAAATCAGCATATTAGAATGATTTCTGAAGGATCATGTGACACTGAATACTGGTGTAATGATGCTGAAAAGAGAGATTTGCTATCACAAGAATTGCATTTTATATTAAAATAGAAAAAAAAATGTTTTTAAAATTGTAATAACTTAGGAATTCCTTTTTGAATGGTAGTGTATAAGGTTCCATTTCTGTTAGGATGCTGTCTTCTATGCTGTCTATGTAGGCAGCTCACTAGGTCTTGGAACAGAACTACTGTTCTGTATCAACTGATTCTGTTAATTTAAGCTGGCTCTTAGCCGCATTTTTTATTGGCACAGGAAAACAGGAAATCAAGAGGAGAGAGAGGGAGAAATTAGATGGGAACATGACCCAGGCTGGACTCAAACCCAGGTTACCCAAGAGCCACCACTCTGACACAAGTGGTACTTTAAGAAGCAATGTATTAATTGCACCCAAGGATGTCTGGAATATGATCTTCTCTAAACTCACCAAACATGATCATCTCCATGCCATCAGGAAATGGCTCCACTGTGGGGTTCCCATTGGCGGTGTGCTTTACTGCAGAAACATAGGCGAGAGAAACACAACAATATAAATGTTCTGTTATCAATGGGGTGTACGTGTGCACAAGGTGGCGCTGTTCCAGATGGTGGGACTGTCAGACTGGGTTCTGTGGTGGGGATTACTGCAGATTTGCCTGGTCTGCTCAGGCTAAGCTGAATCAGTGCTGCTGTTTCTGCAGTGGGAGACACTTAGCAGATTACACTGCTGAACCTCCCCCACCCAACACACATACACACACACCTCTAAACCATCCAGAGAAGGTCACAAACCACAAGCGACGTGAACGCATCAGAAGGAGACAACACCAGCTCTATGAAAGCCCTGCAGAACGACCTGCAGTGGATTAGGCCACAGGGAGAAAAAAGAGGGTGGACAAACAAAATGTTTCCTGAGTTGGATGGATGAGGCCAACTGTGCCATACTGGAATTAGAGCAGTAAAGAGGAAGAGAAAAGGGGCACAGATGTGGGGAGGATTAGAGCTAAGACGACTGAAGTGATTTACCACCTAAATCTCCAGGCAGCAAAGGATAGTGGTTTACACACAGTGCACTAATATTAGCATATGGATGAAGAAATGTGTCATGGCCCTACAAACACACACACACACACCACACACACACACAATAGTGCATTTAGGGCAACATGCACCCCATTCCCATTTTAATCTCCCTAATGTTTAGACTATATATGATAATGACCTGAATGCTGAAAATCTGTCTATTACTGATTGCAAAAGCTTGGTATGAAAGTTAGCCTGTAGCGTAGGGTTGCTCTAAAGCCCTAAAAGTATTAAACTTTGGTTGCGGACATGAATGATGCCTCAAATTTTGTGGCTTGATAAGGAAAGGTGTGCTATTAGTTTTCTAAGACTTCAGAATTTTTCCTGACAGACAAAATGTGTGAAACAAGCCCATATAGACTTGCATTGAAGAAGGGATGCAAGCCATATAGAAACCAGAACGTAATAGAGACTGAGGGATGGGTACATTTGATTTAGGGCAGTAAACAACCAGCTAGCAATGGCATTTTGCAGGGGCAAACACATCTCACATTTTGTTTCTAAAAATGTAAAAGTCTAAAATCTATAGAGGTACAAACCTATATATTCTCAAAATAGGTTGTCTGAATGACTAATTGGAAGCCCGGAATAATTAAGATTTTAGGTTCAACTTTCCCCAATCAGACACTTTATTTGTAGGTTTTTGCATACAAAAACAGCTAGATGTAGTGCAAAGGAATGTAACAGAATTTCACATTTTCACACTTTGAATTTCACACTTTGAGCTTGTCCACTTTTGACAATTTCCAGAGGTAGAAGAAAATGCATTTGAACGAAAGACTACTCTTCGCCTACTGACCTAATACGTAATCATTGTGGGACATGTTGTAAGATAGCCCACCAAAACAAGAAATTTGAATTTCACTGCTTTGTACCAAAACACACAGATTTCAGTCAAAAATCACAGCTTCCTTTTCCTTTTTATTCGCTTCCATTCCTGATCGCACGTAAATCCATGTAACATGGGACTACTATTCGTACTATATGTAATCCAAGTGACACGGGACTACTATTCTGTCTATAGTGGTCCAGTGAAAGTGGATCACTGAAAATACATCTTAATATCAGGTTGAAACAGGACCACAGTGTCTTAAAAATGTGACACTTGTGACAAGTAAAAAAAGTGCTGCAAGACATGATGCAACGGCCAAAGACATATTGCGGTCTGTTACGCCAGTGCTTTAAGGGGACTTTAAAGTAGCAAAAACTCCCTCAGAGGGTTTTCCTGTGCAGCTAACAGCTAAAGCACAGCATGTTAATTAAACAGTGTAATTTTTTTTTACCCCAAACCAGTTCAATGCAAACTCTACCCCGCAGCTGATTCCAAATATTTCATTGATCATGTCAATTACAGTGCTGATTGCCTACACAATTCTACAACAAATACTAACCCCTAACCTTAAATGGATAGTTCACCCAAAAATTTAAATTGTGTCAACATTTCCAACATAAGGGTGTTGTGTTGAACTCAACCCATATGTTGTGTTGAACACAAAAGAAGATATTCTGAAGAATGCTGCCGGTAGCCAAACAGTTCATGGTAGCCATTGCTTTCCATAGTATGAAAAAAAAAAATACTATGGCAGTCAATGGCTACCGTCAAATGTTTGGTTACTAGCATTCTTCAAAATATCTTCTTTTGTGTTCAACAGAAGAAAGAAACTCGTACAGATTTGGAACAACATGGAGGGTTAATAAATGATGACAGAATTTTTTATTTTGGGTGAACTATCCCTTTAACCAATAACATTTGCTGCAGGCAGGGCGGGAAACTGGTTTGGGGGAAAATCATGCTAATTAAACCATAGCCCTAAAAATAAAATAAATAAAATAAAATAAAGCCATATAAACTAGCCAGCTGTTAGATGACAAGTTGACACACTGAATTCTATTATTAACAGGCACTGTGAATTCGCAGGCCAGAATTAAAGCACAAAGTGTGTTTGGTTTCCTTTGCAAAACTTTAAACTGTTTTGCACACTGAGGACATTTAACAACAAAGAACGCTGTTTAACATACAAGGAAATGAGATGACAAGCAAACAACCGAGAGACAAAGACAACCAGGCAGGCAAAAGCCATGCTACCAAATCAAGATAAAAAGAGCAGCTTGTTTTGTCACCTTGACAAGCAAAGCTTTCTTTTCTTCTTGTCGAGGTGAGGACACACACACACACACACCTCTGCAGTCACATTTGCCAAATCTCACTATGTTCGAACAGACCACCTGGCACTGACCTGCCAGCCAAGCGTACAATTATGCCATTTCTAATTTCTGCGAGGGAGGAATTGAAAAGAAAAGAAGAAGAAAAAAACATATTTCCAAATAAAGAAGGTAAGAATTGGAGGACAAATGAATTTCAGAGTGAGTGATGAAGACAGGAATGGGCAGAGGAAAAAAAGCGAGGGATGCGCAACAGATTAAAGAAGCGGAAATATGGAGCTACACGTTTTTTGTCTTTCATTCCTTCGTGCCTTCTGGCAGCAGATGAACACACAGCCGCTCAATCTAGTGAAGAGTGAAAAAAATAACGTAACAAACAAACTGGAATAAAGTGAACCTAGCCAAGAACACGCCAACATAACCAACATCCACAAAAGCTCTGGCACCACAAACCTGGAGTTTTCTCTCTCTACCACTCTCCAACCTCCTCCCTTCACCTTCCCATAATGCCTTTCTCTCACTCTCTCTCCCTGTTCCATCTATCTCTCGCTTACACACTCATACACCAACCACAGCAGTGGGTATTTCTCCCGAGGAGCTCTGGCATGGCTCCAGGAGGTGCCAGTCTGCCTCCTTTAACAGTGCCCTGTGACTGTGCCAAAAGACGCCTTCGCCAACACCACAACACCTTACCAACCGCTCTGCCGAAAAAAGGACAGCGAAGACAAAAGGGAAAAAAGAGGAAAAAAGAAAGTGAGGCAAAGGAAGGCGGGTGAGCTTGACAAAAGAACCAGAAGAGGACTTTTTATTGGAGCGGCGAGATTGGAAAAAGGACTTTTCTTCTCCGAAACTTTTGCTAGAACGGACCTAATTTGGGGTGAATTGTGTTCCGGCAAACAGAAGAAATAGCAATAGCCTTGTCAAATATCAGAAATCGTGCAGAATTGCAACACTATTTCTCAGGGTATTGCATGTTTTTCCAGTAAAGTCTGCCCGTCCATCATCATGGCATTGGAATAACTCTTCACAATCCCTCCACACAACAACTTTCTCATGATCCATGGACCTGATGTTAATCTGGACTATTACAGCACGTTTCTTTTGTCACCGGTGCCGACGCTTTTGAAAGGAATACTTGTCCTCTGTAACATTGGCATATGCATGAATTGTGATTGGTTGGATGCATATCACTGGTGTTGGGTCTAGACTCCATGTTTACTTTGAGGCACCTTTTAGTCTTGAGCATTTGCTCAAATGTTGCTAACATTCAAGACATAATGCAAGAGATTTTATTTGCAAAATTCAGACAACTCAAAGTCACAAAAGAATCAATAGAATCTAGGAAAACAAAGTTTTCAAACAATTGGAAATGATTTCACATTTTGTAACCCCACTGAAATCCTATTATAAACGCCAGTAATTGGTTGAAATATTGATTTACTTGATTCCATGTCCAAACTTTCTTGATGGTAAAACATTTCTCCTGCTTCAAGTATGACTACATAAACAAATCTACTGTGGAGAAAAGGTCTATATTGAGTGTGTAGGCCTACCTGCTGAGTTTATGACTCTGAATTTGAAGGAAAAATCAAAGCAATCTCAGTCTAAAAGTGTCTTAACCAACTGGTCTTCACGTTCTTGTTAAACATGGCATATTCAAGACCATTTCTTTTGGAACGCAGCAATACCACCTCATGCTGGGTCAACTTCAATCAGCTGAGACACTGGAGTCACCGACAAGTTCAAGTGCCTGTATGTCCCCTGGAGGCGACTGCTGATGCATTCATACCATACTTTCTATTCAAACCTGTATCCAAGCAACCATTTCCGGTTGCTATGGTGAAGGATGGCCCCCCTCATTGCTACAGTTTGCAAGATAGTGCACTTAATCTGTGGAACACCTCCAGCATTCTGATGCCCGAAACAAAACATAAGCTAACACGTATAGTTGTAGAAACACAGTATTTTCAGAACCCAAGCAAACAAATGTCAACTTTCTGAATGACTTGATGATGCTAAATCGAAGTATTGGGTTTTTAAATAATGCCTGTATAAAAAAATGTTCACAGATGAACATGACTTTTTAAGGCCCAAATAATATAGTCCATAATATAGATGTGTTTTCAAAAAAGACAAAAAGCTCACAATTTATACTGAAAGGCCAGTATATTGTAAACTAGGGGTTTGGAATCTCAGCCACTAACACAGAGGTTACAGTTTCAATCTTAAGAATGGGAAGCTCAGGATCTGGAGAGATACTTTTATTACAGTTTTACTCCTTTCACCACTGTGCCCTTGAGCAAAGCTCTTAACTACAGCCTGCTCACGGTGGACTGAGCTTCCTATTTGTGTATTCTATGTTGCTTTGGATAAAAAGCACCTGCTAAATACTTCTGTGTGGGGGGTGATGGAAAACCAATAGCGGTCACCCAGACACTCTTTACAGAAATTGTTTCGTTGCCAAGGTCGCATGAAATTGCTCTTTAATGGAACTGACGTAGAATGAGCATTATTTCAAAGGATATACACACAATAAAAGAATAATTTCCCCAAATAAGGCCTATTTGAATCACAAGTAATTATGGATGCACTGATAGTATTTTTTGGTCCGATACGGATATCGATTTTAACAATTATTGGCCGATTCCGATATTTGTCACTTGCTCTCTTATTTGAAGTTTTGTCATTAAAATAGAAAGTGTTCTGATCGTGTTTTAAATTAGCAGTTCAAAACACATTCATTAAGTTATACTAACTAGTTTATTGCTGTATCATCACAACATTTATTGGATCCATTTAACATTCAGCAGGCCAACATAAATACATTATTACAACAGAACAAAATTACATATGAAATAAGCTATGCTTTTTAGGTAGGTTTAACAGTATTTTTCAGGTAAACTAATGTAATATAACACTGCATATTCTTCACTGTATAAATTAAATGCATATTAATTACAAAGTTACGAAAGTTATTTAGTCAAGAATAGTGAGCAATTTTTTGTCTTTTGTTGTTTGATTAACATTAAAACGCAGACAGCAGTGCAGCAGGAATATTAGGCTGCTGTCACTTTAAGAGCAGTATGGATCCAATATACTGTTGCACAAGTGTTTTCTTTCTCAGCTGTTTACGTTCATTTAAAACATAACCGACTATATTTACAAGGATACTCACCAAGACGTGCATTTTGATATAATTTTGTGTGAATTAGAAGAAGCGAAAAACAACTCCATTCAGTATTCACACGCTGTCTGACACCATGTCCTAACCAGACGCGACGCCGCAACACGTGATAAAAGATATCTTTTCCACGTTAATCAGAGTTTTTGTCCTAACCAGCCGCGACGGCGATACGCGAATATTCTATTTTAGAAACGGTTTCTATTTCTCTGCGACGTCGCGGCTGGAACAGCAACACAAAGTATGGCAATGATAATATCAGGTACTGTTTATGTGCTTTATTTAATGTTAAAAGTGTCCAATGTGAGTATGAATATCATTCTGTGTTCCCAGCTTTTTAGCTGTAATGAAAACAACACTGGCTAATTCACTTCAGATCTTGAAAATAAATAAATGGGCACAAGAACGTTCAAACTGTCAACTCAATGTGCACAAACAAGTGTATTCTATGACAAAGATTGTTTCAGTCACTCCGTATGTACTTTAAATAATGTTCAAATGGTGTAATATTTATGAATTTTACTATGTACTTGCCCATTTCATTGGTCTGCTGTGCTCTTGCCGAGAGAGCCCGCCCACACTCTCTTCTGATTAGCTGTGGTTTTTGATTGATTTTATCGCTTCTCATTGTCGTGTCGTGTCTAGTGTGGACAGTCAAATTGCTCATCGCTGGAATCTTATCGCATCGCGTCTGGTTAGGACACAGTGTGAGACACTGCTTCGGGGGGTGGTGCATGCTATGGATGTGTGTGAACTTCGCACACAGTGAGTAGAACTGAATTCTCTTTCATGTCTTCATGTGCTTCAATATTTAAATTTGCAAGGCTTAAAACAACATGCAAAGAATAAACTTTTGCGAAAAGAAAGAGCACTGGCCCAATCGGGACAGTGACAGTGTTGCACAGTTCAATTGTCCCCAGTGTTATTCACGCCGCCCACAGGCGGTCCTTATTGACGACCATTGCTGTATTTTGTACAGATTTCATTTTGTTTTGGCAAGTATTTAATTATTTTACCAAGAGAAAAACGTTGGATTATGCACCAGAAATTATACAGCTCAGGGCCTTCATGCAGTTAATTAATAAACCATCAGTTTGTTATATCTGCCTTTTTCATGCTATATAGCCCATGTGCCGATGGTAGTAAACTGATCAAAAATCATCCAATAAATATAAAAGTAGTGCTAGTAAAGTGACTGCATACTACAATACTAAAAAAAAGTTTTTTTTTTTAAAGAGATTTCATTTGATAACATCAAATAAATTCCATATTTTTTCATCACATTTAAATACACAGCTAATAAAGACATTTAAATAGAGAGGCGTGACTGTGTTTATGACATCAGTACATTTTCTCAGGCTGTTCTGGGCCGAAACTGTGCCAGCATGGCAACAGCAGGTAAGGTTTGATCATCCTCCCCAAAACCCTGTTCCACCCCCCATGGATGCAGAGGCCCGGAAGCTTCCGCCATGCCGTGACAGCGAGCTGCTTCGACAGAAGGGCCGGGAACGCGTGACGGGGGCGGAGCTTTCATGCGCATAATGCACAGATGGGCCCCTGGACACTGCTAGGGTACCAGAACTCCCAGGATGCACCAGGCCAGCAAAAACTGTCATGGTTATATCTGAAGGCACAAAGTCACCCGATTTATTGTTTGTTGGTGATTACATAGTTTCGTAATTTATTTACAGTAGGGAACTCCACAACCATTTTTGGAATAAGGGCAGAGAGTGCCTAGTAGTCAACTGTGGTGAGTTTTACTCTAACAAGACAAGAACTCAGTCCTGCCAAGTAAGCCAAGGACTGATGCATTTTTTATGACCCTTTTCATCTAACCATAGCAGAGTAGCAAACATGTAAAAGAAGTGAATGTGGGCTTCACTAGCACACTAAATGTTTAGTTCTGAACAGTTTTAATGCTGGTTCTCATCAGAGCATCCCAGCCTAATGAGAGAAACGTTTGACGTCACTGAGAATCAATCACATTTTCTCATTATTCTGTTTACGGTCACTATGCTATTGCTAACAAAAAGAAAAACATCTTTGCTTTTTGCCTTATAAATCTTTCCTATGGTAACCATAGTTTTGACCTTATTTACTACAGGTCGGCTATTGTTTCTGGATCATTTCTACAATTTACTACTTTTTATGTCCTCAAATTACAAATTATGACATTTATAATATAAAATTACAATAGATGATCATTTTAAAGGGTTAAAATGAATAAAGACTTTTTTATATTGCACACTTTTGGCCAAAACTAATTTTTTATCCATATAAATCATAAAAAATGTAGTTATTTGTAATATTAATACCAATAGTGAAGCAGTTTTGAGTTACTTTCCATCTTTCTATGTCAACATAAATACAAGTAAATAAATAAATAAATAGATAGATGCATTAATTTTGGTGCTACGTAGATTTTACTTGGTTTACTTCCCCCTTCCAAGCAATATCATATAAGACAATGGCATTAATGTGACGAAAGTAGGGCTGTCAAATGATTAAGGGGTTAGTTCACCCAAAAATGAAAATAATGTCATTTATTACTCACACTCATGCCGTTCCACACCCGTAAGACCTTCGTTCATCTTCGGAACACAAATTAAGATATTTTTGTTGAAATCCGATGGCTCAGTGAGGCCTGCATAGCCAGCAATGACATTTCCTCTCTCAAGATCCATTAATGTACTAAAAACATATTTAAATCAGTTCATGTGAGTACAGTGGTTCAATATTAATATTATAAAGCGACGAGAATATTTTTGGTGCGCCAAAAACAACAAAATAACGAGTTATATAGTGATGGCCGATTTCAAAACACTGCTTCAGTAAGATTCGGAGCGTTATGAATCAGCGTGTCGAATCATGATTCGGATTGTGTGTCAAACTGCTGAAATCACGTGACTTTGGCACTCCGAACTGCTGATTCTACACGCTGATTCATAACGCTCCGAAGCTTCCTGAAGCAGTGTTTTGTTTTTTTGGCGCACCAAAAATATTCTCGTCGCTTTATAATATTAATATTGAACCAGTTTGCCTAATACGTGTGTGAGTACTGTGTGTAATTAATATGTATATATAAATACACACAAATTAATGTATATATTTAAGAGAAATATGTTACATACAAAATATTTTTATTTATATATAATATACATTATATAAAAATATAAATAAATACATATACTTGTAAATATTTCTCAAATATATACATGAATGTGTGTATTTATTTATACATAATAATTACACACAGTACTCACACATATATTAGGCAAACTCAAATTTTTATTTTGTATGCGATTAATTGTGATTAATCGTTTGACAGCCCTAGACGAAAATAATAACAAACAACTAATAACTTTAAATACCATATATTACTGTTAATTTGAGATTTTTTCTACCCAGTTATGGTATGGAGTTTGTAAGAAATACAGACATTTTATATGAAGTAACAATTATATTTCAAAAATATAGTATAAAATTAGCTCGAAGAACACATTATCTCTCGATTAATAAAAATGGTACTTAGAAATAACCTATATTTTAGTCTATTAAGTCTATTAGGGTAGGCCCATATGTAGTTTTTCCAAAAAATAAAAAAATAACGTACTATTGATGATAAAAAATAAAGATGAAAGCTTCAAAACCCAAAAGGCACCGAACTGAAGAAATTACAATAAAAATGTGATAACTTGCTATCTCTACCATTAGAAAAAGATGAACATGGAATAACTCTTACACTGCATGAAGGAAATTTTGGTCCCACTTTATATTAAGTGGCCTTAACTACTATGTACTTACATAAAAAAATAAGTACAATGTACTTATTGGGTTCATATTGAATTGCAAAACACTTTTGCTGCTTTTGAGGTGGATACAAGTAAGGTTAGGGAAAGCTTTGGTGGTATGGGTAGGGGTAAGGTGTAAGGGATGGGTCAACAGTGTAATTATAAAAGTAAATATAGAAATTAATTACAGATGTAATTACATGCAGGTGTTTTAAAAATATAAGTACAATGTAAAAACATGTATGTACACAATAAGTGCATTGTATCAAATTATTAATTTAAATGTAAGTACATAGTAGTTAAGGCCACTTAATATAAAGTGGGACCGAAATTTTATATAAATATTGTGAAGTAAATGAAATTGGGGCGTCTTTCGGAATTTCGGTTAGCCTACTATGGATTTTGTTTGCATGCGGAAGTTGTCGTCTATAAAACTGGCTTGATGTCCCGGATGTACTGTGTCACAGGAGAGGTTATTCTATGAGAAACGCACGAGAGTCACATCCACAAGCTTTACATAAGTGTCCCTTCACATGACCTGCTGCGTGGCAGCCGAATTTCACGAGAGACGGAATTTACCTGCCACGACCATTTTCTCCTCCCTGCCCTTCAGTGAGCGCTCTTTGGCGGGCAAAACGCTCTTGTTTGCCATATTGAGCTGAGCGACTGTCACGCGCAGATCGAGCTGCAGGACGATGAGGAGGATGATGATGGCCGCGTGCGCTCTCGCTTGCAGAAATAAACATATCCGCGCGGGAGCCATGGAGCTGGGGGAGGAGTGAGGGGACAGCCGCGCCCACCTCATGAATATTCATCAAGTGCTGGGGGACTTCGCCAGATGAATATTAACTAGCCAGAGGTTAATGTGACTTTGCCACAAAAGCCTCCCGTGCGGTATGTGCGGGTAAGAAATTGAATTAAAATAAATATCCACATTAAGATAGCAGTTCGGCATGCAAATGAGCTTCCAGCACCCCCGTCACTACGTCTGCCGGCATAGCAAAACTGAGCATCTGTGTACTGTCGTAGAGGAGCGCGGCTGCATACATTAAAATTAGCATCTGGAATCCATTCATCATGATTATTGCTATTTTTGTGCATGTAAATACTTGCATTATTCCCTTCCATTGCAGTGGCGGCTTTATTCAGTGACAAGTGTCAAAATAAAGACACTGCCTCTAAACCCTGGATGCTTTGCCTTCCTTAAACATTGAATTCCTCGTTTAATTCAAGCTGGTGCCCTTAAAAAGCAGTATAACACGAAATTGTCAATTTAGGTCATATTTCAAACTTTAAAATCACTGTATGTACTGATGCTATGCTTAACCTTCACTCCAAATATATTCCCTGTATTAAAATATTAAACAAGGATAACACATAGACCACCAGTGATCCACAAAATCCCATAAGCTCAAGATTTGTAGCTGTAATGTCTGCAATTGTGTCCTTTCTTTTCTGTGAGTTTGAATTACAGATACTCATCGACAGGTTCATTTCAACCACATTTTATCTATGGATGGATATACATACATAGGTAGATATATACATGCATGTATTGCATCAAGGACATTTGTAAAAGATGTGGAATTATTCAGGTTTTTGGATGTAAATAAACATTACATCATATATTCTCAAACTGGATGGATGAATCAAAGACAAAAAGTGCATTTTTGCTTATTATTTTCACTTTTAAAATTGCAGCCTCTTATCTAAGCAGAGGAGTAGGTTTGGTGTCACCTGAGGTGTTAAGGTTAGAAAAAGAGGCTTTGAAATCGCCTTGCAAATTAGATATAATTACCAAATGCAGGCAGGCAACAGCAGCAGTGCTAAAATAAAAGCTGAGGAGGAAATCACTGGTTCATGTAAGCCGTGAAACGGATACTGATAGTTAAATACCTAGAGAGACACTGCTGAAAACTTCTGTTCCGGTCAGATTTCCATACAGATTCAGTGAAGTCTATCACTTTCTTTTCTTATCATGTAATGTACATATTCTTTAATGTTTGGGCTTTTCTCAGCAAATATTAAAGAGGACCTATAATGCCCCTTTTACAAGATGTAATATAAGTCTCTGGTGTCCCCAGAATGTATCTGTGAAGTTTCAGGTCAAATTACCCCACAGATAAACTGCAAGATGGCTTTTTAAACTGCAAGATGGCGCCGCGCATGGCAGCCTCAGTGCTTAGCTCTTCAGCGTTTGTTCTGTTTTTGTTCGTTTTTCCTGTTTTTTGTTTTTCAAACACCATCAGTTTTACCAGGGATGACCTGCTGAACATTCGGCAGTACACACCACAAAATCTTTTACCGGATTTCGATTATTCAGACGTTTTGTTGAACGTTGTAGTCGGCGCAGCGGCAGCGCTGTTAAGACGCTTCAAGACGTGCAGACGGGGAAAGCACGCCGGTGCGCTCGTGAAACTCAGACAGCGCGGATTAAGAACGCCGCTCCCCAGCATCCATCTGGCAAATCTCCGCTCTCTTCCCAACAAAACAGACGAACTCCTTCTGCTCTCCCCGACAAATAAGGATTTTTCGAACTCGGCTGCTCTGTGCTTCACGGAGACCTGGCTGAACGACGCCATTCCGGACAGCGCGTTAAGTCTGCCGGGCTTTCAGCTGTTCAGATCAGATCGCGACGAAGAATCAACGGGGAAATCACGCGGTGGTGGTACGTGCTTTTACATCAACGAAAGGTGGTGTTCAGATGTAACTGTGTTAAAGAAGACGTGCTGTCCAGATCTTGAAAC
>RJVU01051648.1:13041378-13061378 GCA_003731715.1 Anabarilius grahami
CTGAGCGAATCATTGGCACAACCCTCCCCACTCTCCAAGAACTGTACTTATCCAGAGTGAAAAAAAGGGCAAAGAAGATCACTCTGGACCCCTCACATCCAGCACACTCCCTCTTTGAACTGTTGCCATCTGGTTGACGCTTCAGAGCCCTGAGCACCAGAACGACCAGACACAGGAACAGTTTCTTCCCTCAGGCAATCCATCTCATGAACACTTGACAAACATGGAACACACAACACTATTACACATTATTTACTTAAAACACTTACTTATACTTCAAATTTGCACACATAACTGTACATACAATTGTCTATATTATATATTGTTTTTTGCTTTTTTTGCACTTTGTCTATCTTGTAAATTCGTATATTATTATTTTATTCCTTTTATTATGTATCTTGTCTTGTCACTGTCACTCAGTTGCACTGTGGAGCTTCTGTCACTAAAACAAATTCCTACACTCTAAAAACTGCTAGGTTAAATATGGACAAAACCAGGGATTGGGTTGTTTTCACCCAGCCATTTTTTTCAACCAATTTTGGATTTATTTTTTTAGC
The DNA here is from genome assembly GCA_003731715.1 of Anabarilius grahami. Classification (NCBI taxonomy): domain Eukaryota; kingdom Metazoa; phylum Chordata; class Actinopteri; order Cypriniformes; family Xenocyprididae; genus Anabarilius; species Anabarilius grahami. The sequence goes on from RJVU01051648.1 coordinate 13,041,936, forward strand.
CAGCAATATAGTAATATAGTAAAAGGCGTGTTTTTGCTCACCCCCAAATAGGGGCAAATTTGTGGGGTATTTTAAGCTGAAACTTCACCAGACCAGACTTATATTACATCATGTGAAAGAGGGCATAATAGGTGCCTTTTAACCCAACCTGCTGGGTTTGTCCATATTTTACCCAGCTTGGGTTTTTTTAACCCAGCATTTTTTAGAGTGTAGTATGTGTAAACAACATACCTGGCAATAAAGCTCTTCCTGATTCTGATTCTGAGATCATTTATTATAGCTTGTCAAATTTACACCTATTTGGGTTTGAGCAAAAACAACCCATTTTTGTGTGTTTCCCTTTAAATGTAAATAAGCTGCTGCTCCCGGCCCGCTTTCCAGAAGAGGGCGGAGCTTTAACAGCTCACGCTTCGGTTCCTCAACAACAACAAAACTGGAGAATCTCACGCAGCCAAAATGACAATTGTCAGTAACGGTGTTCAGCCCTACATTGTTCAAACCGGAGTACACAGATGGAGAGACTCGGGAAGAATGGAACTGGATGTTTCTGAATGGTTAGTGGATACATTTATGTAGTTGCTGTGGAGTTGATTCAACTCATCGACTAGCATGTGCCGTCATGTTAATCTTTTGTGCATATCCAGCATTGAATTGACCCTTATTGTGAAGCAGTCCGGCGTAAAATTACGGCATAGTAACAACACTCTACTACAACAACTCTTCCTCTTCTCTAAAGCAGCACAACATGGCCTCACCCCCTTTGTTGCATGTTCTTGGGGGCAGGGTTTATGTAAATTTTAGGGTTAGTGATGTCACTAACCCAGGAAGAAGCTTGTTGTAGTCCCTACCAGCTGTTTGTTGTAGTCTTTAAAAAGTGATTTCTGTAAAAGAAAATATCTGCCTTTGCACTGAACTTGAAGCGTTGTAACTTTGCAGATGTTGTTTATGCTCAAACAGCAACATTACACACTGAATAAAGTTAAAAAAGTGAAATCATAATCAACCACCCCTTTAATATTTGCACCAAATTTGGTTTTCATTATAAGGTAGAGGTTTGATGCAAAACAGATTGTAATAAGCAACTTTATTTTCAAGAAATCTCTCTTTCTGTGGTTTGGTATTTGCGATTCTTATCCCGAGGTCTGTGAATTCTGAGTGGGTGGTGGGATGCTGAACTGGTGTTTCTGTAAATGGCAATAAATGGCAACAAAACTGTTGTTAGGTAGATGCTCATGGATTGAGCAACAAAAAAAGGAAAAGGAAAGAAAAAAAGGAGGTCTCTCAAAAAGAATGAGGGGGTAGATCTGCAGTTATCTCCTTGTTACCGTTAGAGGGCCATTTATAACTGTTCGTTTACATTTATGCTCTTGGCAGATGCTTCTCGTACCAGCTGGAGGTTCAGATCCAAGGAGTCTGATCATGCAGGAGGGCTGAATATATGGATTTTGTTAATGATAGATTACTGTAGGTAGAGAACTGAGAGAAAAGGTGTAATAGGTAGATATTCAAAGAGAGAAAAGGAGAGCGCAAGTGATAAATGGATTAGCGGGATGAGTTAATCAGAGATTAATTAAGGCCATTTCTGAAGGGATTGGCCTATAGTGTTTTTGGCGGCAGATTTCATGGGTTAGTTTTAAACATTGATTTGTTTCATGAAGCCATCTACAACACAGTTGAGAGTGTTTTTGAGCTTTGACTGCTTACAGCATACACACACACATCTATTTCTGATTAACATGAAAAAGAAAAGAGGCAGTCGACTAGCATAATTGTGGCTTTGCTGGTCTCACTCGAGTGAGATGCTTAATTAAAAATAATAAATCACGCTTCTGCGTCATCACTAAAGAAATCCTTTTTTCTTTGCCCCCTCACTCACTCAAAACGTATCATCAGTGTGTCCGTGAAGGTCATACTGCAACCACTGTGTCCAATCCAGGGCCACATCCACCCAATCCCACTTCAGGATTAGCTGGTGAACTCGTTAACTGGTTAGCAGATATCATCCTCCCCTCCCCCACCACCCTTGCTGTTTTTACCCTGGAGCAGCCTTGAGTAAGACACTCTTACCCCACATGGGATGGTCAGATTACAGCTTCCCCATAATCCTGCATGCACAGACTACATCTCTTTCTCTCTCTGTTTCTTTCTCTGGATATGTTTGCATCACTCAAAAGTGTCTTATGTTGTGGACAGAGGGTTTTCGGCCATATTAAGTGATATTTCAATTTGCATGGTGTGGATATTTAGAAAGGCATTGGAAAAAAGTGTGCACTAATTTGTCATGTCACAGAAAGTGGACAGGGAAATTAACCTTAGTTATGTGGACTACTTCAGTACTACACAAAGTTAATCTAAAATAGATGTGATAAAAAGGGTCCAGCATTCAGTTAAATTTATCTCAGGTGTTTGTGGGTATGAAGTGCATGATATTACAATAATGCCATAATCAAGAGCAGTTTTGAAGACACATACGAAATAACTAAATCATTTTACTATTGCAACTGTCATCATACATTTATAATAATGTTTTTAATATAATATTTTATTCAGTCATTTTTTTTATATATTTACAATAAATGTTGTTCTTTTAAACTTTCTATTCATCAAAGAATCCTGAGCAAATGAATCATGGTTTCCACAAAAATATTAAGCAATACATCTATTTTCAGCTGTTATAATATTATTAAATGTTTCTTTAGCACCAAATCAGCATATTAGAAAGATTCCTGAAGGATCATGTGACACTGAAGACTGGAGCAATGGCTGCTGAAAAATCAGCTTTGACATCACAAGAATTAATTACATTTGTATTAATATTAAAATCTGTATATTAATAAATCAAAATATTACTGTTTTTTTTTTACAGTATTTTGATTAAAAAATGCAACCATGGTGAGCATAAGAATTTTTTTTATATAAAAAAAATTTACAGANACCCCTATATTATAATTAATACTAATATTATAATATAAATTTTCTTTACACATATATATTATGTAATCGCACTCAAAATCCCTAACCAAGTGTCTGTCTTGATAAAATGAAGTTCTACAGATGTCCGGAGTTCAGTGTTTATAGTGAACACTGCTTAGGGACCTTCAGAACACTGGCTTCCGCTCTTTTATTGTTCTGTGTTTCTTCCCCTCTTGTATTAATTAGATTTTTTGCATGCCCATTTTTTCCCATATTGCTCATTTTAAAATGACCAAGAATTTAAATACATATTACGTATACAGATTCTCACTCCCTCAGTCATATGCAATAACAATTCTAGTGGACATTATTATATTGGGTAAATTCACGCTCACAGCTCCCTCTCTTCTTCTTCTCTTGTCTTCCCGGCCACCTGTCTTTCCTCCCACCCCTCACTCGTCCCGTTGGAGCTCTTCTCTCACCTGAAGCCTTGTTTGGCATCCTGTGCTGGGATTACGATTAATCTGGACACGTGCCACTGGCCTCCCTCCCCCCCCTTCTCATAGTCATTCTTTTCCACCTGCTCTTGTGCAGAAATCTGTGGCTGTAGGCTTTTAATGTCTCTTAGAGGCCTTTCACTCTGTGCAAAATTCACAATGAAAAAAGGGGAAGCGCTATGGGGCACAATGAAATGCGTAAATAATATTTAAATTATTTGCCAAATTCACACAAGCAGGATCTGCTCTCTTACACTGAACATGATATATGTATGTAGCCTATTGTACATTTCATGTTTTTGAGAAAAAAAATGTTTTATGCTCACAAAGGCTGCATTTATTTAATCAAAAATACAGTAAAAAGGGCAGTATTGTGAATCCTGAACAAATGAACCATGGTTTCCACAAAAAAATTTTAAGCAATACAACAAATTTCAACTGTTTATTATTAAATGTTTCTTGAGCACCAAATCAGCATATTAGAATGATTTCTGAAGGATCATGTGACACTGAAGATTGGAGTAATGATGCTGAAAATTCAGCTTTGACATCACAAGAATAAATGACATTTATATTAATATATTATATATTAAAATGTACATTAATAAATCACAATATTACAGTTTTTACAGTATTTTTGATAAAAAATTGCATATTAAAAAATCTTATTGACCCAACCCCTATATTATAATTAATACTAATATTATAATATTAATTTTACTCAAATATATTATGTAGCTAACCAAGTGTCTGTATGGCGCTTTGAAATGAATAAATAATATTTAGAAATTCACACAAGCTTCTACTCTCTTACATTGAACACAATATATTTATGTAGCCTATTGTACATTACATATGTTTTAGAGAAATGTTCACAAAGGCTGAATTTATTTGATCAACAATACAGTAAAAACAGCAATATTTTTAAAATTATTACTATTTAAAATAACTGTCTTCTATTTTAATATATTTTAAAATGAAATTTATTCCTGTGATGGCAAAGCTGAATTTTCAGCAGCCTTCAGTGTCACATGATCCTTCAGAAATCATTCTGATATGCTGATTTGGTGAAACATTATTTCCAAACATTATTATCAATGTTAAAAACTGTTGTTTTGCTTAATATTTTTGTGGAAACCGTGATAATTAAAAAAAAAATGTTTTTTAATAATTCATATAACTTCGGTATTTTGTATGTATATATGTATCAAATATAATACAAATATCAAACAAACTGTATAAAGTAAAAGGAGTTTGATTAAATAAAGAAATCCACCCTTCTTCAATCCCAGAATCCACCTGCAACTTCCTGAGTGAATGCATTGAGCTCAGAAAGAGATTAAAAACTAAGCCAAAACAATAGAAGCAGTATTTTCGCCTCATCTGTGCTGTAATGTGATTGTGTCATGGGAGATTTACTCTTCAGCTCAGGCTAAAAAGCAGGAAAGGCCGATTCCAGTGCATAGTCTGTGATGGGATGGAATAAAAATGATTTATTTTGGTCATTTCTAATTTGGGTAAAATATTATTTAATAAACTTCTAACATAGTAGCTATAACAGCTTGTACTAGATTCCAGATGTACAGTAAATTTATATTTTTTTCCGAAGTACCAAAGAAATTAGAAGAAAAAGAAAGAGAGAGGGGTCGAGGAAGTTAACTAAGGAAAATTAATTGCTGTTATGTGGATCCTGTCACCAGTCAATCAGGGTCAATCTGACTGCCTGCCTTTCATTTACCGCAGCGCACACACACACACACACACACATACACACTTATGCAGCTGCATTAATTAATAATGCACATTTTCCACGTTTTTTTCTAAATGATGCACCTTTGAGTCTGAGATTGTAAGGATGACCGTGGCCCACTGCTCATTAAAAATAAACCTGAATAAATTCTACTCAAGAGTCTGACAGCATGCGGCCGACTTTACAGAAAAACACTACAATTAAATATTACAAATATTTGCCTATTAATCATTATAAACTGAGTTTGTTTGTATGTGTGACCTGTCGTCTAAGCGTAGCTGATTATTAAAAATTACCATTCGTCTCTCTGCTTAAATAGGCCGCAAAATTGATTTGCCTTCCTGTTGCTGCCTCTGACAGTCTCACTGACATGTTCTTATTATCAGCAGTACGAGCATTATCACATACATTAATCAGAAAAGAATTCAGCCGTTGATGGCGTACTTTAATTACAAATCACGCACTTATCCAACGACGAACCACAAAAAAGCAGCAGATTAAAATAATTGTGATTGCAAAAAAAACCTGTTTAGAGATGGTCAGGACAGGAGGCAATGCTGACCTTGAAGGACTGTCTTAACATAATCAGACATACTGATGCTACATACAGAAGGCAGAAAAATCTCCAGTCTTCAGTGCGTTTATTATTAATGTAGGGGATTTTATACTGCCAGCAGTATTTTTCTGTAACCAAACGCACAGATGAAATGCCTCTGAACCTCAGAGCGAAGACAGATGCATAATTTTGCGAAGCACATGCGCACGCTAAAGTGGTGCGAAATGAAGAAGTGGGTCATGGAGTGATTTGTTTTAGAGAGGGGGTGGAAACTGGGTCACTGGATGCAGAGGCGGTGAGAGGGGGGTTGCTTTTGGGAGCTTCTGTGTGCTGTTGCTGGGCTGACTATTGGGGCGTATTGAGAAAAGAGGGAGGGAGAGAGAGACAGAAAAAAAGTTCCCATCCTTTTTTATTTTTTGGAATTAGTCATGTTGTAGGGTCTAGGAGCATCATTATTTCAAGAAGCATCCGAAGACGCTAGATCCTGTTCCAAATGCAGAATTCCAGAGCTTTGACTACAAAGAGAACGAATAATGATCTAAGGTATGAAAAAACTGCAAAATGGAGCACCATTGGATGTCATTTCAATGGGACAAAAAACAATTCTGCACTTCTACTTAATCAGCCGCCCTCTCTATCAGAGGGATATGGTCAGAGCTAATGAAATTGCCACTAATATTAAGGGCACTGGAGGACACTAGTGACCCAGGGGGAGAGCAGGGCATCGATCCATCCACAATGAAGCGCTCATGACCGAAAGCTCATGCTTTCAGCTATACACTGGAGACCGGACTGCGCACTGCCATAACTAGTATCACCTCTGTACTGTATGCCTTTCGAGCGTGTTTACCTTTAGTGCTACATTAATGTACTATATGACAAATTAAAGCTGCATATCCCTTTTGCATCTAGTGGGATAATATATAATAGAGGAAATAACTTAGCATCATCTGACTGTGATATACTAGCAATTGTGTTAAAGGCACAGTTCACCCAATTCTTTGACCATCATGTCGTTTTAAAGTCCCCCTGTAGTCAATAATTGGTAACACTTTATTTAACAGTGCCGTAGTTATATGTTACTATGTGTACTTACTATAGTAATAACAGTAAATTATGCATAATTACAAGTAACTAACCCTAAACCAAACCCTAACCCTAATTGTAACTCTATAGTAAGTACATGTAGTTAATTAACAGTACTCAGTACTTATTTGAGTAATTACAATGTAACTACAGCACTGTAAAATAAAGTGTTACCCAATGATTTTATCCCTTAAAACTCATCTTTGATCAACAAAATGACATATTTAAAAACTTTTTTCCTTAAAATAGCTTGAATGTAACTCTTTGCTTTATTTAGTATACGCGGATCTATGAATATGATAATTAGCACCGCCTCCACTCACTCGCACAAGCTGAGAGATCCACTCGGTCAACTTACTGATGTAAACGCTGCACAATGGTAACGCTTTTTACAATGTCGGACACATAACGGTAATTAATATGATTAGACTTTTATCAAACAGCTAATAATGTGTTGCCAATGTTACACTTGCTTCAGAACAGTCATAGTTAATGATATGCTAAAGCCCGCCAGCATGTTGATGTGACTGGTTACAAGGTAGTTTGTGACGTAAGAAAAGCCGACGATTTCAAACCGCGTTTTTGAAACTGTTTTTAGATCACTGCAGTTTTAAAGAGAAAATACTCAGCAATGGTGATGACATGAATTTGCACATGGTTTGTCTTAAAGCATATTAAAAACACCACATGGGGGACTTTAAAACTGTATGATGTTCTTTCTTCTGCGAAGAAACACAGAAGAAGATATTTTGAAAAATGCCTTTTGAAAAACAGTTGCAACATTCTTCAAAATATCTTTTTTTTGTGGACTGCAGAAGAACGAAAGTCATACAGGTTTGGAACAACATGAGGGTGAATAAATGGCAACAGGATTTTTACATTTTTATGTAAAAACTATCCAGTGTTATTTTTGTGTTGATTTAACAACAAATTGTACATTTTGTTGCAGATATTTTGAAAAATCTCATTTGCAAGACAGTTCTTCAGAAAATATTCTTTCGTGGTCCACAGAAGAACGAAAATCATAAAGGTTTGGAACAACATGAGGGTAAATAAATGGTGACAGGATTTTCATTTTCAGGTGAACTATCCCTTTAATGTATTGATTTAACAACAAATTGTACTTTTTGCTCCATTTATCTGTGCATTTCATGCTTACTTTTTATATGCATTTTAGTGCAGTGATGAACACAATAGCACATGCTGCCGGATTTACCAAACGTCCTACCAAGCATTCTGTACAGACACACATGCATCAGTGCTCGCTCACATACACATCTGTGCATTGCCCACAGGCACACACACTCCTGAGACACACATATAATGGCCAACTCAGCATTATAACCATATACCTTTAAAGCAGAGACACACAAAAATGAAGAAACACAACACACACATCTCAACATGCACCGCTCTCCTTTTCCCCACTTGCACGCTGTAGCTCGCATTCGTTTAAAATAATGATCTTTCACCCTTAAATACTGCAGGTTTAGGTTTTAAACTCATTTAGCTTTAGTCTTTGTAATCTTGTAAATGTCCCGTTTCGGCTCATCGGTGAGGACGTTTTAGCGACCCATCTGTTATGTGACCTCTTTAAAATGATGCAGCGCAAAGACCGACCGCTTCAACAGAACATCTGGTTGCTTTGTTTTTGTTTATTTATTTTTTGATGGAAATTTTAATCTGATGCTGACATACAAGATATGAACTCTGGGATTAAAGTAAAAAAAGAAAAAAAATTCAGTGGATAAAAAAAAAATTCAAGGATGAAAATGAGACATTTTTGAAGGACAGGAAAAAATATTAATATTACAAAAAATGAATTCTGTTCAGAAAAAATATTGCTTTTTTTTTTTTTTTAACCATTTACCTGTCAGATTTGAACAACGCAATGAATGTGGAGTCCCTTTTAAAGAAACACCATCATGGAAGTGTATTTAAATTAAGATCTCACTGCACAAAAGCACTCACACACAGACACAAAAAATACAGAATATATCAACACAGACACACACACACACACACACACACACAGAAGGAGCAGGTCCTGGGATGCTCGTCATTTGTAATGAGGTGATAATCCAGCTCAAACGCTCCTATTTGCTAATCTGTCAGATTACAGATTAAAGTGCACTCAGAGGACGCTATTGCTAGGTGGAATGCAGGCTAGGCTAGTGCTGACACACACACACACACACAGGTTCTAATCTCTCCCATTTACATACACTTCATTTCTGTTTGATTTGCCTGGGGCATACACACACATATAATGCGAAAATATACAATAATGATCTCACACAGGAATATTCATGCATTGACAAAGACATAAATAGAGCAAGGGCACATTTTCTGCGTACTACACGCAAACACAGTTTAAAAGACGGTTGTGGATGTTAACGTGCCCACAATATTCCCTTTTATGTTTTAGCTCCATTAAAAAAAGACATTCTGTCTATAATTGTACATGGTGGTTTAATTATATATAATTATTACAAAAACTTATAGGTTTATATGCATATATTTAAATGAAATGATTTATATTCAGAAAAAATAGGGAATTAAAACAAGAAAATGACTGTCTGTTAAATAGCTGTGCATAATTAATTTTAAAATAATGTTTTATCAAAGAACAGAATGTTTTTGCAGCTTTCCACAACAGAAAATGCTGAAGCATAGAATTGATTTAAATGTCAGATATAGTTCAAACGCTGCTCAAAATCCAAGACTAAACAGTATTGATCTCCTCTGTATAGCTCGTACACTGGGGTTTCACGCTTTGAAACGCTTCCAGATTTAACACCAAGTGTGATGCGGACGAACGAAGAAAAAGGATTGAAAATGAAAATTTCTTTCACATTTGAAGCTCTCGTCCTGCTGATTTGCAGTGATATTGCGCATTAGTGAAGAAGCGGCTCGTGTTATATCACGCATGATGTATCGTCTGCGTGTGTGTGTGTCAGGGGAGCATATTGGGTTGCCTCCCCACAGCCCCCCTTTTGCAATCAGCTGATCACCCTGAAAAGATGGAGTGGTCCAGGGTCAAAGGTCAACTGTGTCACCCCGCCACCCCCTAGCAGTCAGTATGTATTACCATACATTAACCCTCAACGTCTAGATACGTGCTATTTGTGCACCTTGCATTCAGTTTATGTGTGTGCGCTCACCTATTTCCAAATATAGCATCCATTTATGTGATATCAGTATATTTTTAGGTAAACATGATGCTGCACACTTTCTTACTGCAATTTATTGTGTGTTGATGTATGTGTGTGTATATATCTTGGTCAGAGAGGGTCTCCCCTCCCCTGCTCAGTCAACCCCCTGTGTGTGTAATCCCTGCCAGCTGTCCCCACAATCTAATCTCTCTACCACGATCAGCTGGGACGTTACACGCACGTGTGTGTGTGTGTGTGTGCGCGTATGTATGTGCCCAGGGAGGTGGGGGTGGTGTCAAACGGAGAGCATAAATTGTAGCCCGAGCGTGTGCGCAGCGCAGTGTGTGTGTGTCCATGTGTGTGAACCGCTCATCCCTTGCATACCTGCTCCTTCCCTCTTCCTCTGGATATGTATACATATATGATGTTTATATATGTATATGCGCATTTTCAGCTTTTCTTTTCTTTTTTTAAAAAAAAAACAATTTTTTTTTTAGTGGCGCGCACTGCTGGATTTTCTCAGGCTGATGGCATGGGGGAGAATACTCCTCTATTTTTTTGTTTTTGTTTTTAAACAGCTGCAGCATCCCAGCACCTGATTTTCCCTTCCTGCATGCGTGAAAACCTTCCTACCTGCCTACCTCTTCCCTAACCCCCTCCACCCCACCCTCAGAACATCTCCCATTGCTACCTTGCTCTCCAGCCCCCAGAAAAAGGAGCCTCAGCTGGGGCAGAGAGCTTCGGCAGGACCCCCTGTTCACCCTTGGATGGAGAATAGCGAGAACTGACGGAACTAAGAGAACGGGGAAAAACCAGGATATACGCTTCTGTTTTCTCCGCTAGAGCGAGAACGCGAGGAAAAAGAACGAATCTAAAGATAATTTGCTGCTTAATGTCAGTAGTTTTGATGGTGCTTCTGGGTAATTTTTGTATGTGATCTGATGCTTGTGGCTGTAACCGATGTGTTTTGGAATATTGTTATTTTCCTAAATACATGTACATCTTCTGTTATCTGTATGCATATGTATGCTTTTATTTCAACTGTCATCGTCAGCTTCAACTCATTTATGTGATGTGATTTTAACCATACTTGTTTTTACTTGCCGTATAGGTGTGCGTATGCTGGGAGAGAGTGAGAGAAATAAAAGAGAGAGAGAGAGAGAGAGAGAGAGAGGTGGGGGGAGAGAGGGAGAGAACAGACTGTCATAGGGAAGCGCTAGCTTTACATTGCGATGCTGGCAGCCGTCTCATCATGGCGGTGGACGTGCTGAATGGACGAGGGGGAGAGCAGTGCATAGCTTTGCATCTTCGCACATCCCTCTCGCACAGCTTTGCTGGTCCTCTTTGTTTGGCCGAGAGAGGAAAAAGGTCTGCTGGAATGAAACAAAAAGCAGGTGCCAAGGCTTCATGCAGAATGGGTACAACAAAAGGTAGATCCTCTTTATCTCCCCTCTATCTCTTCCACTGTCTCCTCTCTCTCTCTCTCGTAAATTCTCAGGGCATGCATTCGGTATACAGCATAGCTAGAATTGTGGAGGTCTGAATGTATCTGAATGGAATGTTTTTGTGTATATGTGTGTAAAATATGACCATGAGAAACATTGTGTTGCATTGTCATGTATGTTTTGTTCTTACCACACATCTAGGCCGATCGAAGACGGGAATTATGCGATTTAAAACCGCGCACACAGGGAGAATCCTCGGAAAGATGTGCGATGGTGCGTTTGTAAGTGACTGTGATTGTGTGTGTGTGTGTGTGTGTGTGTGTGAGATTAGGACTTCTGGTTTGGACTGCACTAACACCAGCAAAGCCCACATCAGATGCAGGAGGAGGAGGACAGGTGAGAAGAAATATATTTTAGATGAGTACAGAAACGTGGTATTGTACTGAAGGACAAGAACAGGATGTGCAGACCGCATAGGGACCAAATACAGACAGCGAGTTGAAGTGCACGACTGAACCGTTAGACATGCAGGGATGAAGAGGAACAAGAGAGAGTTTGTACGAAAAAGACAAAGTGGACGGCGTTCGGAAACTTGGGTTTTTGCTCTTTGTGTTCACAGTGGACCTTGATTTAATTTCAATACAATTAAGGCACGCGGTGAATGCCAAGAGAGAAGCCAACAGCAGCACTCACCTGAGCGACCGATCTACGTGACTGAGTCATGTTTAGTTCGGTCACTACAACTGTGGTTTTATATTAGACATCATATGTACACAATAAAATAACACACTGCACCATCCCACTGCCATCCCCTACCTGATTTACAGCAATATCATGGAAGCAGCTCCCCTTATACAGCGCAAACACTTAAGTAGACCAACGAATATTCATCATAATGAGAAAAAACAAAACAAAAAAGCACACATTAACACAGGGCCTAATACGCATATAATGACTAACTAAAGGCATGGCTGTATCTCTCCCAAACCATGAGATTATATTTAGTGACAATGCTCTGAAAAAGGCTCGGAGGCAAAAACTGCAAAGGTTGCGTTATGACCTACATTTCACAACACAAGCAATCATTACAAGCACTGGAGTGCAATATGCAAATGCAGTGTAGTTAGCATGGGATTAAGGACTTTAAATATTACCCATACATTTTGAGCAATTTTCTTTTAAATAACACTTCTGTCATTTCTGAAAGCTTTGTCCAAATCTGTGACGCAGTGAATTTAGAGTAAGCTCAAGGGCCCGTTGCAAAGAAAACACTTGGTACGGTATTATTAGGGTTTGTTGCAGCCTGCTACTTCAGATATTAGCCTAAACAGTAGAAGAGCACTAACCCCAACATATGAGGCCCACCATAAAGCTTCTGCCATTCAAATCATGTCCCTTCAAACTGCCAGTAATAAATCACCTATCTGCTCTTGGCACGTGGCGCAGATGTTTCAAGGGGTCAAAGTTTACGTATTTATTTATGACTAATGATGAATTTTACTCACAAAAGAAAGGCAACCAGGGTCTGGGATGAGGCTCTGCCCCTCAGGCTAGATTTCTGTCGGAAGAACAGACAACTGTGAAGACAATAAAAGCAAATATTAATCACTCTGACAGTCATTCAGACTGCACGTGACGTTGCTGGTGTTACATTTTACGCTTTTATACATTTACACGGAATACATTTTTGTTCGTACAACTTACAAACCTTGGAGACGCATTTGTTTTTTTTCCACACTTCTCACTTGTCCTGTTGACGACTTCAGATAAAGAACAATCGCGCGAACACGACCAAAAGACGCTTTTGCAAATCTGTAGGCCTATATCATTTTTGTTTCTTTTTTTAGAATCATATAAATATTTTAAAATTGCAGTTATGAACCTATATTGGGTGGAACGTTAACTTGCACTTTAATGATGTTGAGGTTACGTGTCACACTCTTGAATACCAATAACCTATAACGACCACAACAACGCATTTGTAAAATAAATTAAAAGTAAAATAATTTAGTTTTGGATCAAAGAATAATTTAGACTAATTATGAATTCAAATGTTTCAATAAAATGTTAAATTTTATTGCCTATGTCTAATATTCGGTCTCTGCACAAATATACCATCAAAGATAACAGCTAATGTAATTTTTGAGATTTTTTAAATTTTTTTATTATATATATATATATTTTTTTTTATTTAGGGCNNNNAGTCTTTCAAAAGGGGAAAAACGCAGATACGTAAGATTTCTACTTATCTTTATCTTAACGTCATTTTGAAAAATTAAGAGCAAATTACAATTAATGAATATTTTGAATAAATTAATTTGGATAATTTCTTTGTCATATAAATAAATATGAAAATGACCGATGCTTATAAACTAATTGATTATTTAAACAGAGAAAAACAGACAGCATTAAATTTGCAAGGCTTTGCACATATATAGTCAAATAAATTATCCTAAATTCAGATTGTTGTTCATTTTTAAATTAAAATCGTGCTATTTATCTGTTTTATGTTTAACTTGTGTTAAAATACATTTTATGGAATTGAAAGGACATTTAAATGGCCCCTTTCATATTTTCTTTCGACCTCCATATATACATATTCGTTTGAAATAAATATGTCCCTAAGTGTAGTACAGAAATGATTTTATTATGTAAATTGCATCTTTTGCAGACATGGCCAGGCGTTACTAATGGCAAAAATACACGCGCGCGCTCTTGATAATGCGCTGAACGCATGCGGCTGCTCGACTGTCAACACACTGATAAACGCAGCGCGCGCTCCTCGCCCCTCACCCCGCACACAATCCGGACGGCAACGGCAGCAGGATAAAAAGCGATAATACTGTCTGGGATACAAGAAGAACCCAAATCGGAAATTCACAACATCTATTGCTCTTAAAACCGAGACTGATTGAGTTCAGGCCTGCATCTCTTTGTTATTCAGGTGCAGCCTGTTATCAGCGGCTACACGGATATGATCTAAAAGCATGAAAATCGCTGCAGACTTTCCTCTGGCCTGCACTGTAATAGCGATTGAGCCAAAAGTATGCAAGATAAACCTATATATTAGCCTTTTTATCCACAAGTTAAATAGTTTATTAAGAATTTTCCCAAGAAATATTTTTGAGGTTGTGATTTTCTTCAAAACCTAAGGCAGTTTTTATTACAGAACATGTAAATAATAATGTAAACATCATCAGGCATGTACACCATCTGATTTGCTAAGAAGCTAAGCAGAATTTATTTTCAGAGAACATACGACGCAGGGACAGACTAGACTGCATCTGTCTTAAACACACACCGCATCAACGGTCTCGGAGACACGTGCCGCCCCCCTCCCCACCTTTATGTTGTCTGGGGATCCCAAGAGGTTTTGGTGTCCCTGGGGAGAGAGAGGCCGAGGTCAGAGAAGGGCCCCTCAGGCGGCATGATATAGACAGACAGGAGGTTGAGCCATGTGCTGCATCTTATTCCCCCCTTATACGTAAAACACCCCCAATATCATCCATGCACTCACACACGTTTATTTCACTATATTAGCGAGACTTCCACTGATTTTAGCTGTATTATTTTAATTGCCTAACCCAACCACTTCCTCTAAACCTACCCATCACAGAATCATGTTCAAACACATTTATAAGCCTTTTTAACTAGTGACGACCAGTAAAATGCCCTTACTAGTGTTATAACATTTGGCCTTCACACACACACACACACACACACACACACAAAGCACCCAAATAGACAGGCTAATATTTTAATGCACTAAAGACTCAAAATACACACTATACCCAATCTGATTCAGATGCACATAAGGATTCTTGTAAACACTTAAGGAGGCAGAGCTCTACTGTGCTGTCATCAATTAAAAGGTTTAATTGATTGATGGCTGTGACCACACTGACACTGCGACCTTTGACAAATTACCCAAGCTCAAAACCGCTGGGATAGTTAAATTTTAAATGGTCTCATATTCAGTGTGAAATGTCTCTGGTAATTTTACTCCATGAAACGGAGTGAAATGTATAGTGATGTTGTGCACAATGAAATATAATACAAACAAAGGTCACAAAACCTTCAAAATATAGGCTATATTTGATACTTTTGTTAGTGTGTAGGCCAATGTGTTATTTTTTGACTTCATTGTGAATTCAACTAGAAATAAATGCTTAATACAACAAACATTTTGCATCTTTCTTTACATGCATCTGTAATATTAAATGTGTCTGTTCTGAGAATGTGAATACATTCAGAAACGTTTTTTTTTTTTAAAGGGACAGTTCACCCAAAAATGAAAATTCTGCCATTATTTTCTAAACCCTAATGTTTTGAAGAATGCTGGTAACCAAACAGTTTTGGTTAACACTGACTTTTATCACTGTTTGGACAAAACGCTGAAATGTTTCTAAAATTATGTTCCACAGAGAGAGAGAGAGAGAGAGAAAAGGGAAGAGTCAGGTTTGGAAGATGGGGTTGAGGAAATAACATTTTAAATTTTTGAATGAACTATGCTTTTAAAGAGTTAGTGATCTAGGTTCATTTGGATAGTAAACTAGATATATTGTTCAAATACGTAGATGGTCAGATTAATGGAATAAAATACATTATTTGAAACATCAAATTAACAATCAGCGTCAAAAGTGCGATCTCTTTTCTGTCAAACGGGTCGTTCTTACCAGTTTAGGGAGGAGCATGAAAAATGAAGTTTTAACGCCCCCTGTTGGACAAGCATGTTCAATTCTACATGGTGCCGCCATTTTAGGATTAACCCGTCTGCCTGACGAATATAGAACGCAGTCCACTGATTTTAGGATACTGGCATGCAACTTAAATGTATTCGATTTTCAGGGGGAAAAAAATGGTTATTTAAGATTTTAGCGATTTTCTAAAAAACAGCTTTGTTTACACACTCGAAACATCCACGTTCAGGTTGGATGTGGAAACGGCGCCATCGAAAGGACGATTAAGAAAGTGCTTCTATCTAGCACACATGTAAAGCAATATCACTTATAAAGCCATACAAATTACTCATATAAAGAAAATTTGTACAAATAAAAAAAAATCGTATTTCTTATTACATTGTTTTAAATAACGGAAAAAAAGCTGGTCAATCCACAGAGAACCAAAAAACACATTTCAGCCCTTGTGTGAAATCTCATCTCCAGAGCTTTTTAATGTCAAAGAAAGCATTTTCTTCGTTGATACCTGACTAAACCACTAAGTTTTAAGGGGATACTGGTGATGTCATTTAAATATAAAGTGAATAAATACGTTCACCATACTAAACCCATTCATTATTAAGGTGGCAAATACTCAATGTTTGACATTGCTTCCTGACAAGAAACGCATATTGTGTTTGTAACAAATGACATTTAAGCAGATGGCCATGGATACAGGTAAAACAATCCCTCAGTGTGCCAATATAAAAAGGTATCATTACACAAAATTTGGATCATACCATCAATCCACTTCTTTAGACAGCAAACACACTTGAAGTTTTGTGCAGCATCTTTATTCTGACACTGCTAAATGCCAGCAGTTTTGCAGGAGTCGTTTAATGCACTGACATGAACAAAGTAGAAGAAGGGGTGAAGTGCGCAGGCAGCTAGTGTAGGAGAGGAGTGTGGGTGCTGGGTGGAGGGCGGACCAGGCTGTTTGGGGCATAGGTTAGTGCATGACGTAGTATTTAGTCAAACAAGGGGAAAATGCAACACACAAGTTCTGCAGAGTATACCACATTTATTTTTAATGAACTGATTATGAGAAAGAGAGGGTGCAAGGCCCACCTCAATGCAGACTTAAGAAACGGAAGAGAAAGACTAGAAAAGAAAACAACAAAAAAAAGATGGGAGGAGAGCAGCCCATAGCAACAATTTCTCTTTAACTTGCAGAAGAAAAAGGAGTAAATGGAAAAATAAGCTGACAACTCTCAAACACGGCCCCCTTTTGTACACTATAAAACTGATCCAATGAGCAAAAGCCTTAACTCAACAAAATTGGCTTGTCCATTTACCGTCCCCTGCCAAACACCCTCTATTACCAACACAATAAAAAAAACAAAACCAAAAAGGAACAGAAAAACTCAGGACATTCCTGAACATTCGTTAGATTTTTTTTTTTTTAAATTACAATTTTCCATTTTATTATCTTGGTAAACTTTTTTTCTTCCTCAGAAGGTAATGAGACTTGTACTGACTAGTGGCCAATTAACAAACAAACAATGGAACATCCACTGAGAAGGCGACGATCATTGCACATCCTGACTGGATGGTTTCAGCTCCAATAAAGAGGAGGAGTTAGAGAAATGAGGGGGGGAAACCTGCTTAAACAGGATCCGGGCACACTAGAACTCAATGTTTGTTTAAAAGAAAAAGAAAAAAAACCCTCAAGATTGTAAGAGAGACACAAAGCCATGTGCTTGGACTGTAAAAACAGATGTTTTTCTTAAACAAAAAAAAAAAAAAAAAAAAAGAAAAGGAGAAAGGAAGAGGCAGCAGAACAAAAATGGGACCAAAAAAAGTGGGAAGTACTGGGTTCACTATTAGAATCCTATAGAATTAAGTTGTAGTCCTATGAATAATCGTGTCATTTTCTTTTACTACAAGTTCGAAGTAAGTCTTTTAGGTCAACAGAAATCAGTCTTCATTTAGTTTCTTTTTTTTTCCTCTTTTTGAATCCTTGGTTAAATCTTCCCCAAAATAATTTTCTGAAAATATCTGGTTGTAAGATTGGGGAGAGAAAATAGGGCCTGTCAGTCTTTTGCCCAAAGCGGTGTCTGTTACTTCACACGTCCTTGACGATCCTGGAAAAAAGAAAACAAACAACTGTAAACAATGGATGCTGAGGTGTCAATCTGACAGCAAATTTTAAATTTAGGGCTTATAGGGCTGGGTATTGACAATTCCAATTCCGATTCAATTCCATTCAAAAATCTATTAATTGGGGCCTATCAGGTACAGTACACTGCAAATTTCTAATGCTGTAAACTATACAGGGAACACCAGTTAGTACATTACTATAATATTGAATGTTAAAATGTTTACTGATTTGTAGGCTACTTGCATTTAAATTTCACAAGGAAGTTAAATTAAAGTAATACATTTAAGTGACAATTATATTTCTGATCATTTAAAAAAAAATAAAAAAATAAAATGGTGGCTGTCAAAAACGATTTATTCAAACAATACTGAAGAACAGGGTAAATAAAAATGCAATAGTGAGTACATTTAGCAAAATGCTCCTTGAGTTCATTTTTCTAGTGGACTAACAAGTTTATATAGAGATGTGGACAAAATTGTTGGTACCCTTGATAAATATTGATCAAAGATGACAAAAAAATAAATAAAACATCTAACCTTTCATTGAAGGAAGAGAATTGAAAGTAAAAAAAAAAAAAATGAAATAAATGTTTCTCTCCAAAACACATTGGCCACAATTATTGGCACCCCTAGAATTTTGAGTAAAATATCTCTGAAGTATATTCCCATTAATATTTACATTATTTTTTTAGCACACCAGGGTGATCATGAACATGAAATTGTCCAGCCATGACGTCCTGTTCCACAGAAGTATAAACATGAGGAAACACAAAGGCCAAATTCCCTTAATCATTCATCACAATGAATAAAACCAAAGAATATAGTTCTGATGTGCAGCAAAAGATTGTTGAGCTTCACAAAATAGAAAGTGGCTGTAAGAAAATAGCTAAAGCATTGAAAATTCCCATTTCCACTACCAGGGCAATAATTAAGAAGTTCCAATCAACTAAAGATGTTACAAATCTGCCTGGAAGAGGACGTGTGTCTAAATCATCCTAATGCATGGTGAGGAGGGAAGTTTGATTGGCCAAAGACTCTCCAAGGATCACAGATGGAGAATTGCAGAGATTAGTTTAGTCTTGAGTCTCAGAAAGCCTTTTATAAAAAAGAAAAATTAAAAAAAAAAAACCCCCACCAAACAGCACCTACATCCCTACAAGTTGTTCAGGATGGTTTCAAGGAAAATCCTCTGCTCTCATCCAGAAACTCCTCCAGCATATTCA
>RJVU01051648.1:13072038-13084116 GCA_003731715.1 Anabarilius grahami
TATATATATATATATATATATAAATAAAAAAAATATAAAACATTTGTACAATACTTTTGTACAGGCAACTTTGTTAGATTTATTGTAAAAAAAAAAATGCATGCATTTCAAAAGATTTACAATCAGCTACAGATGCTACATCCATTGTCTATCATGGTTTCGCACTGACGGCCCTCAACTCTGATTATTCCACTCATAATTACAACTGTGTTGTGCTGTTCATGAATAAAAGTTGAAAGCACATGATCTTTCTGACATGGACTTGAACGCACCATCAGATCAATGCACCTGCTGCTGAACTCAACATGTGGATTCATCACACTGACTGTGAAACTCAAAAGAAACAGCTAGAATAAAACAAAGTATCACCTCATTTTAAAAGAGATCAAATCCAGGTGTTCATTTATCACAGCCAAATTTATATTTGAACATCAGAAACCAGCCTGCGATCTGATCTTACTAGTTTAACTGTCTGTAAAACAGTGTAAATCTTAGTTATCATTTATGTCTTCCTGAAAGTGTACTGCATTTAACTTTGTCTAGTACATTCAACTTAATACAATATATAGTCATTATTTTATGAAGATTATACTGGCTATGTTTTAGTATTTCCCCATTTTTGTCACTATGTAACGTTAACTGGTAGCGTCTTTTTACTAATACTATATGAAAAACGTCGTACTTTTAAATTGAAAATGAGACTAAAATTAAGGATTAAAAGCTCTCACATCATATCCACGTGGTCATGTGCTCTGATTCAACTTGTAACTGGATTGTGAAAGGTTGATACACTTCGTGTGGTGCTGAAAATCCCCTTAACAGGTTCCTCCCGGTTTAAACCCCGGCCTCTTGGCCACTGATAGGGATGCTGATCCAAGTGTATGTGGGACACTTACACCACTACATTTGAAGTAAACACCTAAAACAGTGTTCAGGCAGAGTTTATGTGGGTTTTCAGGTGCTTGAGTGTGTGTCACGCGTTCAGCTGCTCTCGGCCTCACTATTCGCCTGTGCTAGGCGGCTAACTAGCGTGGGCTCCAAACACAAGCTCTTCTCAGTTCTGTGAGACTAAAACCAACCAGATTCTCTACTATAAGACCTACTTCTATTCTAATCCCACGTAGGATTGTTTTAAGCAGGTTTAACCGCTTGATTTAATAGCGGAATTGATATGAACACACGGCCCGCTAACAGCAACACCAGCACGAGACTCTTATTACAGCGCAAAAACGGTATGCCAGCACCTACCTTTGTTTGCTTGGCCTTTCGGTCTCTGGATTGGGTCCAGGTGATTCATGAAGGAGTGAGTTTTGAGAGGAAAGAGGGAGAATAAATGAAGGTTTATATGATGCTCAGGCCTGAACTCGCGCTGCGAGAGAGAAAAAAACCCGCCTCGACGCCACTTCTGCTCAATGTTCACAAAGTGCCTCTGTTTACCTGCTCCAGAAGGCTGCTGGCTGACATATCTCTCTCCCCGGAGCCTGTGTGTTATACTGCGCGTTTGTTTGCGGGTTAAAGTCAACGGGAAATGTGTGTGTTTTTAGAGTCTTTGCGCCCGTCTCTCTCTCTCGCTCTCTCTCTCTCTCTCAGTACAGCTGCAGATCAGACACACAATGGCGGGCTGCAGTTCCTCCACACTTCAACATGGCCGAGCGGCCGCCGCACATTTATCCACTGCAGTACAGCGCCGCTGTACGGCTTGGAGGAGGAGGTTGTGTATGTGCGTGATGGGGAAATCTTCATTGGACATACATGCATTTAAAATTATTCAGACATTTTGTATATTTTTGATATATTTTTACTAGTGGGTGCAGGACACTATAGTTCATTTATGTAAGTGAGGATAGCAAAATAAAGTAAACTGTGGCATTTTTTACCCAAAAAATTCTTCATACAGTGGACTACCAGTAAAATTGATAAGAATTTGGAACCAAAAATTATTCAGACACTTTGACCTGACCATGTTTTGCTTAAGTGTTATCTGACATAATTAAGATTTTTTTTTTTCCGACACAGTTTAAATCTGAGATCTTGTCATATTTTATTACCATTTTTTTTAAACTATAGTGAATAAACTGTATTAATGAATGAAATGTTCAAGGTGTCTGAATAAATTTTGGTTTGACTGTAAGTGCTTTAGGTTGTTGTGCTTGTGCCCGTTCCTCACAACAGTGCTATGCGTAAAAGGACTTATTCCTGTTACAGAGTATGATGCGATATGTGTTAAAAGAAAGGCCTATTTGAAATTTTAATCTAAAATTGTAGACAATGTAGAAAAACAGTGAAAATTCTATAGTAAAATATAGAAAATACTTGTACTGTATAACTGAATTAACTACAATCATTTTTAACAGTTAACTTTTTGACTATAAATTTATTTAGGCTATACAATTTACAGGCCCAATTAGGTATAGGCTATAAAGATAAGCACACTTTTCAGCCGTCCATCCTAACAAATTAATATTAGCCTATTTTCATTTAATCTTATCTTCATTCCATCTTAGTCCAAGATAAATCATGTACGCAACGACTTATCATGAACTAAGATGAAATGAAGATATTGGTCTCAGTTTAAAACATTCATCCTGAAATTACAGAACTTGAAATGTTATCACAAACATTTTAAAAGATAAAATATCAAAATTAACTTTAAGGCCCATTTCACAGACAGGGCTTAACCTAAACCAGGATTAGGCCTTAGTTCAATTAGGACATTTAAGTAGCTTTTATAAACTTTTACTATAAAAAACATTACTGGTGTGCATCTTGAGACGAAAGAATGGCATTGACATATTTTAAGATATGTCAGTGCAAGTTGCTTTCAGTTAAAACAGCTCAAACATGCATTTTAGTCTAGGACTAGCTTAAGCCTTGTCTGTGAAACCGGGGGACAGTCTCTTATTTAAGCTCCAACTGCGCAATTAGTTCTTTCAATTGTATGATAGAACTAATTGCATGTGTTTTTGGCGGTTGAAGGTAATGAACAAAAAAAAGATAAATAAAATCTGCTAATTTTTATGTTGATATAATAAGTTTACACTGTATTTGTGTGCTGTGTTCTATAATGAACTATGAAAAGTCAAGCGGTCTAATAAAGTCACAATAATAATATCTGTACTGTCACCTGTATGCCACTAGATGTCCCCATTATTATGCAGCACATTCATTTTACTCAGTACATTGGCCAATACAAAGCCAGTTCAATGTAGACGTGGACCAAACGTAGGCGACTACAGTAGGCCTACATGCAACTGCTTTGTGTTTTCTCTTTAAGAGTGACAAACTTAATTACCATTTTGAGCGAAAATACATAGTTTTTTAGTGTTAACATGGAAGGTTTATGCTAGTAGCCTTCTACATTTGATGGGTTGAGCGCGAGAAGAGTTCTTATGCGAGTGGCAAGCAGCATTTGTGTGATCTCCCAAGTAATACAATGGATTTAAATAACACACCTGCCATTGTCCTTATACAAAGTCAGAAATGTAACAATAGCTCCTTAATCTTTCTTTCTTTCAAAAACTGTACAATTGCGAAAGCAGTGTAAACTAGGTAAAATAAAAAATAGTGCAATCAGTGTAGTCTTAAAATTAAGGTTCTTTATTGGCATCTATAGTTCTATGAAGAAGCCTTAATATTTATGGAATCTTTCCATTGCACAGAAGATTCTTTATAGAAGAAAAGGGTTCTGATGATTATTAAAATGTTTTTCACACTAAGAAAAAAATGGTTCTTTTAACAACTGTTCACTGAAAGGTTCTTTGGGGAATCCAAAAAATGGAGGAGCAATCAGGAGCTTGGCCCCACACCGAATAACAACAGCATGACAAAATTGGTGGATTTCATGAAATCATATAACAAGCTAGTAAACAGTTAGTAGCCTGTTAATTTCTTTCGGTTGATGTTTCACTATCTATGGAAATCACTCTCTCTTTCTCTCTCCCACACACACACACAAATTAACATGTTAAAACCTGCAAAGAGGGACATGAATGACATGAACGACCAATTAAGATGGTGTCTTGACCATTTACTGAATGCGTATTGATCCAGTTTGTGAGCCTCAGACTGTCAAAACAACTCATTAGTAACTCTATCTCACCTTGTAATTTATTAAGAGATGTGAGACTTGTGCTCTATAACCTTTCAAGCTTCGGCCTCGGCCTGTTATGGCCAGTGTCAGATCTTCTAAGATTAATCTGATGGAAAAAGAGCTTGTGGTCTAGTGAATTCCTAACAGAGTAAGTAATTAGCTCTCTGGTTTTAATAGCATTTGATGTGTATACTTTGAATTTTGTGGTTGGATGTGTTGGTCCAAATTTAGTTATACTTGAACCCTTTTAACATTTATTTTCAGAACAGTAGAAAAGGGGAAATGTTTGTGTTGGATTTTATGTTTTGTTATATATATCTTTCTATAAATCTCTCTATAGCTTGCTATAGAAACGAATGTGTCACACTCTCAACTGTAACTGAATGAGTACGTAAAGAGAGAGAGAGAAAAAAGGAAGTTGTTAGTTTCACAACAACACACATGCATGTGTGTCACATTTGCGATTCCTGGCACAATGCTCTAATTTTTATTAAAGTCATCAATGCTACTGACATTTGAGAATCGTTGGGATATTCACAGGGTCTTCCTTTTAATAATAAAAGAAATTACTTCTCGTAATCAAGAAAACCGCCGTTTTTTCCACATTTACTTCATTTCAAAGACAAGATTACAAATTCTGTCATTTGTCCAAGACATAAAATATCCAACATTTGTCACATGGCTGTGATGTCATAACAGCTATGCCTATCATTGATGCACATGACAGGTCGATGACAGGTGAATTTTATATTTAAAATGGATGGCACTGATCTGAGTAGAGTGTCCCGCACTGACATTGCACAGGGGTGACGTTAGTGTCCTCTATGTTCCAGGGTCCTGTGAGAAATAAGAGATGGAAAATGATTGGATAAAGTATTTGGTTTGAGTTGTGGGGTTGGCAGGGCAATGACCTTGATATCATAGAGACACGTTTTATTTTACAGAAAAATAGTCAAAAATTACAGACATTTGTGACACAAGCCATTGGCATATTCTTACATAATTTAACATAGATTTGAAGTCTGGATGAAAGTGTTTTTTTCTTTTCTTTCTCCTAGACCTTCTCTGATTGGCTAGCTGTTGTAACTGAGGGCAGATCTTCTAGTTATTGGCCAATAAAAATAGCTGTGAACTCTATGATGTCATCACTGAATAAATCACTCTAAATTTGAAATGAGGTGGCACAGCATGAAATAAATAATTCCCATAATTCAAAACAGTACAGCAGCACATTCATATAGATCCAGTAATACGCAATTCTCTAAATAGACTAAATAACAACATTCTTTATGCTGAACTGATCCAAGTTCATGTGAAATAAAAGAAGATTTTTTAAAAACAAAACTCAAAGTGTTCACTAGGGAATGTCGTCCCTGCTAGGAAGCAAAAAACACCACAATGAGGCATTGGGGAACCCTGAAACATTTGGAAGAACTGCCCTTTAACACTGAGTTCCAGTGTGATCGTCTTATAGCGTGCAAAATGAACTCATCTGCGTTCCTGGCATTCTGAGGCACCAACACCATCTGACTGCAGCGGAGTAAATTATCGCTGTTGGAGCATGTGACAGCAGCTTTGTAACCGCATCTTCTCTTCAGTCAGTTCAGTTTCTCTCTCGCGCTCTTTCTTTCTTTCTCTGGGGGCAGTAGTGCCCTCCTGTGCTTGTGGGACAGGAATGTTCAACAGCAGGGTGACAATCTCCTGCTAGCCCTTTACAAACACACACACGCACACACACACCGAGGATGACATCAGCTGCTTGTCTACATCGCTGGGACACTCCAGGCTGCCAAAGGGGGAATGTAGCACCCGTCAGTTACTTCAGCCATGCTGCTTGTTCACGTACTATCCATACTGAGTGGGTTAGCTTTTAATAAACAGGCCCAAGGAGAAAGTGTTTGATGGAGATAAAAGCTACTGAGAAGGGAGGATAGTCTATTTTCTTGGGCACAATTAAGCATTAAAGTAATTAAATGAAGTTAACAGTGTTTTTTTTGTGGAAAAGCAAGGAATGACCTTGTTACAAAGAGTCATACTAAACCCCATATTCATAATTGCAATCATTTATAATTAATAAGATGCACCAAGGAAAAAATTGAACTTAACTGGACATGCAGAGATGATTTTGTTCAGTCTGAAACCAGATTTAAAGTTAGGATAATCTCACAAGACAATTAAGCATCTTCAGTCCCTCCTCTTATCGTAATACAGTTAAGAATTTTGGAGCTAAAGTTAAACAAACATTCAAGAGATTTGATTATAGTGCAGAATCAGACCGCTTGTGGCTTTTGTTGTGGTAACAGACAGCACACACTTGTCTCTCTCTCTCTCTGTGTGTGTGTGCTTATGCAGCAACTGTATGCCACACAAGGAGCTATAGCTGAAAAAGACAAACAACACTATAACCTCCAGCCCTGACCCCTTTGGTGATGAGCCATATCAGGCCCTAAATTCAGGCTGTTGTTTCAGGGCCCTCACAAGATCTGACTCCCTATATAAATGCTTGAGTGTGCAAGTGGTATGGGAAGGGTTTGTATTTTTAGGAATTAAATTCAGGCATAGGCGGAGCGTGTGTAAGGCTGGGGAAGGCTTAGCCTTCCCCTGGCCACGGACTCGAGACTAGCGTGAAATTTTCTTGCTCAAACCACTGCCTGCTGCTGCTTCTGATTGCTTTTGGAGGGAAAAGCTGCCCATACAATAACTGCTAGTCTAGGACATGTTTTTGATGTCATAAAAGCATTGGCGAAACAGATTTGGCAAACAATCCAGTGCATATCTGTGTTTGCTCTCTGGAAAGCTACAAAGGTTTCTATTTACAAAGTATTTTTGCAGCGTTGAACAATGTAGCCAATCACAAGCATATTGTTACGGTACAGAGGGGTCAGACACAGAGAGGTAAGTATAAGCAGTCTTTATTTGAACCAGGAGAGTTTATAGGAAGTGTGGAGGTGGAGTGAAGGAAGTGAAGCTGATGAGGAAGGGTATTGGAGATAGTTACTGTCCTTTCCGTTTTCAGAAGAATGATCCTTATGGAGACGCTGGAGCTGGAGATCGCTGGAGGTGACGGAACACACACACACAGACGATGAACACACTGGGAGAACGGGAAACACTGGAGACAGGTAAGAAGAGTTCAAGGAGTCCTTAGAGGTAAGCATCAACGTGAGTATCTGCGAACGAGACCGGACATGGAGTGCTGTGTGTGCGTGTTATTTATGGTGGTGTTGATAAGTGGTGTAATGACGTGCAGGTGGCGGTGATTAGTACTCTGGTGATTGAGTGCGCTGTGATTGGTGGATGTTGGAGCCTGACGTGTCTGTGACACATATCTGTTGACTTCTTGATGGACAATGGCCAATCAGAGGTGTTTAAGTTAGAATCCACCCACTGCTCAAAACCAGTGCTGAGTTCTGCACGCTCGCAAATCCTCTCATTATTACAAAGTGCAGACATTACATAAATAAGACATTCATTGTACAGTCAGCTTCATCGATTATAATAGATCTTTGTGAGATCGCGATGAACTAAGATGAGTGAATTTTTTTTTAGGTAATATAAAGAGTTCGCTCTTTGCACGCTTTCTAGGCGATATATATATATATATATATTTATATATATAGCCTATATTCAGAATCTGAATAAAACTTGTTTTTCATGCTTGACCTGTGGCCATGTACACACCGCAATGTTTCGGGAGTACCATCTGCATATAAGTGCAGGCTTAAAACTTTTATTATATAATAAACATTAACTGAAATAAAAGAAAATATTTTAAAAAACTTAAACACACCTGATGTATGAAAATAATTAAACTGAAATAAAATAATAAAAAACAAATAAAATAAAAATGTTTTAAATATAGACATTATTAAAAAACTAATAAAATGACAAAACACAACAAAATTACTAAAACTTTAAAATTAAAATTAAAACTAAAATAAAATAAAAACTATTTCAACATATTAATAAAAAAAGTTTGATAGTATCTCAGTGATACTAAATAACGCTGGTGGTTGTCAGTGCAAATTATATAGTGTAAGTTATACATAGAGTTAATGTCTATTAATTTTTTTTTAACTTAAAAGTTTTCAAGATTTTAAATTTAAAATGTATCTAAATGTATAAGGTAAAGAATATTTTACATGATATAGGCCTATACTCAAGGTCATGTCCTGTTTTGTTTGAGTCAACACCGCTTTCAACGAAAAATGTAAGAAACAAATAAATAATTTTAGCTGTTCATTTACATGACAACAGCGTTTTGGGGGGGGGCTGAAAATGTAAGCTTTTGACAGGTCGATGACAGGTGAATTTTATATTTTCAAATTTCAAGTTTTTGAAAATGATACCATTATCGTCTCCATGTAAACTACAAAAACGCGAATATGTGAAAATGGGGACGTCAGGAGTATGCGTACAGCAGTTGACAGTATCGAAGTAAAATACTTTGTTACTGTACTTAAGTACATACTTTACTGGAGTATTTTTATTTTGAGAAACATTTACTTTTACTTATCTAAGCATATGCCTAATATAGTACTTTTTACGCCACTACATTTAATAAAAATTTATATTCTAATTTCTAATTTTCTATTCAATGAACCTGTTAAAACGGTTCGCTCATCACAGTGATTGATTCATTTGCTAATTGGACTGATCCGATTGCAGCTGTTCCGAGTCAACAACTCACTGATTCCATGATCCGTTCAGAACGAGTCTCTGAATGCACAAGTCTGACTCAAAATGAGCCAAGAACCGGGAGATCCTCGGAGCTTGGGTGAACGTGCGACTGATGGCGCGAAAAGTAAGTTACAAATGCCGAATTTTAGGATTGATTATTGTAAATGAAACTCATCTTGAGGTCACAACTGTACGTTGTTTGTTACGGAGCCCCGGACATGACATGCAGGAATCGTGCGCACGATTCATTAATTCGTTCCCTCGATTTACTGTAATTTTTTTATGAACTAAATCTGCTGTAAAATGAGCTAATGCTTAAATTAGGGCATGTCACCACCCCAACGTTGTAGATTTTAAGTAAAAAACAATAACACCATAATATTAAAATAATACATACTATTGCACTTGCATTCTTCGCTGCGAGAGAAGAACTGACCTAAAATGGATCTAGCAGCAGCTAAGATTCTCCTCCTCTCACAGTCCCTTGAGAGACACACGTGGGCTTTCCCACATTTATACCAACTAGTTCATTATGATGACGATAGCCTGTGTGTGTTTTTTTCCAGGCAGGTCTCAATGCAGAGACGAGAGCGCGCCTGCCCGGAGACCATCTTTGAGGGTCGTTCAAGGAGTGTGTGTAGTGGGTACTCCTCAACTGTTCCCCCTTCACCATCTGTGAGAGTGAGGAGGAAAACTGCATGCATCACCTTAGTGATGGACAAGCCTGAGCCAACCACAATACCAGTGCCAGTGACAAAAGAGACTGAGCCAAGGATCGTCCTGGAGGCTGAGCCCAAAGAAAAGTCTGACCAGGTGCATGATCCAGCCACAACATCAGTCCCTGAAGGAATTCTGCTAGAGTTTGAGGGGATGAAGTGGAGCCCAACCCCCTCAATAACGGCTGACGAGCTGCTTATTGACTGGGAGAGTGAATGCATCCTGCCCATTTCTGTTCCCTGCACTGAACCTGTTCCCAGCACTGAATTGTTAGAATTTGAATTGCCCTGCCTCCCACCTCCTCTGCTTGTTTTAAGCCTGTCTGTTCTGTGTCAGCCTAGAGAGCTATTCCTGAATTTTATGTCCGTTTCATCTGAACCTGTTAAGCCTGTCTTGTTCACCCCTATTTGCACTGCCCAGTCCTCCAGCCTTGCATGCACTGCCTCTCCTCAGCACTTCGGCTCATGTCAATTCACCTCGGTCTGAGTATTCGCCAGCCCGTCCATGGATGGTCAACCTAGTACCTCCACTTACTGTGCGTTCACAACTCCGCCGGCGAGAGCGTCAAAATTTGCCCTGGCTGCCCTGCCAACAACGCTGTACTGTGCGTTCAAACCGCCGCTGACGGGGGGGGGGTTAAAGTAAATGACAAGTTGTGGCAACCAATCGGAATCCTTCTCAAGCGAGGACCTCTACATTCCGATTGGTTGCCGCAGAACCGCGTCATAGCTCATTACCATAAAGTTGACTTGACTTCAACTCTCCTCGACGCTCTCACCGTCCAAGATGCGCTGCGCCGTTCTCGCCAGAGCTCACCGCCGGCTCACATTGAAAATGAATGACTTCCTGTCACTTTGACACTCTTGCTGGTGGCGGTGTGAACGCATGGTTAGGACCTCCTAGGCCTGCCACTCCTCCTAGGCCTGTCGAACAGTCTGCTCTGCCATGGCTCATCCCTCCCTCGGCTCCACCTGGTACCATCGTCCTCTCGGCTTCACTGGGCTTTCTTGTCCCTCAGGCTCCGCCATGGTCAGTCGTTGCTCTGCCTGCGCCATGGACTTCAGTGTTTCCCACAGGATTTTGTGAAACTGGTGGGTGGACCACGGTCAAACTTTTGCCACACTAGCTAAAAACCAATCCACCTTCTTGTGTCAGAAAAAACATAGTTTGCTCAAGCTAATCTTTAATTTACCTGGGTACCTTTTTTTTACTGATTTGAGATTAGACCCTGCACTTAACTTTATTTCACCCAACTGTGATTATTTTTTATATATATATCTCAAACACATTTGAATAAATAATTATCAAAAGATATATAAATATTAGGTTGTTTTAGACATATTCTTTATTATTGCATGTCAAAATGCAGGACGTCAACTTCCTTGAAGTATTTCATAGCAACTAAAAAAAGCTGTAAGAGAATCTGAATGTGTTTGGGTCATTTTTTTTCTTGTTCAAGTATTGCAGAACATGAAAAGCTATCAGTGATTTTTATTGCACATATTTATACAATCCTGCAGTATGTTTTACATGGTATTTCAGTCCCTGTGATCACATGACTTGTCAGTTTAGTTTTATGACTGAGAGATTTGGTCTAGCATCAAGGGTCTAAACCAAACAATGATGCAATCAGTGTTTATTTTCTGCTCGTACACACACGCACATACACACAGTCTTACGAAGTGAATGAAACAGGAATAAAGAGAAATGGATGGAGAGAGAAGGGAAGGAGGGGGGAATCTGTCCTTCTCTTCTGTTCCCTAGTTTGGTCACTCAGAGCTCTACATCAGGGGTCATTTGCTGTGGCTCAGAGATTGTGATACAGACTGGGCTAGACATCACACGCATACGCATATAGTCATACAACCTGTTTTCTTAGTATTGACAAATGACTTACTGTTCCAAAAAGGAAGGAGAGAGTGATATGTGTTGCTGGGAAGACTTTGAGAGATAAAGAGAGAGAGAGAGAGAGAGCAATCGGTCATGGCCATTAATATAAATGGTTCCTCCTACATGTGGTCATGGTGCAGAGTCTGTTTTAAACTCCTTGCTGCGTGTCGTCAAGAGCAGCTGTCCGTCACGCTGAAGCTCTCAACCCCTTTCCCTGTGGCATTGCATCATTCCCTCTGTATCCCAAAAAAACCCCACACCAATGCGAGTAAAGTTTCACAGTGCGCTTCGGCCGGGACAGACATTAGATGGGCAACAGCATGTCCATGACTCTAGAATACATTTAGATAACAAGTCTTTTAAATGCGTGTAAAATGAGAGGTTAATGGTCTCAGACCTCCTGACCTCCAGCAGGGAATAGTTAAGCATGTACTCATGACAGCAGTGTGGAGCTTGATCCAACTTTGTCTCAAGTGTCCGTGTCTCTCATTCCCGTAAATGTGCTCCATAATTGTGCAAGTATATTTTAACGGTTGTGTTAGTACAAATCATTACAATGCATCTGCATGAAGTTCTGCAAATGATTTCTTTAGTTATAGTACTGATCAAACCGTATGTGACAGTATATATGGGAACTGCTTAACCAATGAATAATATCTCGTTATAAAATGTATGTTTACTTTTAATAGATCGGAAGAGCG
>RJVU01051648.1:13084129-13133081 GCA_003731715.1 Anabarilius grahami
TTTTATATAATATTTTAATTTTATTAGGTGATTGGTATATTTATATATTTTTAAATTTGATTAAAAATTAAGGAAAAATGACAGCTTGGAACAGTTGGTCCAAAACTGATTATATTAGACAGAGTT
Organism: Anabarilius grahami; assembly: GCA_003731715.1. Lineage (NCBI taxonomy): Eukaryota > Metazoa > Chordata > Actinopteri > Cypriniformes > Xenocyprididae > Anabarilius > Anabarilius grahami. The sequence continues at coordinate 13,084,256 of RJVU01051648.1, forward strand.
TATTGGTCAACTGAAGCTGACATAGAGTTCTGGCACACATCTCCTCCGTCGACCCTGAGCAAACACTTCAGAGACATTCCTCTCTGTTTAACACTGCTGGATGAAATTCTGCAAATATTCCACACGATTCTCTTAACGTTCTAGAATGTCTGTCAGAAAACTCCGGGCACTCAAGATCCAAAGTGCACATATTAATATCTGAAAGAATATATGACAGAGTTTACAAAGCAGGACCTAGAGGAGGTTCCTTCTTGAATAAAGCATTAACAGCTTTGATTTGGAATATTAATTTAAACTAGTGGAACAGAGACACATTTATAGGTGTGTGTTTGACTGACCTCGTGTTTGTTTAAGTGAAGGTGATAATGTGAGCTAGATTTGAGAGGAATCTCTTTGCTCAAGTGCTGGTATGGATTGGGTGTCCAGTCTATACCTCACACCAATGTGCCACCCTGAGAATCAGCCAAATACCTCCAATCTTCTTCAGTGCAACAAGTTAACTGTAGTTTACTACATGATGTTTTATAGTTAAGGAGATGAAATTTGAAAACTTTTCATTTTCTTTTTTTCTTCCTTTAGCATTTTGGAACTGCTCTAAGAGAACAAAACTATATATATATAAAATCTTTTTTTTGTGGTGTATGTTTTTTTAAATAAATATTTTATTTTTATAGTTTGTTTATTTAAATGCATTTATTTTATATTTTATGACTTTATTATACTTTTTATTTTGTCAGATCAACTTATATAATTTTTGTGGTTCAGATAACATAATATTTTGAGTTTCTGTTGATTAAACCAATAGCCTTCATTGTATTAACTTACATTTTTAATTTCAATGAACTCAATTTTAAGGCAACCAGGTAACTTACTTTTTTAGTTTAACCATCAATTCTTTTGGTTACACTTTATTTTAAGATGTCTTTGTTACAGTGTAGTTATACATTTAAGTACTGAGGAATATTAAGTAACTAAATGTACTTACCATAGGGGGTAAGATTAGGGTTTGGCTTGGTTTAGGGTTAGTTGCATGTAAATATGCATAATTTGCTGTTATAGTAACTACATGTAACATTTGTAACAATGACACTGTAAAATAAAGTTTTACCATTCTTTTTTACAGTGTAACAAATTTGGGGTACTTTGTAACACCACTAATTAAATACATACATACATGTAACATATATACATACGTACCTACATACATACATTCCTATAGACAACTTTAATTTGTAGAAGAATATGGGAATACTATGTTTAGATAACCATAAGATTTTGTGTCTTCTCTGGTTTGGATTACGATATTTTGATAACACTTTACAGATCGTATTTGTTAATGCATTAGCTAACATAAACTAACAATTTTTTGCAGCTTTTATAAACCTTTGTTAAAGTTAGTTAATAAAAATGTTCATGCTCATGTTAGTTCACAGTGCATTAACTAATGCCAACAGATACAACTTTTGATCTTAAAAATGTATCAGTACATGTTGAGATTATTATGCTTTAGATGTATTTTTCATTGTTAATGTTAACTAATTTCTTTGAAAATGCTGAAGAAAACTTGAAAGTGCTCAGATGTTGGAAGAAAGCTTAGTTGTTGCTCTTTTATAGCTCAGGATATTTAATGGAGCTCTCACTTATGACCAACTTTATGTCAGATTTTCAAAATCCTTACTGTAAAAAAGAATATTGTTGGTTTAACTTAAAGTTAGTGACCTGGTTGCCTTAAAATTTTGAGTTCATTGAAATTAAACATTTCTAATTTAATACAATGAAGGTGATTGGTTTAATCAACAGAAACTTAAAATATAATGTTAGTGTCTCTGCTATCATTTTAAACCTGTAGGCCTATAGGCTACTTGTTAAATTTGTGTTATTAAAAAATGCAATGTATTTATTTTACACATATTTTTTGAAAAAACCTAGTTCACAAATACATTATGTGACTGCTTTGAGCATCATCCATGGTATGAATGTTGTTATTGAAGCCTGTAGCCCAAACTCACGGACGTGCCCTGCATTGTATGGATCACGCAGTTAAATTTTAGAGGGTGGTCGGGGGTCTCGGTGTGGGGTGGGAGGGGTCGTCATGTGAAGCTCTGTCTTAGGCATATTCTGTGGTATAAACCAAACCACAGTACCGCGAGCGCAGCTGTCAGGTGTGCGTCACCGTGGACCACTGATCAGTCTCCGCGCGCTCTGCTTACCGACACCGAGATGTTGCACTGTCCTACTTGACTTTTCTTACCCGTTTCTCTGCTTCTGCACGTGAAACAGTGGTCGACTGTTCCGTTGCCTGCGAGCCAAGAGGAGCGAGCGGGTTATCATGAGTTGTCTGGATGTTATGTACCCGGCTTATGGTCATTACGCACCGTACGCGCACAAAGCTTCAGCGTTCATCAGCACTTTGCCGGTAAGCAGGTTTCCATGTGCAATGCGTTGTTTAGTCACTGTTAAATTAAATATGCAAGTTTTTGTGCATTTTCACATCAATTTTTGTTTATTTGACAAATGTGTTTGCTGTGTGTGTGAGGTCGGCTAGACCGGGGCAAGTTGTCACACTCCAGTGACCATTTCTCAGTATAGGCGCAATCCTTCAATTCTTTTAAAAACAGTTTAACATTTTATTGCACAGAAATACAGCTCAGAAATTTGCAGTTCACTGAACACATTGACCTTTTGCTCGGGACATGTTGTCCCACTATGTAGGGTAAGTTGTCTGAGTGGAACCATTAAACAGTTTACTATGGACTTGCTAAATTTAACAAGTAAAAACAGTACAAAAAAATAAAATAATTGTTGTGATCAACAAATAGATATAGTGACTGATAAACTGCATAAATAAATGTAAAATAACATTCAAAACACAAGTGTCAACTTGTCTCGGTCTGACACGGTTACGACTTTCAGTTGAAATTTTATATAAAATTGTATATTTAATATATTTATATAGTTGACTTTACCCTGAATGTATACTAGTGTGGTTTATTGTGTTACATTTTTTTTTTTTAGAATATATAACAAATTATGTTGGAAATTTTTACTTTTGGGGATAGAATTCACACAAAAATAATCCTAATTTAAGAGAGACTGCTAGAGAAAACAAGCATTGTCGTAACTGGATTTTTGACACTCAACTTTAGAACTTCGCTGTGTGACAACTAGCCCTGGTCTTATCTTTTATATATGACTGCACTTGGATACACTCTTACATATAGATTGACGATCACACTGTCAGACACAAAAACGAACACTGACACACACACACAACAAAATGTGTCACAATGGTTCTCAACTACTTAATTTTCTTAGGCACCCCTTGGTCTGAGAAGCCTCTCGTCTCGCTGCAGGGATCTGATGGACAGCGTGGGGGTCCCGTGCTGCTCAGAGGGCGTCCCGGTTTCTGCCGGAAGCTCCAGCTCAGGGGGTCCGTCCCCATCACCATACCCTTCGGCCGGACAGGTAGAGGAGGCTACGAAGGACAAAGAGGTCGGGGAGGCAGAATACCTGAGCTCACGATGCATCCTCTTCACCTACTACCAAGGGGACATTAGCAGCGTGGTGGACGAACACTTCTCCAGAGCTCTCAGCACCTACATGGAGGCCGAGGGCAAAAAGAGGCACAGCGATCCCAGCACAGGTGAGAGTGTGGAAAAAAAAGTGTCCATCGTTTTGATCTGAGACAGATGTAAGATATAGGCACAAGAAAAGGAATTTACAATCACTGCAAATAATTTGTGTGCGCAAATGATCTCAGCTAAGCAATCTCAGCTCCTCATTCAAATGAACTGCACTGAATCAAATCAAATCAATTTGAATTTAATGGAATGAATAAAGCTGCTTGTTAGAACAATGAGAGAATTGAAAGAATGAGATATTCTTATAGGGACAGTTCACCCAGAAAATGAAAATTTTATCATTAATCCTTGTGTCGTTCCAAACCTGTGACGTTCTTTCTTCTGCTCTCTTAAAAATAGGTTTTTATTTGCATTGATGGTTCCAATAAGAACATTTAACATCCACCATTACAAAGGTTCTTTGTATGGAAAAAGGTTCTTCAGATTATTAAAATATTCTTCACACTAAAAATGTTTTCTTGAAGGACTGTTCACAGAAAGTTCTTTGGGGAACCCAAGATGTTTTTGTATTGCATCACTTTGAAACCCCCCTTTTTGGAACTCTTATTTTTAAGGAACGCAAAAGAAGATATTTTGTTGAAGAAGAATGTTTTAGCTGTTTGTGTCTATACAATCAGTTAAAGGGGTCATTAACTGCATTATTTTATAATGTTTACTGAGATGCACTTTTATTGTTATTATGATTTTTACATCAAAATATTTAATAATACAGAAATATAAGGCCATTTTCTACCCTGATTTTAGTCCTCTGATTTGAACGCTCTGTTTGAAGAGGCGTGTGTGCTGTGAGACTTCAGTGTAAATGGCCAGTGATATGATTGGCTAACAACTTTGCATATGAAATAAGTATTACATTTGGAACTCTATCAATAACTTTTACTATGTTTTTACTATTACAGCTGTCGAAATGAACTAATCTTGAAAAGTGTTGATTATAGCATTATATTTAGATCTACTCCTGTCACATGAAAGGTTGCAGCATTAAGCATCATAGTCGATAACAGACATGTCTTTTGAGCACATGAATGATGTAATTTCGTCTTTGCAACTCGATTCTGCACTCTCGCGAATGCTTTTATCATAACAGTGTAAACACAATGTAAATAAGAGATTCGAATAACGATTTGTTGTGCAGTGTAGACCGCTTCATTGATTATAATGTGAAGTTAACCATTTAGCCACTGGCTTGATTTACTGACACATAAACAGCAATAAACAATTTTGAGACAAAGAACGTGTCTGACTGTACATGATTCATTACATATCAAAAATCATTTACCACAGATTAGGCATTAGAATTAACAAGTTACTTACATGTTGTGGCATTAATGTCAGGTCTATATGTTACAGTAAAAGTCTGTTTGCAAAGCCTATGCCGAGGGCTGCACGATTAATTGCGCGATTAGAAAAATAACATTGAAATCGCGCTTAAACGATTTGGCTTAGTGCGATTATGAAATCGCAAAGCTGCGATAATTTTTTTATGCGCGGCTTGTCAATGAAGTATGGCTCCAAATGCTAATCCATATGAAAGCACTGCGACTTTGAGTCGCATTTATTAACATCTTGTCCAACAAAAGACAACATTTAGTAACATGTTTTTACTCCAAACTCGCTTCATAAAGACAGTTGAGCGTCCTTCTGTGAGATGATGTTGCTTCTTACACAGAATAAGGCAGTCGTCCGTTTATTAGTCATGTTTAATCAATCAATGCGTTTCAATCTTCTGTTTATTCAGCTACAGCGATAGTATGGGATTTCCTGGAATGACGCGTGTTATCTACTTCTACTGCAGGGCATATTTGCAGTTTCTGCGCGAGAGCGCCCTCTGGGTTTCAGCTGGAGAAGCATTGATCACAGAACCGTACAGCTCCGACAAGCTGCACATTAAATTATCGCTGCCTTTGCCAAATCGCGTACGATAAAATTGCGATTAATCGTGCAGCCCTTGTTAACTACAAAAACACGAATTTGTAAAAATGGTGACGTCATGCGCATGCATATATTGAGTCCATAGGTGCGTAGTTTATTTCTTTACTGGCCTGGCATGCATAATATAGCGGTTTTAGTTGTTTTTGCAGATTGTTTTGACAATGGTGACGTCTGTACGTGAAAAATGCAAAGGAAAAACAATTTTCATTTTTATTACATCATTGTCGTGTAAACGTACCCTGATTTACCAAAGAAATCAGAGAAATGTTCAGAACAAACAAATAATGCTCTACTAAGACATTCACATAGTTGAAAATACATTACTACAGCTTTAGAATCCTTTGGAAGGTAATGTAATTTCAAATCCAGTGATCCTGTATCTTCTCTCCTTCTCATATCACTAATGCGCCAGTGGGCGGGACCAAAGACGCCATGATCTGATTCTGCAGGGGCGGTCTTTCGTGACACACTATTACGTCATAATGTGACAAAATCTGAAACAAGTCATTTCCGGAGCTTGGTTTCAATAAAAGCTGTTTTTGGACTAACAAGGAAGTTTTGAGTTCTGAAACGTACAGGATGTTTTAATAGTACAATCACCTCTTACATGTCAAAAGATCAAGGAAAAGTTGGTTTCTCAATTCATGACCCCTTTAAAGTCAATAAGGTCCATAAGTTTCAAGCTACAAAAAAGACTGCATGAAAGATGAAAACAGCTGAAACAGCTGTGTTCTGTAAAAGAAAGAAAATCATATGAGCTTACAACATCGTGAGGGTGGATAAATGAAGGCATTATTTTCATTTTTGGGTGAACGGGAGCAAACTGACAATGTTTGCTTTCTGCTCCTTTTGTGCCACCAAGTGAGATAGCGTGCGTAGCCTGTTGAATACCAGATCACACATGTGTCTGCTATGCAAGGTGGTGCTTAATGTGTGTGTGTTTACCTTAATGAACCTTTGGTATATTCCCTCCCTCCCTCCCCGTGACATCTTCATCTAGCCTCTCAGACGCTGCCTGCCTCCCAACAGATACTATGTTTATACGCAGCGGTAAGCGCAGTGGCTCGAGCTCATATCGCGTTCAAACAGCTCACAATACCGAGCGTCAGATTTATGAGGAGCTCGCCCACCCCTCCTCTGATCACGACTACATCACCGGTGTCTTTTTTCAGAGGAATTCTAAATATAAAAGTAAAGGCTAAAAACATACTTCACCCCTCCCTCCACATTCTAGGAGGGGTTACGGGGGGCGAGAGGGTTAGTAAAAACAACAGGTGGGGGCACGAGCAGAGACAGGGGTCTGCAGGTCTGTGGAGATGTTGGGGAGCTGACATGTTAGCAGAAGAAGACCACATGCGGTTCTCCAGGTTTAAACTCCTGCCTTATATAGACCTTTAGGACAGACCGAGACTGTCTTAGGGGCCGTTCACACAGAATGCAGGTCAGTGGAACGAAAAAAAGAAACAAGCTCTTGAGGCGTGTTTTTGAAAGTTTAACTTATTTTAACCTGAGCGCCACACTTTTAGAACGCCATGTCATGTGCAAAACACTGCAAAGACGTGAGATGAGAGCCAACAGTCAAACATGTCTGTCTAAAGCATGTTTACATAAAAAACAATGGACATTTTCTTGTCTTTCTTCTGCTCATTTGTTGTTTGTCAATATCCTGACCTCTTTTGTATATCTTTAATGGATTTTCTTGCTCCTTTCTAGCTCTCTCCCTCCCTTTCTCTTTCCGTCTCTCATCTCTCTCATGTGGCCGTGTGTATTTCTGTGATGTGTGCTAAGCTCTTTAGAAGCAATTGGAACACCATATGATTCAATCAGAAAGACATCTGAGGGCGTGGGGCTGGAAATCATATGAAATCATGTGACAAGCCTGACCTGAGAGTCCAAGGTGCAACGGCCTTATATGTGGACAAATAAGACACAGAGAGCTGTCATCTCAAGTGAACCTATAATAATACGATAACTAACCGACACCAGCGTGCAAATTAATAAAGCTCAAACACTCCAAAAAAAGTTTTAATAGCATTCAGACAACATTTCAGTAATCATCAACGTGAGATTACAAGTTAGTCAGAGCACACTGAAGAGATGCTAGTGAACAGAGGTCATATTCACCTGAGGAGGTCACCATAGCAACAGTGGCAGTGAAAGAAATGAACTTTGCATTAAACTTCATTGAACTTTCTTAAACAGATTTCCAAGGGTATTACTGCACATTTATAAGAACAAATTTTGAAATGTATGTCATATTTTATATAAATTCTTAAATGTAACCACACTGTAAAAAATTAATAAGAATTGTTGGTTTAACTTAAGAAGTAAGTTACCTGGTAGCCTTAAATTTGAGTTTATTGAAATTAAAAATTTAAGTTAATACAATGAAGGCGATTGGTTTAATCAAAAGAAACTCAAAATATGTTATCTGAACCACATTAATTATCTAAGTTGATTTGACAAAAGAAAAAAATCATGAAAATAATTTTTTACAGTGCAGTAACTTCACTTAGAATAATAAGACACCATAAAGCTGTGACAATTGCATAAATAATGTTGTGAGATTAAATTTTGTGTATAGAAATATGAAATGATGGAGAAAAAATTAGAGCCTACTTTTATGAAACTAAAATCGCCAGTAGGTGGCGGTAAGCCACTGTCTAAACGAGTGAATCATTGAATTTTTCATTAAAACTATTTGCCTGCGTACGAAATTACATACTCTCTTGAGTAGGTACTTATTTTGAGTATTTGTGACCACTAAAAAAAGTATGTTTCATTTAGTATGAATGTGTGTAGTCATATGAATGTGTGTATCATATGACCTACCAGCGTCACTTACATCACTGCCATTCACAAATCCTCTCCTGTGGCCTCATGGGATAATAAAGTTATGCACACTTCAGAATCTTGCTGGAAGAAGTAGGTCATCCAGATACTTTGAATTTGGACATACTACTAGTCACATACTTTTTTACCCCTACTATATAGAAGGGAAGTATGTGATTTTGGATGCAGCCACTGTCTTTATGAACATGTCATTGAATCATTCACTCAACCGGCCACATTCAATGAATGTGTCATTGACTCTTTCACCCATTCATTCATTCACTCAATCAAAAAAGCAGATCCATTCAGGAATGAAAGAGAACACCATGTGTTTCTCGGAGATGCACAACTGTTCTGTTTCTGGCTTTGTTTGGAACTATTTACGTTAGCAAAATACAGCAAAAACAGACAATATTGACAATATTGTGCCTAAAATGTAAGTCACTTAATAATAACTGTTTTATTATACAAAATCAATATCACATTTGCAGTTGTACTGATAATGGGAAAAATAGTACTCTTGCTCATATGATTGCTTAAATATACTGTATGTTATAAATATAAAGTAAAAAAAAAAAAAAACTCATAGGGATCATTTTTTGCACCAATATTTGATTTTTGAAGGCATTTTTTATAAATTTTGGTAGTATTTTTGCCCCAAGCCCCCATTAGTCTCTGACCCTGAGCAGTAGTACTACTGTACTGTCATTTCTAATCATAATTTTATATATTTACATATCACAAATTTTTTTTTGTTTATTAGTTGACTGTTAGCTAACTGAGCAAGGGGCGCTAAAACATTTTGTTGTGTGAGACAAACCTCAAATTTGGACAGAAAATCCTTAAGAAGTTGATCCTCCCCAAAAATTCTTAAATAATTAGCAAAATGTACAGTTTCTGTCCATGCAAACAAAATATTATACCCTTTACTCTCTGTTTCTCTTTGTCATTCTCTCTTTCTTTTCTCTCCCCATCAGAAGCGTCATCCTCAAGCAGTCGACGCAGTTTCCCTCCATCTTTCTGGGACAGTAACTACCCCTCTCCACCCAGCCGACCCCACTGTGATCCCGCAGGTGCTCCCACCTATGCTATGGACCCCTACGCCCAGGCCTTGCACCCCGGTCTGCCTCATTCGCACGCTCACCCGCACCCATCAGAGTCCTGGAGCTACTCTCAAAGCCAGCCTTATCCCCCACCACGGGCCCTCCACGAACTGTACTCCTCTCCTGGGCTGGATGCCCACTACGGACCTCTTCTGATGCCTGCCGTCCGGCCGCCTCATCTCCCAACGCTGCCTGGGCATTATGAAGTGGGAAAGCTGGAACCCACTGCAACATGGCCAGGGCTTCTTCCTCCTGGGGAAGTGGCACAGAGTCTGGCTCTCAACATGGAACCAGGTAAGATGATCCAATGTTGGCAAATAAAATGCAAATGCATGAGGTTATTGTAATTCATCATTTTATTAAATGAGTGCCTTTGATTTTAAAGGTGATAATTAAAATAAATTTGAAATATTTTAAACATTCTATCAGATAAATAATGTATTTAAATGTTTAATAAATTAAATGATATTTGTACATATATCTAATGAATATAATCAACTTTTTATTAAACAATATCATTGCAAGAGTGGACATCATAAGCAACAGAGTTGACATCAAGATAATCCACCTGTCACTCAAGTGGCCCCGCCCTTTATTATGCAAAACTTTAAGGCTTAATATAATTTAAACAAATGAGTTATAAAAAAATTCACCCCACTCACAGTTGTCATGAAGGGCAAAATGAGCTATGTAGACCAAAACCACAATTTGCACCAGACTGTAAACATGTTTTTTTTTGCGGTAAAGTTGGGCATTTTAACATGGGAACAATGAGATTCTGCTCTCTTTTGGAGCCTGTCCCTAGTCAATGAATTGCAGTTTGTCACTTCCGTATTGGCTAAAAGAGAAACGGTTGCCGCTTGTTAATACAGTGTTTTTAGTCATTTTCACAGATCTGTGTGAACGGGGAAAGTTTTGATAACGTTGTCATCTATTCAAAGAAAAAACTTTTTCCATTTAGTAGCCTACATTGTTGTCGTGTAAACGTACCCTTAGTATTTAAAAAAAAATTCTTTCAACATAGTTCATACACTTTTTTAAATTGTACATTGTGAATTAATTTGCTGGTAATTTAAACTTTTAAAGCTTTCATGTGTGCTACAGAGCTTAATTTTCCAAACTAACTGAGAATTTACCAGCAATTACTGATCAAGTTTCCAGAATGTTCCATTTAGAAAGGTACATGAATTATGTTAAAAGCAAACAAGCCACATGCCCTACAGGTTAATGGCAGGAAATGGATTGTTTGGCCTCAGTTGTTGGTGCTTATTATATAGAGAGTTTGCAGCCACCATGGAGATTGTGTGTGTGTATGGGTCCTCCTTTTTTTCAGCCATTGTGTTCATGTCTGCTTTGCACCGCAGGTCTCCAGCACCACAAGAAAGGGAAGGAGCTCTACTGGTTTTAATGAGAAGCCCTTCATCGACCATCCAATTAAAGCCTGCAGTTTGGCCCATTGTAGCCGAACTGTTGTTTCTTTAGCCCCCACGCACACCGGCTCTCCACCAGCTCTGCACACGCTCTGAACACGCTCCAGGACTATTTGTGTGCACCATGGAGATATGAACATAGGGTGATGAGAGAGCGCCTGGGGGAGGCAGGGGCGCTAGACGACATGGTCTTTCTGTTTTTGATCTTTTTTTCTCTTTTTGATCTTTTTTTAATTAATTTATTGCGGTGTAAAAATCCAGCTTGCCCTCTACGGTTCTCTGTTTGGACGCTGAGACATAAGAAACATCGCATGGTGCATTGAATGATACATTTCCTAAAAATCTGGCTGTTTATATTGATTGAAAAAGGATGACAGCGATGTGTTTGTATTGTTCCTTTGCATTATTTTTTCTTCTTCTCATGTACAGTATTTTTATTTATATATATATATATATAAAATAGTATTTATGTGTTCCAAATAAAATACACTCACGGCCAGTGCTGTTAGTTTTTTCTTTTTCTTAGGAAACATGGTGTGAAACAGTTACAATAAAAAAATCTCTTTGAGAGATCTCAAAGAGTTAATAAACCATACCAAAAGAGTGAAATAAAATGATGTGATTTCCCAAGTTAATGAACCACTGTATAGAACTGAAAAGGTTCCAATGATGTTGTTATAAGAGGAAAGTCATTTTTGGTGTATTTTTAATGTATGGGTCTACTTTATTGAATTCAAAATGAATAGACTTGCTTGTTAAGATTAGAAATGCAAGAAAGTGTTTGTATTTCCTTATTAAACATGTATTTCAATATGTTGCCTTGTACTTGTCATGGCCTATTGCTCATTTCAAAAAGATTTATATGAAATATAGCAAATGTTTGTTATATATCTCAGATTTGAGTTGGACATTAAAAATCTGATTTGTCTTCATGGCATCCAAATTGTGAACCAAAGAAACCTTTCCAGCTAACATGTAAGTCATGGGAACGGAAAGCCTTAATTCATTTTTGTACGTTGGGTAACGATGAGCTCCTGTAGCTTAGATTTGATACTGTTCAGACTGTGTTTATGTTCCTCTGGAAGGAAAGATGTCCCAGGCTTATCACTGATGTTGTAGGGCACAAAGTCACTCTTGTCCGATCATGAAATTATAAACGGGTGCATGAATAGTTGGTTCCTTTAATACTCCACCTGCCAAAACTATAAAACATGACAGCCAGCTGGTACAAAATCTCTGTCAGGGACTATTTATATTCATGTTTAAGCTAAAATAGAAGTTAAAACACGTTTTCGAGGACTTTCCATTAACCGTATATCCTATCCCCTTACCCTAAACCTACCCATCACAGAAAGATCTGCATTTGTACATTTTAAAAAAAACATAATTTAGTATGATTTACAAGCTGCTTTCCTCATGGGGACAAAAAAATAAAGTCCCATAAGGTAGCAAATCCCTGAACCACACACACACACACACACACACACACACACACACACACAAAAACGACCTCTACTGGTCATGTATTGTACTTGTTTTTTAAAAATGGTGTAAACACAAAAAAATGGAAGTTATATTGGAAGTTATATTGTTGTTATATGACATGTGTTAGATGGTAAAATGCTTTATATGAAAATATTTTTGTCGGCAGATAATGCCTAGTCATCTGTCAAGGTTTTTAGGACACAGATACAGTCAGTCACTTGACAGAAATCATAAAGTCTGTATACTTTAAACATGTGATCAGAAATAATGCAAGCAAGTGGTTCTGTGTCATCTGGTAGCTTCTCTCATGACTTCTAAAGTATACCTAGTGTGGTTTAGATCAGTCATTCTCAACTGGTTTTGCTTCATAACCCAGATTTTATGTTGAAGATCAAGTGGTGGTCCCACAGTACCAAAATTGTACAAAAGTAAAAAGAAAAAAGAAAATGTCCTTAAAATCAAGCAATGATATATATATTATCATTAACTGTATATACCCAGCAATATGCAAAATTATTATGATACAAACTATACACTCTCAGAAAAAATGGTCCAAAATCTGTCACTGGGACAGTATGTACCATTTAGGTATGTATACTTTTTGTATACTAATATGTATACTTTTGGTACCAATATGTACCTCTGAGGTACTAATATGCACTCTTTAGGTACAAAGGTTTACCTTTTGAAAGGGTACAGCCCCAGTGATAGCATTTGTATTTTTCGTGTGTATGGTCAGTAGAATTTTATTACTCTACCGATCAAAAGTTTGGAATAATTTCTATTTTTAATGTTTTTGAAAGTCTCTTAGGCTGCATTTATTTACAAAAATGCAGTAAAACTGTAATATTGTGAAATATTATTAAATTTAATAAAACTGTTTTCTATTTGAATATTTAAAATGTAATTTATTCCTGTGATGACTCTGTGACCCATCAAAATTAAGCACACTACAACAATATATAATGGAAGCATATGAATTTATAATAGACAACAAAGAGCAAGACGACGTGTGTATGCACAAACAAGCACACATACACACATACATAAAATGCACACTAAGCACTATCACATGAGCACACACAAATGCCTACATATATACATTCGACTTCAATGCAACAGCTCATAGTCCAGTTAATGGGAACTGCAATCTCCAATCAGAATCGAGTATTCAAACAGAACATGCCATGATAATATTGATGACATGCAATAGCACTCAATCACAAATTTACATTCATGCATATGGCAGATACATTTATAACATATACATTTTTATCAAAGCCACAAACAATGCTAAATGAGCCTCACAAACCTGGTCCCAACCCACCCAAATCCACATACTCACATCATGTTTAATAATGAAGCCACAGACTTCTATTATCACTGGACAATATCCAGTGAGCCCATCAGTATTGTAAAACAACCTGCTTTAGGGTGATACCTCTTCACGACATTATCTACAGGATGAAATACTGTATGTATTATTATCATTAACTGCATAGACTCAACAATATGCAAAGTCATTATGATACAAACTATGTGCAGTTATATGGTCATTAGAATTTTATTACACTACCAATCAAAAGTTTGGAAAAATTTAAATTTTTATTGTTTTTGAAAGTCTCGTATGATCAACAATGCTGCATTTATTTACAAAAATACAGTCAAACAGTAATATTGTGAAATATTATACATTTATTATAAATGTTTTCTATTTCAATATGTTTAAAAATGTAATTTATTCCTGTGATGATTCTATTGTGACCCACCAGAACTACTTATGCACATGTAACCCTCTTACGATATAGTAACAGGTAATTAGTTATCCTTAACAGTATTTGGACCAGTAGCAGAAGATACTAAATCCTTAAGAGCCAGTGGTTTGACATCAATAAAGACAGAACAGTAATTTGCGTTATTATGATCACTCTTTGTTTAACAACAGGAACAATAACAAACAGTGCAACAATCTAGTTCAGAGAATGTACATAAAGAAATAAGAAAATAATAAAGCCGGCATAAGTTTCCCTTAAAACAAAAGAAATAAAACCCAGTTCCAAAAATAGTCTTATTGCTCGTTGGGGCCCTTTTTTTCTTTGGTTGAATCAGTGTTGTGACAGTATCGGTATGCCAGTGCTCGTGGATCCTACCATACAATCCGTGAAGGAAGGAAAGTGAGACCGCGCATAGACTTATGCTCGTGGGTCCGTGGCTCGCCACCCAACGTACGCTGGGAATCTTTCAGGGGTTCAGGGTACGAACATCCAATCCCGATTCAACCGGAAGGCTTCAACTCCAGGTCGAGCGTGATTTCCGATCCATGTGCGTCACTGGAATGAATCTGGCANAATACATGTGTATGCACAAACAAGCACACATACATAAAATGTATACTAAGCACTATCACATGAGCACACACAAATGCCTACATATATACATTTCAAACTGCCACAAAACAAGATGTGGCCTGTACTTTTGTCCACTTCAATACAAAACAGCTCATTGTCCATTTAATGGGAACTGCAACACATTACCGTAAACCACATCTGCCGTGTTCTTCAAATGCAGGGAACTCTGCTGTCATGTCACTTGATCTTTAACCTCTGTCATGACAAGGCAAAAAATAGCTGATAGAGACACATGAATGATCGTTGGCATGGCATTGAGTCCACAGAATTCATCACCTGAGAGAGTGACAGAAAATATTATGATACAATGAGAAAGAGAGAAAAAGTGTGTGTGTGAGTGTGCGTGGGTAGGGGTGATAGAGAAACAGGGAGGATATGTTAATGGGGCAAAACTTTGACTGAGGTAAACAGGATGTCTGGGGTTTGGTAAAAGCTTTCAAAGAAATAGAGACAAGATATGTGTTTCAAAATAGTTTGCATCTTCCCACTCAAATGACATTTCACATTAACAGGAAATCAAATGCTACATTAATCACAATGTTTACAGGCAGAGAAGAGAATGAGTTTAAAAAAAACAGAAATCATCACAGTATGTGTAATAAAATCCATGTGAAAAATTGTACGTAAGAATGTGTTGACAGAGAAGCTGATAAACTTTGCCTCGAGCTTCTTAAAATGAATTTTGATGACCTTTTGTTGACCTTTTGCTTTGTGTTCTTGAATTAACATAAACATTTTATGTACTATGTATTACTTGTTCGAGAAGCCGTGATGCTTTTTCTTATGCCTTAATCATTTGCATTGTGACCAATTTGAATGTAAGACATCTCTGTCAGAGGGTAAAATAATTAATGACTTATACCTTATTTTTTTTCATCACTATAAAAGCTATTATATGGCTTCAGAAGACTTATAACACAACTCATAACACATGAGATGGACATTTTGGAGGTCAACAGAATACTTATCCATAAATAGCTGCATTGAACTGAACAAGGTAAGTTTAGGTATGGATTTATGAATGATTTACACAATTTTTTTTCTGATTGTGTTTCATGCAATGAAAGCGAACCGTGACTGTGGTTGCATTATGCCTAAGAGCTGCTTTTGGGTTCCATAGACAAAATGTCAAACAGGTTTGAAATGTCACAAGGATGAGGAAACTATCACTTTAAAAACCTTACAGTAAATTTAGTACTTTACAGGAATCTTGGCATAGTGCTGAAATACAAGTTTGAACAGGAATGAAACTCTCTTGCACAATTTGTTGTTTGCTTTTGGCATCTGATAGAACTTTTAGCTCATGGATTTCATCAAAAATATCTTATTCTGTGTTCCGAAGATGAACGAAGGTCTTACGGGTTTGGAAAGACATGAGGGTGAGTAATTAATGACAGAATTTTCATTTTTGGGTGAACTAACCCTTTACGATATGTTTTGGTTGATCGGATGAGTAGACGAGGGAGAATTAATGGACAAAATAAGCTCACACAATTTACATATGAACTTCACCGGAGACAACGGAAAAACATATGGAGAGCAGCACACTCTAAAAAATGCTGGGTTAAAAACAACCCAAGTTGGGTTGAAAATGGACAAACCCAGCGATTGGGTTGTTTTAACCCAGCGGCTGGGTTAAATGTTTGCCCAACCTGCTGAGTAGTTTTATTTAACCCAAATATTGTTTAAAAATTACTGTATTTCTTGCTTAAAATGAACCCAAAATATGTTGGAAATTAACATTTATTAATATGTTTAATAAACAAACATTTATTAATACTTTCTTTGAATAATATTTAAACAATAAACATTTATTAAATTGCTTATTAATAAATGCTCATCTTTTTGATTATTATTGTTGCCTCTAGTAATTATGAGTCTGATTTTTAATTTCCAACCTATTTTGGGTTCATTTTAAGCCAGACATATAGTAATTTGTAAACAATTGTTGGGTTAAATAAAACTACCCAGCAGGTTGGGCAAACATTTAACCCAACTGCTGGGTCAAAACAACCCAATCGCTGGGTTTGTCCATTTTCAACCCAACTTGGGTTGTTTTTATCCAGCATTTTTTAGAGTGCAGCTTTAGATTCTGCTCTGATAGCTGCAAGACCACACCGATCGCTGTGAGTGCTTATCAGGAATGGTGAGAGAACATTGTGCTTGATATGTTTTCAAACTAAACTTGGTTCTTCAGCCGACAAAGTTTAAATCCCGTCTGGCTAGCGCGCTTCCCATAATGTTTACGAATTAGGTCAGTAGGCGGAGAGTAGGTGGTCTTTTGTGGCTGTTCAAACACATTCGACTACATTAGCCTCTACACTATGGCCCTGTTTCCACCTGGTATTAAGATGTGTTTTGGCCGATCGGATCACAAGTGGACGACTTTAAATACAGGTGTAAACGGGTTCTAAAATGTTTTGAATTTGTCCACTTTCGACCACTTTCAGAGGTAGTCGAAAACGTATTCAACCGAATGTAGTGTAGACGCTTTATCAGCTGATAACCCAAGTTTGGTTAGAAGACGAAAAACGTATCAAGCACAATGTTCTCTCACCGTTCCTTATTGCTAACACACACTCGCAGCGTTCGGCGTGGTCTTGCGGCTATCAGAGCAAAAAACGAAAGCTGCTGCTCTCTCTACCAGGCGTAAAAAGAGGCCTACGAAAGCAATCTGGTCAAATGTGTTTTCGACTACCTTTTGTAGAATGTGGACAAGCTCAAAGGGTTTTAGACCCCGTTTACACCTGTATTTAATGTCGTCCACTTGTGATCCGATTGACCAAAACGCATCTTAATACCAGGTGGAAACAGGGCCATATTAGTTTTAAAGTATACAAAAATATTTGATGCACTTTTAATTAGTGTAGTCAAGGTGTTAATGCCATTTTTTTTTACATTGATTTATTACATTTTAATTACAACATATTGGATTTTACTTGCATTTTGTTGAGATTTCTTTTCTTGTATAGCCTTTTGTATATAAATTCTTGATTATTCATGTTGCTTGTGTATAATACTATTTTTTATGTATTGTTATTTAGCCCATTACTAGCTTTTTTCTATGTGCATTTAAGTGTATGTATCAAAATGTATCTATAATATGCAATAAACAATTCTTATTTTGTGTTCGGTTCAGTTTGTTTATTATAATAGAAGTTAAAGGTAACCATAGTACTAACAAGAAAAAATTAAAAAATAAATTAAACATCAAATTCAGTTCCTGGAGGCACCCAAAGCAGTTCCACACAATGCTTCATATAAGAGTTCCTCAGGAAACCTGGGTGGTTCCTCAGAGAACCGCCACTTTGGAAAGGGTGCCTAGAGGTTCTACAGAGGGTTCTGCCAGTGTGGCAAAGTGAAGAACCCCAAAAGGATCCTCCAGGATTTTTTCATTTTTACAGTGCAGCGAAGAAAAGACTATCGCAACTTCCTTTTCATGGCATCTTTAAAGATTTTTAAACATTTTCTAACATTTTAGATTAAAAAAATAAATTGTTACTTTATATCTATATATCTTTATTTATATCTATGTGGGGTTTTTTTTCATGGTGTTTTCAGATTAAGTCAGAACAATAGCTAAGTCACGCACACACTTCAACACGCGTACCAGCTCTGAAAGAATGTGTCACATGCAGTTTGTAACTGGAAGTGTAGTAAAATTTGCAACTTCAACAAAATATTTATGATTTATCTCATGGGGTGTTGTCACTGGTATGACAGCTGAGGTTTTTTTTATATGCAGGGAACAAATTAACTCATATACCACTGTGCTGAGACAAACAAGCTAATGTAAAAAAAAAAAGAGACAAAAAATATAAGAAAGAAGAAATGAACCACTGATTGGTGTTTACAGGAAACTTCCCTTCATACATCGTCTTCCCCAGAATTACACCCATACACACACAATTGTTGTTACGTAATTTCCTCTCTAATTTTCTCTACACTCAGCATCACTCTCTTTTATGGGTTTATGAGAGGCACCTGATCAAAGACACTAAAGATTCCTATAAAAACCCCGACCTTCATTCTCATAAACACTGACACGCAGGTGACTGACATCAAGGAAATCTATACCATCACAAGTAAGTACTCTCAAACTCAGGTTTAACCACATTTCAATCATATGGAACTATACTGGAACTATACTGAAAAAATGTGTGGGAGTGTTACAGAAGAAAGGAAACAGTGACATTAGGCACTCAGTTCTTTTTTAACTTGTGCACAGTAGTCCGACCTCACACTTGTGTTATCTCTTTCTCTCTGCAGGATGAGGCTTTTGGTTGTTACCGCTGCTTTTCTGGCTGTTGCCAGTGCTGCCAGTCTTTCTTTGGAGGACATGGAGTTCCACGCATGGAAAATGAAATTTGGTAAGAAAGTCTTCTTCTTTAGATTTATTAAAATGGGAAAGAGATTAATAAGGTTCTTCTCATTGAATGAATGACCAAAGTAGACAAAACAGATGAAAACTGAATTCATTGAGATTCAGACAGTGAGCAAAGACAAGAGTATTTTTTGAATCTCACACAATTGTTCATTGTGTCCTTTCTCATTTCTTTCAATGTCACATAAACATTTTTGATAAACGCCTAAACCTGCACTCTTAGAAATAAAAGGGGTTTTTGCTGTGATGCCATAGAACCATTTTTTGCTTACCTAAAAAACCCTTTCAGTAAACAGTTCTTAAAAGAACCGTTTTTACTTAGTGTGAAGAACATTTTAATAATCCAAAGAAGCTTTTTTTCCAGTAAATGTTTAATAAAAATGTTCCATGGATGTTAAATATTCTTCACAGAAGCAAAATTGCCAATAAAATAATTATACCACTTATACCAGTAGTCAAACAGGTTGCTTATGGAATGTGAATGTGACAAGTCAGGAGATGCTTATAAATATAAAATTAATGTAAAAAAGACAAAATGGTTTGTTAAATAATTTTACAGACACCCTGTTTTTCACATATGAAATTTAATAATGAAAGCTATATTATATAAATTATATTTTTAAATATAAAAGATATAATCAAACTAAATTAATTTAAATCAAAACTAAATAGTCTGTCAAACATCACATGCTCATTTGCAAAATGTTTTAAATTTGATTTACTTTACACATTATACACAATTTATTTCTAAATTAATATTTATTTTTACTTAAAAATGTCTATTAAAACTATTGAAACTAACAAAAACTTTGCAGAAAATACATGTTAACGCTGTTTAAAACACAATGCATCTTTTCACATGTGCATCAGGTAAGATCTACCGTTCTACTGAAGAAGAGTCACACCGTAAGATGACCTGGTTGTCCAATCGCAAACTGGTTTTGGTCCACAACATGATAGCAGATCAGGGCATCAAATCCTACAGGCTTGGCATGACATACTTTGCTGACATGGTAAGGAAAAAAAAAAAAAGATATATGTATATATATATATATATACACACACACACACACACATATACAAACAATATTTTAATATTGAAAGGTTTTTCTGTTTTACTAATTTATACATTTTTTATCATATCCTCTCTCAGAGCAATGAGGAATACAGACAGGTGGCGTTCCATGGATGCCTGGGCTCCATGAACAACACTAAGGCCCGTGGTGGTTCCACATTCTTCCGGCTGAGAGATAGCGCTGTGCTGCCCGATACCGTTGACTGGAGGGACAAGGGCTATGTGACCGATATTAAAGACCAGAAGGATTGTGGATCATGCTGGGCCTTCAGTGCAGTAAGACCCACATTTTTGCCTTTACAAACAGATCTTATATGGCAAATGCTCAAACAGTCCAACTCCAGTTCTATGGCAAGCTGTTTTAGCTTTTAACGTTCCCAGGGTTACTCGTTGTAATTTTTACTAGTAACAATTACATTAGCGAGCTCTCTAATTCAATTCTTATTAGTAACAATTATGATTAAAGAGCTTTGCCATTCAATTGTTACTAACATTTACAATTAGGGAGCTCTACAAATGAATTTTTACTAGCCATATGTCTCCATTGACTTCCATTTATTTTACATACAGAGCTCAACAATTGAATTTTTACTTGTAAGAATTTCAGTTAGAGCTCTGCAAGTACCAATTAAAATTAGAAAATGAATTCTTACTAGTAAAGCATATTAAAGATGTTGGTAACACTTTACAATAAGGTCTCATTTTTTAACATTAGTTAATATTAACAAACACGTACTAACAATGAGCAATGCATTTGTTGCAATATTTATTAATCTTTGTTAATGTTAGTTAGTCCAATGTTCACAAATACAACTTTTTATTCTAATAATGTAGTATTAGTAAATGTTGAAATTAACATTAACTAAGATTAATACATGCCGTAGAAGTATTGTTAATTCTTATGTTAACTAATGTAAAGTGTTACCAAGATGTTTAATTGCAGAGCTCTGTAATTGAATTAGAGAGCTCTCTAATTGGAATTCTTACTAGTAAAAATGCAATTATGACAAGTTATGTGGGAAACATTTTAAGCTAAATCGGCTTGCCATACCAGTTCAACATTCTTACTTCTTACTTTACTTTTTTGTCTCTCAGACTGGTTCCCTAGAGGGTCAGACATTCAAGAAGACAGGGAAACTGGTGTCCTTGAGTGAGCAGCAACTGGTGGACTGTTCTGGTGATTATGGGAACATGGGCTGTGGTGGGGGACTAATGGACCAGGCCTTCCAGTACATTGAAGCCAATAAAGGTCTGGATACAGAGGAGTCCTACCCGTATGAGGCTGTGGTGAGTCTTAATGTTTGTGAGAAAAAACTCGACCCTAAAGCTTCAGCTGAGGCTTTTTAATAATGTTTGCTCAACAATATTCTCCACACAGGATGGTCAGTGCCGTTTCAACCCGAGCACTGTAGGCGCCACTTGCACAGGATATGTCGATGTCGCCAGTGGGGATGAAAGTGCACTACAGGAGGCTGTTGCTACAATCGGCCCTGTATCTGTTGCCATTGATGCTGGACACAGCAGCTTTCAGCTCTATGCATCTGGTAATTGTCATCACCTATTTTTTAGGTGTATTTTGTTTTTAATGCTTTTTTTCATTATTTATACAGCTTTTAATTATAAATTTGCTGGCTAATTAATTGACAAGTTAATTTAATGATTAATGTTTCTAGGTGTCTACGATGAGCCTGATTGCAGCAGCTCTGATTTAGATCATGGCGTCCTGGCTGTTGGTTATGGAACTAACAATGGAGAGGACTACTGGCTTGTTAAGAACAGGTTAAGAAAATAAAAAGCACAAGACAATGAAACAAAAATTTATTTAAAAAAAATGATAGAAACACAAAACAACTAAACACTGTGCTGTGATTTTAGCTGGGGTCTGGATTGGGGTCAAAATGGCTACATCTTGATGTCCAGGAACAAGAGCAACCAATGTGGCATTGCTACTGCATCCAGTTACCCTCTGGTCTAATGGGTGAGTTCAACTAATATGATTTTATGGCTTTAGTTCACAGAATTGGGGCAAGTTAATTTACCTTACCTTCATTTACTTATAGAAAGCAGGCTTATATAAACATTTCTACATAGGTTTAAATTTTTAGGTAAATATTTTTCTTATGTTCTGCAGGAAAGGGCAACAGAACTGGAGCTGATGGGAGAAAAAGGAATGTGAACTGATTCTACAATAATACCTCATAATTGTACTTTTATTTTAATGAAAATTCAAATATTTTAACTAACTGGCTTTAGCTATTGTTTTTATTTTCTAACCCTCTGAAACACTATGTTAACATGAAATACATAATAAAAAATGAACATAATGTGGCGTATATTTTATCATCAAGCATTCTTGTGGTTTAGTTGTTTCTTTATCTATAATTCACAATCAGCACAATGTATACTCAGTTATCTAATTTTTTAATCATACTAAGTGTTTAATTTGTTTTAATTTAACAGTTCTTTATAATATCCAGGAATCCAAATCATAAGCATTTTCATAAATCATAGAACCAAGTCTCCATTGTGAGATGCCTGGGAATCTGCTGGAAGCTTCTACTTAAAGCTTGAGATAATTGGGTCACATAAACGCTTTTACTTTTAAAAGTGAGAATGTCGCATGGACCTCCGTTCTTCCCCATCTGTCAGTGACTAAAAGAATTAATGAAAATGTGATAACTGAAGAGAAAACATTACTACAGTTTAGAAGAGCTTAAGGTCCCGAGGGTTTGTTTCAGTAATTTTTTTTTTTTTCTTTTTTTACAAGAAAGTCTCTCCTCTGCTGCCTGGTTTGTTTTAAAGGAACAGATGCTGGTTTTTTAAATGAAATAAACTGTGTTAAAATAGAACCTCCCTAGTGAAAAATAAATATACCAAAATTTGCATTTTTATATGTTTTAAATACCCACAATTGTACTTTTGGTATACTAAATTGATATACTTAAAGTCTGCTAACAAATTTTGTACTTAAAGTACTTTAGTTATCCAGAAGTAGTGCTGAGGTCCAACTAAAGATGTGTATTTGATTGTGCTAAAATAGAACTATATCAAGTATACTTTAGGTTGACTTTAAATATCTTACATTTAAAGACTGATATTATACAGTGACCAATCCTTACTAATAGTGATATTAAAGGGTTAGTTCACCCAAAAATGACATTTCTGTCATTAATTACTCACCCTCATGTCGTTCCACACCCGTAAAGACCTTTGTTTTCCTTCAGAACACAAATTAAGATATTTTTTAGGAAATCAGACATATATGACTCGTCCATAGACAGCAATTTAACAGACATTTTCAAGGTCCAGAAAGGTAATATGGGGGTTAGGTGCCTTGCTCAAGGGCACCTCAGTCATTTCCTGCCAGTGCTGGAATCGAACAAGCAACCTTTGGGTTAACATCGCTAACCATTAGGTCATGACGTGTTGGATACGTCGAGGTGACTACAGTTTTTCAACCTTAATTTTATGAAGCGACAAGAATACTTTTTGTGTGCAAAAACAAAACAAAAATAAAGACTTTATTCAACAGTCACGTCTACTTTTTTTTTTTTTAACAATAACAATGTCTTTAGTACCTTTCTGGACCTTGAAAATGTTGATTATACTACTGTCTATGGAGGAGTCATTTACCTCTCGGATTTCATCAAAAATATCTTAATTTGTGTTCCGAAGATGGTCTTACGGGTGTGTAACGACAGGAGGGTGAGAAATAAATGACAGAATTTTCCATTTTTGGGTGAACTAACCCTTTAAAACACATTTTAGGGTTAATATTAAAAAATAAAGTGCTACTCCAAATAAAGTTTAATTATAACATTTATATCAGCACATATCTCAAGCGATATGTCAATATGTTAATGGATTTGTAGAATATGTATTTTAAATACATTTTGGTATAGGTTTTTTTTCACTAGGGCTGTGATACGACTTAAAATGGATTCCTGCGTATATTCATTATTTATTGATTGTGATTATTAGTGGCTTTTGTGCAACCTCATCCATGAAGTGTGTTCATTCATAATCTAATTTTCAAAAACACCTCAGTGGCTCTTTTCACACTGATAAAGAGGTAATTTCCCCCCCTTAAAACAGCAGGTGCATTTACTTAGATTGCATACCACACAGACTTTATGAGAGAGTTTGTTCATATGTGTGTATCTTTGTTTCACATAGTTCATAAATCATGCATTTAGAGAATTATTTGTGGATATTTTTATGACATGAATTGCTTGACTTTAATATTTATTTGATGGCATTAACTATCGCGGCCTGTTAAAAGTAATTATATATGCTTTTGAATATGTGAAATTGTTTATATTTTAGAATAGTTTGTTTTTATGAATAATTCCACAATGATTTCCTGATTCCATACATATAGTCAAAATGACTTTGCTGAAAATGACTTGGCCCATTTTGTTGCATTCCAAGCATATTTCCACAGCTCTATACGTGTACATCTATCAGTGGTATGTGCAAACGGTGTAAACTGAGTGGAAAAAAACATCTTACAATTTCCTGGTCACATTTTACCTAATAATAATATTAATAAATAAATAAATATATGCATTTTTTGTTACTTTGCATTAATCTCATTAGATTCTCATTAGTAGAAGAGTAATACAAATATGTAGTTTTAAGACAGTTTAAGAAATATTGAAAATATACCATGTATGTAAGTACTTAATAATAAAAATAATATTTAATTCACATGACAGTACAGAGAATTACCTTTTTTTGCATTACAATAATAATTATTATGGCATAGAGAACTTAATTGTCAATGTCACAATTAAAAAAAAAAAAATTATATACAGCCATAAGATAAAGCTAAATTGTGACCAAATATTAACTTCTCCAAAAGCGAAACAGAGACATGTATGTTCTTGTTAAAAGACTATTGCACTAAGAAATCTATTTGAAAGCATTCTCGTTGCAGGAGCAATAAACATACACTGATGAGCCAAAACATTACGACCAGTCACAGGTGAAGCGAATGTCATTGATCAGCTCCTAACAAGGCCAAATATTAAGGTCTAGGTGGATTAGAAAGTAAGCAAACAATCAGTTCTCGTAAAGTGAAAGTGACTTGTGAAGGCCAAGTATGGTAAACCACACTCAGGATTTGTCCTCTGCATTTAACCCATCCAAGTTAGTGCACGCACATTAGGACCAGGGTAGTGACTAGTGAACACATACACACTGCAAACCGTGATACACACCCAGAGAAGTGGGCAGCCATTATGCTGTGGAGCCCGGAAGCGAGTGGGGGTTAGGTGCCTTGCTCAAGGGGACCTCAGTCATTTCCTGCCAGTGCTGGAATCGAACAAGCAACCTTTGGGTTAACATCGCTAACCATTAGGCCATGACGTGTTGGATACAGGAGAAATGCAGGAATACTGATCTGATCGACTTTGACAAGGGCTAAGTTGTTATGGCAAGACAACTGGATCAGAGTATCTCTGAAACGGCAAGGCTTGTGAGTCACTCCTGGTAGGCGGTGGTGAGAATTTACCAACAGTGGTCTGATGAGGGACAAATACAAAAAAGCGATAGGGTGTTGGGTGGCCAAGGCTCATCAATGCATGAGGGCAATGAAGGCTGTCCTGCCTGGTCTGAACCAATAGAAGGTCTACTCTGGCACAAGTCACACAAAGTTTTAATGATGGTTTTGGGAGGAAAGTGTCACAAGACAGTGTATCACACTCTACTGCCTATGCCAATCAGAGTGCCTATGATGACCCGTCCACCATAGAAAGCATCTATAATGGGCACGCAAGTGTTGGAACTGGACCGTAGAGCAGTGGAAGAAGGTGGCTTGGTGTTATGGGTATCATTTTCTTTTACATCAAGTGGACGGCCGTGTACACGTGCACTGTTTACCTGGGGAAGTGATGGCACCAGGAAGAACTGTGAGATGGCGACAAGCCGGTGGAGAAGTGTGATGCTCTGGGCAATGTTCTGCTGGGAATCTCTGGGTCTGGCCATTCATGTGGACGTAAATTTGACGTGTCACCTACCTAAACATTGGTGCAGACCAGACCAGTTGACATTGGTGTTCCCTGGTGGAATTGGCCTCTTTCAGCAGGATAATGAACCCTGCCACAAAGCACACATTGTTCAGGAATTGTTTGAGGAACAGAAATTGTTTGAGGAACATGAAGAAGAGTTCAAGGTGATGACCTGGCCTCCAAATTCATCAGATCTTAATATAAATGAGCATCGGTGGGATGTGCTGGACCAACAAGTTCGATCCACGCCGGCTCCACCTAGCAACCCGCAGGACTAGAAGGATCTGCTGCTAATGTCTTGGTGCCGGATACCAAAGGACACCTTCAGACAAGGAAGACCAACAGCATATTAGGCAGGTGGTCTTAATGTTTTGGCTCATCAGTACACTCTAAAAAATGCTGGGTTAAAAACAACCCAAGTTGGGTTGAAAATGGACAAACCCAGCGATTGGGTTGTTTTGACCCAGCAGTTGGGTTAAATGTTTGCCCAACCTGCTGGGTAGTTTTATTTAACCCAACAATTGTTTACAAATTACTATATTTCTGGCTTCAAATGAACCCAAAATAGGTTGGAAATTAAAAATCAGACTCATAATTACTAGAGGCAACAATAATAATCAAAAAGATGAGCATTTATTAATAAGCAATTTAATAAATGTTTATTGTTTAAATATTATTCAAAAAAATATTGATAAATGTTTGTTTATTAAACATATTAATAAATGTTAATTTCCAACATATTTTGGGTTCATTTTAAGCAAGAAATACAGTAATTTTTAAACAATATTTGGGTTAAATAAAACTACCCAGCAGGTTGGGCAAACATTTAACCCAGCCGCTGGGTTAAAACAACCCAATCGCTGGGTTTGTCCATTTTCAACCCAACTTGGGTTGTTTTTAACCCAGCATTTTTTAGAGTGTATACTCTCGACACAAGGCTCAAAACCATAAACAATAAGAAGAGATTGTTCCCTTTGGTCATTTTTTGTATTTCTGTTTTATTTGTATTTTTGTCTTTATACGGTCTTGTTGTGTTTATTTTATGTCACATATGATTTATTACTGAAAAGAAAAGTGCTCCAACCAAATAAAAAAAAACTGAAATGCAGTTCATGCTTTTAACCACTGGATGGCGAGACAGTCCTAAACTTGCAGTGCCTTTGTAATGTGCTGTTTCTAATAGCTTCTATGCTACTGTGTGGGATTATGGTAAGTTTTTACTTCTGTATAGTCTCATGTTTTCATTTTTATGATTTGAAAATGAGTCCCTTCACAATATTTTCAATATGATGGATTTCTATTCAGGTAAAACATCTGTTTTGCATTGACTTTTGCCATGATTATCTGGTTTAGTCCAACATTTGACAAACAACATTCAAATGCTATAAACTGGAGCTACTGAGAAGCAGTAACAAGATTGATGATGGCATTTCTTTAGAGTGTCACATGCAATAATAATGATAATGATCCTCCCTCTCCTGTTGATAACCATAGGAGGCGGCGATGGATTGAACATGGAAGAGAATAACAACTTTCTGTAATTCAGCTCTCCTTGATTTACTAGTTGAGAGTCATTCAGTATCATACTTGTGGTCTTAATATTTGTGCAGGAATGAAAAGCTGCAGCATCCTAGCCAAGATTCATGTGGGATCAACACCCACTGACTCATTCTTAGATCAAAATCACGCACATACATTTGTTTTTCTGTCATGGTGGGACTCACCATTGACTTCTTTTATTTTATATTGAGCTAATGATAATGATACAGGGATGGCATTAGCAACCAGCAAGCAGGAGCGATATTTACATAGGAAGAGGGTTGTTTCATAGTTTATTTGTTTCACAGCTCCTTCATTTGCATCATGCGTATGTGGTAGCATCGATATTTAATTACTATAAACTACTCGTGTTATTAGTTTCATTTTAAATTACAGAATTATTGGGCATTTAATAACAAATATATTGAAATCGCAGCATGTTGATTAGGAGCCCTTGTCATGCTAAATAAATCAATGAAAGATGAAGAATCCACATCATGAACACATGCACATATAGTACAATTTACACAGCTTTGATTTACTCCATTCATCTTCCATCATTTCTCTTTCCTTCCTTCCTCTTTTCCTCTCTGTGAATCTCATCATCACCACACAGCTGTTGGTTAATGAGACTCTCAGCTCTCATTTTCAGTGGTTGTTGTGATGAAAATGATTTTTCTGCTCTCCAAAAATACTGAGCAATAGTTGTGGCAAGCGAAAGAAGAAAAGATTAATTACCCTAAACTAATGTTGGTTGGCAAGAAGGATTTTCTGTGCTTGTAGCAACACAGAGACATGGGTCGAAAACTGAAAGTGCTCTTTTTCGCTTTATGTGAGTTTAGAACTTTTTGATGCCAATAAAAATATGATTCCATTTGCAACATTATGAATTATATATTGTCATGTATATTAAAAAATATTTATTTTGTGAAAAATAAAACTTATTATTTTTTTTCATCATAGGGATTTCAAAACCATTTAAGAGTTATAAACCATGAACAAAACCCAATCAGCTATGAGGTGAATCACAGTTTTACAATCTTTGATTTGAAAAGTATTTGAAAAACACAAAATTAAAAAAATGTAATCCCATGAAGCACTGCAAATGACACAACTGAATTAAAATCAATGGAGAAAACTTGATTTAAAATGTTTATTTTTATATATTAAAGTAGTTTTTCACCAAGAATTACACTGTTGAAAACATTATTGAAGAAAAAAAAAAAGCGTATACCATTTATTAATAACCTTGTACGCGTAGCTCACAGAAGGTCTGTGTTAAAAGATTTAAAAGTTAGGCTATCATCAATACCCCTATGGAGACAATGAATGGGATTTTACTTCTGGAACCAGACTTTTCTACTCAACAACTTTGAATGCTATGATTGACCAAAAAGAATTTGGTATTCCAGAGTGCTGTGTAATATGATTGCAACCAGTCTTTAGAAAGAAGAATTTTTTTATAGAACAATTTTTTTTATTTTTATAAAGCATAAAGAAACAGAACAGTGAAAAAAATTCTAGGTCTAGTTCTAGTTGGGATATAATCATTTTGAACTATTTGCTCTAACTATTGTATGCCTAATATGTCAAAAACATGAAACATTTCTACGGCCCTGTGTGAATGTAAACGGACAAGGTTCATTAACATATTTCAGTGCACGATGTGTGACTTGGCTAATGTCCCCACAACAAAGTAGGAGTTTGAAGTGGAAAAAAGTCAAATGTAAATAAATGAAGAAAGGGCAGTGAAGAGAGTAATCTTGGCTGAGACCAAAACCATAAGGCTTTTTCACTCAGTAAGTGAATCAGATAAACAGCAAAAACTAGGACAGTCAGCACGACTCCTGATTACAGCTTGTAATCCCAATTATACCTCTTTCTAAACAGGCAAACACACACACACACACACAGCTGCCTCCAGCTGTTAGTCAGAAAAAGACCCATCCCTGCTGTGCCCACAGACTGCCAGAGTTGCCTGACGACCCACATGGTTAATTACTGGGCACATGTGTGAAGCTCTGCCCACATGTCTTAAAGACCGAGTTATATTTGAATTAGCAAAGACTTTGCATTGTTCTCAAATAGAGCTGAAGTGAATGAAGATCAATGGAGCATGTGACAATCAGAACAAAAGCATCACAGCATGTTTCTTGAGTGCAAAAAAAAAAAGTGTCAGTCAGAACAGATGTCATTCTCTGTCAGAACACAAATTTATATGCAGCATCAGTTCAGATGGAAAAGTGACACATCTTAAAGTCGTTTGGTTCAATCCATCAGTTGATTAGATGGAGGTTTAAGCAGACTAAATGTTTGGAGAAGTCTTGGATACGTCACTAGAGAGAAGTCTGTTGTTCAGTGGAATTTTGAGTAATGACATTTTGATTAAAAAAATGGGGTACAAATGTGCAAAAAGAAAAATGCATGGACAAACTGATCACAATAAGATCAATAACATGCACTTAGAAAATAGATTTAATTTCATTTCCTGCCAACTTTAAGGTGTGGTATACTTTGACACAAAGCACTCGAGTATCTTCTCTGTTTTCATGCTAATTTCCATTTTGTTTGGTTGCATTAAACTCAGAAGACCATCAACAAAAAATATAACACTTGAAAAAAAATTCTAAATATTTAGTAATGCTAAAGTAAAGAGTTTCCTTCAAGCTGTTAGCTAGACTTCAAAGTCATTTGAGCACATCACACACAAACTCAACATTGTTGGGCAGTTTAATTCAGTTGTTGATGACAGGCTCCGTTATGATTCGTTTTGATCATCTTTTATGAAAGATTAAACAAAAAGGATTAAAACAAGATCCAAGAAAATACATCCTCTCCGCTCCTTTAATTCTTCAGGCTGTCATGTGGAATTTTGTCATCAAGCTTATATTTTTCTCAAATCATTTTTACTGTCAACCTCATTTTATTTTTACCCAAACTGTAGATGTACAGCAGATATACAGTCAAGCTAGCCTTTTGAAAAAGTAGTAAGATACAATAATATAAAACTACTCACAAAAAGTAGTTAAAACTACTTAAAGCTATTTGAAATATAATAAACTAATAATAATAAAAAAAATGTGTAGAACTATAGTTAGGAACAATCACACATTTTGCTGAATATTCACTTCTGTGCAGGTCATTGTAGCATTCTAGCACACTAGCTTGTTGTAAAAGCTACACCATTTTGAAAACACTATATAGTCAACTCGTTGTAGCTTAAGCCCAAAATATACTTTAGTACACACTTACTATGCTGATATATGCATAAAAGCCGAAGTATACTTTGGAATTTATGCCCAAAGTTAGCATTTTTTCTCATTTATTTAGCTACTCCCCAACACTAATATGAATGCTAAATGCTAAATAACGTCATTTGGTTAAGTATGCTGAAACACACACGCATACTTAACATTTAGTATGCTTTTGAGCCATTTGGTTTACGAGGACACAGGAAGTGTTTATGTTGTATCCCTTATTGAAAGAAAATATGTTTCCCTATATATGAATGATCAATATATTACATGATTTAACAGTATATTTGAAAATATACAGAAAAATATATTTCGTAAATATATTACAATATATTGAATAATACATAAGGAATTGCCGCGTTTCATATATTGAAAAATATGTGATAATATATTTACTAATATGTCATAATGTATGTAATTTTATATTCAGTAATATACTTAATAATATATAGATTTATATGTGATCAGATATGGTACTGCATGCATAATATATTGCAGATATATTTACTCATGCAGTATAAACACATATATGGTCAAATATATTATGTAACACATTTCTTATATTTGATAATTATTTACATTTTAAATGTTTCATATTTTCAAGTTAGTTAACAAAAGCACACCTGCATGTGCTAAAGTTTCTACCAAGAGACTGTGCTATAGTGTGCGCAGCCGTTACTTTTTAAATAAAGTTATTATAGTCTTAAATGTGTTTAGCCAATCATAAACCTAGCCACAGGCTCTACTCTTCAGCACAATGGTAACCCCAAAAACTCACACATACCAGAAAACCTTTTAAATTCCAAAAAAATACACATTTAAACACTAACTATATCAATATTGTGCAAAATACATGAAATAGCACCTCATTTTAACATTCACTCTCCTTTAACAGTAAGAAGCAAAGCATGATGGGAACTAGAAGTCTGTTGTAACCACTGATTGTAACTCATTCCATGAATGTGAGTATATATGTGTGTACAATACATTCGCATTTATATATATGTGCAATATATGTACACAATAAAGGATAAAACTTTATGAATGCAATACTATTTTGTCTTCATTTATAAATATTTTATATGTATCAATATATAGCCATACACGGTCAATGCATATATTGCAGTATATTGAAAAAATATAAGCACAAGTTTCCCATATATGGAAATGTATTATGTAATATATCGCATTATATTTTGCAGTATATTCCCATATATTTTTGTTCCGTAAGGGAATACTCATGTCATTTGTCATAAGAACACACACTCAAACAAACTAGAAAAACAATATGGATTAAAATCAGTGTAACAGTTAGGCTACGTGTGTGTTTTTGGTAGTGTGTGTGCATTCATCTGGCTTTGTCTGCTGTAATGGGCCTTCAGTGGAGATCAGACTGACATATAATCAATGAGTATAACCACACACACTTGGCTGATCCTGAATACTGAACTCACCACAGTGCTAAAGTTACCGGTCTACACCACAAACATTTCTCAAGGACTTCTTCATTTCTTTAGTTGCTTTATCTAATCAGCGAGATGCAACTGTATTTTATTCTATTCGATTCTTTTAATGGAGTGAGTGAATGAGAGTTGTGTATATAGGTATGTTATTAACAGACAGCAGAGGGCACTGTTAAAACACTCAGGCATTTAATCCAGACAGAGATTCTCACACATACACACACACACACACATCCCTGTAGTCAGGTTGTTAAAATGCCACTCTTCTGTAACTGCCACGTTTTAGAGCACTGTGAGACACAAGGCAGATTATCCTAGCAAGCGCGCTTCAGAAAGAAGGTTATAGCCAACAGGGTCAAAGACAGCAACCTCTCTCCCCCCGCGTCAGTGTGTAGAGAGCTCTCAAAGGCAGGATCGCATTGGTAATCTCAGTTTAAATACACAAATCCCTAGCCTCAATCCAATCAAAACTATTACTCATTCCTCCCCACACACATACAGATTCTCAGCCAGTGTTGTTTAATGCTGTCCCTACGGGATTTGATCCAGATTACCCAACATAAAGTAAGAGTTTTAATCTGAATACCATCATCTGCCTTTAAAATACACATGCAAACACACACACTCCTCTAGGGGGTGCTACAAACCAGATGTTTTGGATGATCTAACATTGTGACAAGATTAGAGACATTTTAAGAGGATAAATACGTATATATATATATATATGAGAGAAATCATAATGTTAAATATGGCATCTGTTAAATACTGTATGGCAATATCAGTTTACAGTTTAAAAATTGTGAAACAATTTATGATGTCATTGTTGTCAGATATTATGTTTTAAAATGTTGAGATTTTGGAGTTTACCCATTCAAGTAGATAAGAGATGTACTCGCATGAATAGAAATAGCAAATAGTATAAGTATAAAATGAACTGACTTGCCTTAAAAAGCTAAATTCAATGGCTGGTCTTGGTCTCGAGAATTCTTTTGAGGGCTGTTTTTCTTATTCATGAGTTCACATTTTTATTTAATACTTGTGTGTGAGACGAAGGTCTAGGGCTAAATACCCCCATGGACTACAGAATTCATAAAGACTAAAATATTAATATGTAACAAAAAATGAATAGAAAAATAGATGGCATTTCCTGTAGCTCAAACAGTAGAGCATGGAGCTTGCGATGCCAAGATCATGGGTTTGATTTCAGGGTATAGAGTTCATGTATGGAGTTGGAGAGGTAGAGGGATGTTCGATGTATTGTCAGTATTGCTTTATAACACAGAAGTTAATATGAAGTTAATCTTATGTTTCAAATAAAATCCGGACAGTTATCTTTTTCTTTGCCAACAAATCATCAAATGTTGTGCGTTGCCAAGTAATGCAGACTGGAACAAAGTATGTGAGTGGACTGGAGTGACAGCAATTCTGTACTGTAAATCTGCTCCAGGTCCACTCTTGAGTATATATATATATATATACATACACTGTACACCAAGCAAATGTTTACCACTCATGTAGCCATGGCTAGACAATGGTCATTTTCCCCTCAAATAGTTGGTAAATATAATTTTCCCCTGCTACATAATAAGGAATGAGACATGCCTGGTCCAAGCTCACAGCCGCTGCGTGCTGTCGCCCGGCTTTCCGATGTCTTTTTGATTTGGCGCAAATTAGGCTGAAAATGAAATATTAACCTCCCGAGAAGCAGGGAGATTCCATAATACGCTTTGATCCTTTTACGGTGCACGTCTCTCCATGCCAGCCTCGTCAAAACAGCATTTAATTAAAGCACTTAAATGAAATTAACTACTGAGAGCACAAAGAGAAGACTTTTAGTTAGAGAGGAAGAGGTCTTCAGCACACGCTCAACTTATTAACAGGAAGAAATGAAAAGGGTACACAAAGTCTGGCTGAAGTGAAATTGGTTATTATATGCAAATGATTTGTGCCTCATATGTCACAGTATTGGACAAGAAAGCTATTAATGGTGTGGAAAAAGAAAGATGCAACCAACACATTCAAAATTTCCAGCAATTTTTCATGACATGAGGGGTGAATGTGATCAGGTCTGTTAGCTGTTGTCACGAGCCTAATTATAAGTGTTTTTTTGAAATCATGTTATTGGTATTCTCAGTGTGTCTGACACTGTGAGAGAAGCAGGCAGATATCTACTGTTTCTAATTCACCCAGACAATCCGAGAACCCTGTTCTCTCCCTCTTCCATGAACCCGCTCTGACCCGTCTCTTTTTCTTTCTGTCTTTTCCCTCGGCGCCTGTTCTTATTCAGACCTTTGTGCTTCAAACAGACAGAGAGATTCACCAAATCCTCCCCTCGTTTCTTCAGGCTTGTGTCACAGAACTCCCTCAGGCAGGACTTGACCTTGTGGCCTTTGGCTGCTAATGAAGGGTCTCAGCCTAGCACTGTGTCTGATGTCTCAGCGTCACCTCTGCCTGTCTCATCCTCAGACAAGCCCACCTGGTTTGTTCCAGCAGGTACGGCTATTGACCACTTATTGATCTGACATTGGGACTAATCTATCTTGAGTCACATCTTGGATTCAGTGACCTTTGGAAAGCAATAATTTAAAACCTGACCACACTGCCAAATTCAGCTCCTGGTTTATAGTAACAAAGTTGTTCTTTATTTTAATTTTTTTTTTTTAATGAGGTTAGAGCAGTGGTGTTCGCTGGTGTTCTGAAATGAAGAGGCAAAGTCCTTAGTTTTGTTTTTTAATGTTATATATACATAAATCAAATGTAAATTCATGACCCATTTACACTTTATGTTTTTACATCTACCTGGTTAAATAAACATTACATAAAATAGAGAAGCCAAATACAATTCTAATTTGTATTTTACAATAAATATGTAATTAATGTTCTATTCATTAAAACCAAGTATAAATCTCATCAAATTAGCTTTTTAAGCAGTTTTACATTTATTCCAAAAGAATAACTAAATGCACAATTTAACAATTTAAACAATATATTTTATTTGTGAACTAATGTTCAGCTGTACGTTTCAATAGTCAACTTATTTTCATCAGTCATCAAGCTCTGTAGACACTGATCACAGACAAAGATTTAGGCTACCTTTAAAAAAAAAAAAAAAACTGTACTAAAAAAAATCCCTGCAGTCATCATGTTTGCAGTCCATTTCAAGTTTGATTTTGACATGACATAAAGCAGTAATATTTAAATGGCTGAGCTATTTACTCAGTCTTCCCATTAAATCATTTTCTTCATTCAGATTGATTCGCGAACTCTGAACGCACACGAAAACAAGAGGCGGGATTATCGCACGAACCAATCATATCCAACCATATCCAATTATAGTGTGATGGAGGCATTGCCTCCTCTCACGTGACTTCCCCCATTCATTCTCAATTACCCCCCACCAAACCCACCGCCACACTTTAAGAGGCGGTCACACTGCACTTTTCGTTCCATTGACTGCAAATGCGTCAGACCAAAAACAGACCAAACACATTTCGCTGTGTTCCAAAGTTCAAGTTTGGTGAACTCTGACCTGTGAAGTCGCATCACATGAAGACGTACCAGTAGAAGATTGATGCGTCATGGTGTGACCTCTCGGCTTAATTAAAAGAATGATATTTTTGCAGTAAAGTCCAGTAGATTGTATATTTTTTACATTTTGAGTGTAGTACTATTTGTAATGTTGAACTCATGTTTATAAAAAAGACGCAGCAGAGCGTGACGACCGTTGCAGTGTCCGAAGAAATTTCGCATGCGTAACCCTCTACCGCACGCATTATGATAAATCTATAGAAAAAAATATTTGACTCTTTTTCTTTTCTTAGAATGGCTTAACTTGAAGTGCTGTAAAAAATTTTTTGGAAAAAAATATTATTTTAAGGTACTTTATGATATGTTGCCATATGGAAACAACGTACAATAGTGGAAATAACTTTGAATAAGTGTAAGTGTATATAGTTAATATTTTTCCTCAGAAATGTTGTTTGTATTGAATCAATTGGTGCTATTATAAGCTTTAGCAGTAAATATAAACAACACCTTATACTTATTTTCCAACATCTTGTGCTTTTTTTTATTCCATTCTCTTTTGCTGAATAATGCTTTATATTCTTTGAATTTCATTAAGTTTTTCGTGAATATTATTTAAATTGCAAATGTAGACAGTTGATATCTTAAAAATATATTTAAGAAAAACTGTACTTACAGATATTAATAAAATAAATTACACTTTCATGACTGTTTCACACACTTGAGTTTTAACAATCTTTTGTCGTGCTTTAAAGAAGCATGCTTATTTTGATGTGTTAACTAACATACTAACATACTCACATACACATAGCACTTGATTAGAATTTTAATATTGTCACGATTCCCATTTTTTGTGCTAAAGGACTTTTATTGTGTTTAATGCCTCAGTTTCCTGTGTCTGTTTGTAGTCCCTTTGTTGTTCTTTTGTTCATTGGTTCCCCTTTATTGTATCTTGTTAGCCTTTCTGTTTATAAATAGCCCGATTTTTCAGTCATTGTTAGCGAGTCGTTGTCTTTGCATGGTTTGTAGAGTTGTCACATTAGGGTTTGATTTGTTTCTCCCTTGTGGATTACCTTTTTGTTTCTTTAATAAAAACCGTTTGCAATTAGACACAAGTCTCTCCTCTTCCCTGCATCGACCGTGACAAATATATTTTAAATGTACTTTTAATTGCAACTTCATCATTACAAATGAGTAAAGATATATTGCTTGCCAGTACATTCAGCAGTATACTTTATAATTATACCATATTTCAAAGACAATAGAAGTAACTATGAAATGACATGTGAAGATTAATTTCTGGGTCAAAAAAATTGCATTTAATATATTTTAAATTATAATATATTTTCATTTAATTACAATTAACATTTCAATTTACACTTAAGTATATTCTTATTAAAGTAATAAGTACTCTAATGTGGAACACAAAAGGAACTGTTTTGTATTACACTTGTCTCTTCAATACAATGAAAGTGTATGGGGACCAGGGGCTGTCAGGATCCAAAAAGCACTATAAAAGCATAATTAAAGTGATCTATATGGTTATTGCTGCATATTTCATGTTTTCTGAAGTCATCACTATCTTTGTGTGACATTTGTGTGAGATCCTGTGAAACTGAATTTGTTATACACTGAAAATCTTGCCTTAAAATTCTTGACAGCCGTGGTAGCATTCACTTTCATTGTAGAGAAAAAGCAGCTTAGAAAGAAGAAAGTAGGTCATACAGGTTAAAAACATTAAGGTGAATAAATAATGAGAGCATTTTTATTTTTGGGTCTTTGACGTACAGAGAGCGCAATTGGAAATGACAGCCATCATATATTTGACTATTCTCCATATTGTGTCTTACTCATTATGACCTTCTCACGCGCTACAGTATTATTAATACTATAGAGCATGAGAAGGTCATGATGAGTAAGACACAATATTTACATTTACATTTTTATATCTAAAACGATTTACAGTAAAGTAGACCTCTAGTGCGCCTGACATCGATAAACATCTGAACCGAAACAACAGCATTCATTTGTCTGCACACCTTGCATTTATCTGTGCTGACACAGCTCTTCCGGTTACAGCAGAACCTGTCAATTAACCGCCATGGTGATGAATGACATGGAAGTTAAGTGATAGGCTGTGCTGTATTGCCAGTGTGTTTAGGTGGCCTCTTGGGTGCCTGAGCAAAATGCTGCTCAGCATGCTGTGGTGTGGCACAAGGCCCTGAACATGCATGGCATCAGGCAGACGTTAAGATGAAAAGAATGGCACTACAGGTAAAACATGAGCAGAGCAAACATGCCACACTAAAGAGAGGAGGAGAGGACCCATGAGTGTGTGTGGACAGGTGTTCACTGTTGGCTGCTCTCTCTTACTAATTCACTGCTAATTAATGGACTGTGTAATGAGATCATAAACTGATGTGTCAACAGACAGGAGTGTAGAGGGGGGATGTGTTACAATGCTCTTACAGTATCTCGACAGCAGATGAATGTCAATGAGTTACTGGTAGGCTGATCAAGCAAAGTCCTCATTTTGTGTGGTTTTTTTATTCAGTGTTTAGGCCTACATGGTTTCTGAGGTAAAGTCACATGGAAGATATCCTAATTCTACCTTACACTTTTGAGAATTTTTTAAAAATGTTTTTAAAAGAAGGTTGCATTTATTTGATTAAAAATACAGTAAAAACAGTAATACTGTGAAATGTTACAATTTAGAATACCTATTTTCTATTTTAATATATTTTAAAATGTAATTCCGGTGATGGCAAAGCAGAATTCATGAAATCATTCTAATATGCTGATTTGGTGCTCAAGAAAAAGTAATTATTATTATTAATAAAACAAATGTTTTGCTGCTTAATATGTTTTCTTGAAACATGATATATATAATTTTTCAGAATTCTTTGAATAGAAAGCATTTATTTGAAATAAAAAAAATTGTAACAATGTCTTTCTGTCATTTTGATCAGTTTAATGCATCCTTGCAGAAGTGTGTATATACATATTATCACTAATTTTATAGATATCTATATTATTACGATATATATCGTTATATCGTAATAATAAAATAATACAACGATATAGATTACATTTCAGTTTGTGACTGTCTTTCTGTATGTTACAAAGCATCAAGTTTCAATTTGTGCTAATTTTCTTACGTTATCCAAACTGTATTGCATAACTAATAAATTTCACATGGATGATTAATTTGGTATTAAATATGGGAAACCTGCTTTATCTATATTTGCATGCCAGCGGCGTCAGTCCTCTAGGGTGTTGAACATCAGTCTCACGCTCATTTCCCAACCTTCCCTCCCTTTTACTTCTTCCCTCTACCTGTAC
The DNA here is from genome assembly GCA_003731715.1 of Anabarilius grahami. Taxonomy (NCBI): domain Eukaryota; kingdom Metazoa; phylum Chordata; class Actinopteri; order Cypriniformes; family Xenocyprididae; genus Anabarilius; species Anabarilius grahami. The sequence goes on from RJVU01051648.1 coordinate 13,123,680, forward strand.
TGTCATTATTTCATTATTTCTCTCTCTCCTATCTTTCCATGCACTATGATTTTCCACTCAGTAAACATTGGTTTATTCAAGTCACTTAAAACACGCACGTTGCACAACCAAAACAGCAAAGAAATTCCACTGCATATGGATTGACTAAAATCGTGAGTTGGATGTTGATTCAGTCACCGCTATGCTGGATTTATAATTTATAAAGACAGTAACCATCATTGTGAGCTATTTATTTAACAAACTGGATCATAAGAGTCATTTGATTCGGGAATCAGGCTACACTCTTTTTGACTATATATATATATATATATATATAGTTTTATTTTTAGCTAACTTTAACTCAGTTCATTGGTTGAGTTGTAATTGTTTTTATAGCCCATGAGGACAACTCAATAAAAAGGTGTTTCTTATTTCTTTTTTTTCTTTTTTTTTTAAAACACATTCACAGACTTCCAAGCTCAAGTGTTTTAGTGTGATTGCTCCATGTTAATGAAGGGAAAGAGACAGATGGATATTCCTTCTACCTGGTCATCTGAGTTTGATTAACCTGTCAGCTTGGTTAAATGTTTCAGTTCACTCACACACTGACCAGCCTGTCACTTTATCTCCAACAGGGTCCATAGAGGCTCAAATGACGCTGTCAGAACGGCCCACTCATGTGCACTTACAAACACACACACAAAAACATGTCCACAGAGGTGTGGAACTGACAAGTGTCAAAACAGAAGCCTGACAGGGCATCACTCAAGAGTCTAACACATTTGTGCCAGAAGACCGCTTCTTATATCTCTCTTTCTCACTGACACACACAACATTTTTATTGAAGGTAGTAGTACACCTCTTCCCCTCTTGGTTACAAGCATGGGTTTTCAAAGCACTGACCGTGACTTTTATCGGCTACACAAAATTCAGAACAATATAAAATAAAATAAGAACAAAAACCGTTTAGTGAAGCAAAGTCATTTACACACTCACAGATACAAATGGACACAAAAGTATAGAACACATACAGTATTACCAAATTTTAGCATGTTTAGATATGAATTAAGATATTATTTAGTCCCTTGTAAGTCTTTTCCTTGTTTGGAGGTCTTGTATTCTGGGGACATTAACAAAATGACAATAATAACGGCCCAACATGAATTTAGTGGATGTCACTCCCCAAACTTTGCAGCATAGCCACTGCCGCTGCAAATAAAACAAAAGATTTATTTAAATTCTGATATATATTTCCTAGAAAGCGTGCAAAGTGTGCTCACTTTATCACTAAACAGCTGTTATAATCAATGAATCTGTCTACACTGCACAATGAATCTCTCTCATTTACATAATGTCTACACTTTTTTGTTATAAAGAGAGCGTTTACGAGCATGCAGAACTTAGCACTGGACAAAACTCTGGCTTTGAGCGGATTCTAACTTAAACAACTCTGATTGGCCATGTCTGTGATTGGCTACATTGCTCAACGCTGCAAAAAACACTGTAAATAGAAACCTTTGATGCTCCGCATATTATTACCTTCATTTATTGTTCTTATTCTGTTATTATTACATTGGTTATTTTATTAACTAAAGGGTTAGTTCACCCAAAAATGAAAATTCAGTCATTTATTACTCACCCTCATGCCGTTCCACACCCGTAAAACCTTCGCTAATCTTCAGAACGCAAATTAGGATATTTTAGTTGAAATCCGATGACTCAGTGAGGCCTGCATAGGGAGCAATGACATTTCCTCTCTCAAGATCCATAAAGGTACTAAAAACATATTTAGATCAGTTCATGTGAGTACAGTGGTTCAATATTAATATTATAAAGCGATGAGAATATTTTTGGTGTGCCAAAAAAAACAAAATAATGACTTATATAGTGATGGCCGATTTCAAAACACTGCTTCAGGAAGCTTCCGAGCGTTATGAATCAGCGTGTCGGAGCGCCAAAGTCACGTGATTTCAGCAGTTTGGCGGTTTGACACGCGATCCGAATCATGATTCGACACAGAAGAATCATAACACTCCGAAGCTTCCTAAAGCAGTGTTTTGAAATCGGCCATCACTAAATAAGTCGTTGTTTTGTTTTTTTGGTGCACCAAAAATATTCTCGTCGCTTTATAATATTAATATTGAACCACTGTACTCACATGAACTGATTTAAATATGTTTTTAGTACATTAATGGATCTTGAGAGAGGAAATGTCATTGCTGTCTATAGAGGCCTCACTGAGCCATCGGATTTCAACAAAAATATCTTAATTTGTGTTCCGAAGATGAACGAAGGTCTTACGGGTGTGGAACGGCATGAGGGTGAGTAATTAATGACATTATTTTCATTTTATTTTTAGCCCATGTAGGCCTATTGTAAAATGTAATTTGAGAGTTAGCATGAGGTCCACCCTATGTCCACTCACTTTAAAATTTCTGGCATCGCCACTATTTCGGGCATCCAAGACCAAGTCCTATCTTCTTGAATGGGTAAATCCTGAAACCTCAAAATCTGCTTGCCGAACTCACATTTAGATAACATATTTCAAATCAGCAACAAAATCTGACATGAACTGTCCCATAAATGTTGTTTCTTATGCTCAAATAGCATTAAAAAAGCTTATTTTTCTGGCTAGGCCAGCCAACGTGCATGTGCAGTCCTAGACTTTTCCCAAAAGAGCAATTAAAAACATCTGCACATGAAACTTCTACTACAAAAGGCCTAAACATCTGACTAGCCAAACAAAGCAAAAATATTCATGTTAATATATCCCTAAACACACAACCCAAGTTGCTTTTATTTTTTATTCCATCTGTTTTATTGTGTTAGTATTTATAGCCCATGTTTGTAGAGAGACACTGCACATTTCCCCTCTGAGTTATCTGACGGCTTTGTATCAGTAACTTTGAGCTTGACTTTTCTCTACCCCACACAGAATCTTATTAATCATCATAACATTCCAATATCTATGTCTCCTCTCCTTTCTTCTTATTCTTTCCATGCCTCTTTATCATATTCGTCCCCTTCCTTCTCTCTGTCCCAATAAGCCCTTGTAGAATAATGTGTGTTAAAACCTAGACATCACTTCACTTTCATTAAGGAAGAGTGCTTCTCTTCTTTCTTTAATGAGTTTCTGGGGGACAACAGCTGCCCAAATATGTCGGCTGCTTTATATGAACCTGATTTATGAGGCATTTACTCAGGAAAAAAAGGAGAGATGACAATAGAGAAGGTGAAGGAGAAAGAGATAGAGACAAAGTGAGACAGAAACGGAGAGAGAGCACTGTCTAATTCTCAGGGGTGATATAAAGAAGAAAAGCTGTGATTAACTCCCATATCTGATCTGTTATTATTCTCTCCCAAATGAAAATCCAGACGTGAGGATATATAAATACCCTTGACACACACACACACACACACACACACACACACACACCATCAGGCTCAAATAACTCACCCACATTAGCACTTCAACCCACCACCAGCACCTGTGACACTGCAGTTTGTGTGCGTTGATAACTGACAGGAAATGAGGATTTTGAGCTGTCGTGTGTAATTTAAATGCACAAGAAGGGAGCGTGAATGCTTGATATGATTGTGTGAGATTGAGGGCATGTTCCTTTAGAGATTAAATCACAGCTGAAATGTGTACAGACAGTAAGTCAAATACTCACATTTTTTTTAATATGACGTACAACATGAATTATGGATGCCTGCAGGATTTTATCTGCCTTTTTTTTGGGCAAAAAACACACAAAAATGAAATATGTTACCATTTTTTTTTGTTTTGTATTGAATTGTTATTCAATGACATTTATGCTAATTCTAAAAAGACACAAGGTGTTATTTTCACTGTGCATGCAAATCAATAATGAGCATTCAGGAAAGTTAGACATTGCTTTCCGTGATTGTGATTCCTGTATATTTGTCATTTTAATGTGCCATCTATGTGAGGTAAAATTGCTCTAAATAGGCAAATTAACCATAATGTAATTGGCTCATATTGTGAGATGGGTTGAGACTGCTCAATACCGTGGGGGGCCGTGGGAGTGTCCCGTTCACCAGTGCACTAATTCCTACACGCCTATTTGAAAGCTGTTTAGTGCATGAGAATGAGCTGTAAAATATCGCAGAGGTTTTCAAGAGAGAATTTATGCTGCTGTTTTGTGTCCGTGGGGACTATCCTGCACTACCAGTATTGTGATAAACATGGACCTGGAGAGGAGTTAATGGGCCCATAAGCTGAGCTTATAGGTCTGGCTCTGTTTGTTCTATCAGATGGGGTGAAGTCCAATGAATTTATAAGCAGTTCATACAGTAACCTGGGGGCCACTCCAGTTACACGGCCACTCCTGCTGGTCAGCAGTTCAGTCTGACTGTCTATCAATGTGCAATATACATACAAATGTAGATCTCAAATGATGTAATTGGAAGGTGTAGATCATTGCAGGGGGGCTTGAGATCATCATGGAGGGTTAAGCCGTCCCAAGCCCCATCTTGATACCCTTTTGTATCTTTTACAATTTGTTACCCTTTTTACCCTTTACTGTATGTCAGTTATGGAGTGCTTTACTTTTGAGGTGTCACTGGTGGTATGTATGATAGTTCATCAGTTTGTTACTTAAAATTGCTGTGTTCGAAATCGTCCCCTATACCCTCATTCACTATTCCCTACATTACTCCACTAATATACTCCACTTGAAGCAGTGAATGAAAAAACTGAGTGAATTCGGACACTGATTGCGCTGGAAGGGCTGCCGATTTTGCATAGTTTGTGCTGCTGTTTAATAATCTTTTGAAACGTAGCAAACTGGCAGCTCTAGTAGTGAATATTTACTCCGCCATGAAAACTAGCATGTAGAAACCTTAATTAAGCGATTTAATGATCAATTAAAAAGGAATTTATTATACCTGTATGACATTATGCTGGACCATGCCGTTTGTGGTTGGCATCTCCTGGCGAGATGCGGGAATTAATTCAGCACGCGACTCTCACAGTGCATTATGGGTATTCTCTAGCCGTTGAGCGTGCATCGGTTGTACACTCATTATTGCTGTGCATTTTGGGATTGAATGAGTGCACTCAACATCATCTACTATAGGTTTGAACACCACTACAAATGGCTGTCCCCTCAAATAGTGCCCTATTTACGGATATAGGGGGCGATTTCAGACACATCCAATGAGTTTTGACATACAAACAGTCTGAAACTGTCATCAGTCAACAGGTCTTAAAGAGACCGTTCACATTCCTGCACATTAACCTTTGAAATTGGATTTTTAATCTTCTCTTCAGTGTGCTGTTATTGGTTGGTCAATACTTAATTAGTGTGTGGAAGGGGAGGAGTCTGTCTTTCATCGCCTCACAGACCTTTATAGCAAAACACATATATATATATATATACACTGTAAAAATGTTCTTAATCTTAACTGAAAAAGAAAAATGATACAGTACAAAATGGATTTAGTGTTAGCCTCCTTTACCATATAAGGTGAAAAATAAATTATATGTGCACCACCATTCAAAAGTTTGCAGTCAGTAAGAAATGAATAGCTTCCTTCAGTAAGGATGCATTTAATCAATCAGAATTGACATTAAAGACATTTATAATGTCACAGAAGATTACTATTTCCAATTAATAATAAAGAATTAATGCTAAAGAATCCTGAAAAACATGTAGCCTATCACGGTTTTCACAAAAACATTAAGCAGCACAACCATTTTCAACATTGATAATAATAAGAAATGTTTCTTGAGCACCAAATCAGCATATTATAATGAATTCTGGAGGAATTTGTCATCAAAACTTTGCCTACTCAGCACTCTGGTAAAAATAAAGCACTATGGCAACAGCTGTCTTACCTGTACGTGACTGAGTTTTGCTTCGGGGGATTGGGCGGAACTGACAGAATGGCAGTTTCTTTTAGGTTTCCCCTCTCCGTTTGGCCTAAAACACGGTGTTCGTGGTCATCCAGTTCGCGGCATTCTCTCCGTGTTTATTCCGTATTCTTTGCAGCCTAAAATTTAGCCACTGCCTACAACGCCCTCCTTCACTTGAAACCGAGAGTAACTCACTCACGCTAAACTTTACTCTTTGAATTCTTGCACTCGGGAACAATACAAGTCGACACCATTATGACTAATACGGTGCGTTCCAAACGGGATCTAGTTTCACTTCGGAGTGAAAACAATCATGGCCGCCATATTGAAGGGTCGTTCCAAACCGAAGTGTTCAACACTGGCCACTTCAAAGGGCCCTTTGCAATAAAGGATTTCGAAGGGTACAACTGATGGACACTTCGGGCCCCCATGATCCTTTGCACAGGGAAGTTGTTTGATGTCACAGAATAGGTACAGGAGGTTAGGAGTTCGATTTTACCTATAAATGTATAGTATTTTTCTATAATACTGCAATATTTATAGGAGTTAGATTTGGTACATTATTATGGTCAAAATGACATTGTACTTCAACAAAAATACTTTACAGCTCCCGTTATCAATCCATTCAAATGTTTCAAATACATAGACACAATATATTTAACGTAAAAGACCGGCAGTAGCTTATAATGTTACTACAGTAAATGAATGCGTATTAATACAAAGATTAGCTACACCAGGGGAAAAAAGTTGAAGGCGCCTCATTGATTGTCTCATTAAGATGACGCTGAAGTGCGTTCCAAAAAATAGTTTTTTTTGACCCCTACACCCTTCATCCCTTCGAAGCTCTCACTCCGGAGGGTAAACCCTTTGAAGGGATTAGGGCATAGGGATGAGCCCTTCCGAATGGAACGCAGGATAGTTGGTTGGGACTAGAAGGGATACATCTATGACCGGAAGTGGCACAAAATCTGGTCATAAAATTACTATAAATTACATTTAAATTTAATAAAAATCTAAATTAAATGAAAACTCTAAACCTACCCTTACAATAATAATTTCTGTCAAAATTGTTTTTCATAAATAATGAATTGACCTTACTGAATCACTAATTAGTGTTGATTATATTTGATAATTTGTAATGTAATATAACCTGTTTTTTAGTGCCCATTTTCTACAAAGAGCGGTATATTTTTAAATTAAATATAAACATGTTTCATCATGTGATATACAATATGACACAATGCAACTTTTATTGGACAGTAGACTCATCCCCAAAAACCTTTTTTGAGGACTTTAAACAGTAAGTAGAATAGGAGGATTGATAAAGGATGTTATATTGTATTCATCCAATAAAAACTGTAATCAGTGCAGATATGACCAGATTAGCAAAAGAGAAATAAAATCCCTAAGCCCTTGGTTCTTTGTCTCTTGTGCTACAGCACCATGGACAGCACCACAGTGAAGCAACTTGGCTGGCTGGATGTCAACCAATCACAGCTGCAGTCACTTGATGCTCATCAACGACAAGGACAAAAGGAGTGCTGACATCTGTGTCTGATGAGTAACAAGCAGAGGAAAAGTGACCGTGCCAGATTCTCATTTCCTCTCTTCACAGCAGTGACTTCACATCTGCATCGCTGCAGGTTGTGACTAAACGTATAGTACTTCAAAGAAATATAGCAAAAATAATGCCACAAAAACAAGTTTTCATATTATAAAACCATTTATATACAGTGTTTTTGGTTGTCAAATGTTAGTGGAACATTGTGATGAACTACACCTGTGATTATTCTTCTAGGACATCTTTGAACTTGAGGAGCTAGAATACATTAACTAAAAACACCTTGACAACAGACAAAAGTCATTGCAAAAATGTTTCAGAAAAGTTCTTTAAAAAAAGAGCCCAGGTGAAAAAAAGTGCTCTTCTTTCATGCACTAATTTTGTACTTAATATACTAAAAATTCTTCTTTAGTACTTCTTAAGATAATCTTAAGAACATCTAAGTGTACTCAACTGTGCTATTTTGAGACACCATGAAATATGAACTAAAATGTGCTTTTAATATACTATCCCTGTATTTAAAAAATTTATTTAGATACCACTTACATTACATTTGAACCCATAGTGTACTACAAGTGGTAACTAAATACATTTTTTGAATACAGAGATAGTATATTAAAAGCACATTTTAGTTTATATTTCATTGTGTCTCAAAATAGCACAGTTGAACACTTAGATGTTCTTAAGATTATCTTAAGAAGTACTAAAGTAGAATTTTTAGTAAAAAGTACAAAATTAGTGCGTGAAAATAGAGCACTTTAAGTACATTATAGAAATGTACTTTTTTTCACCTGAGAGAGCAAAGTCTGTTTGCAGATGGCACTTGGTTTAATATTTTGTAACTAATGCAATTATATTCATTTTATATTCTCAGATGCTGTTTTGGGGCCACTGTATATGGTCAAGTCTCAATCTGTCATTCGGAGTTTAATTAAAGCTGTTAAGTATATTTCTGCTTGAATACACCATAGTGTGATTAAACCATATGGAAGACCATCCCCAAGGTAGCCATGGCAATCCTTTGATGTTTATTTTTGCTGATCTCTGTCCTCAGAGATAAAGCATTAAAGCAATTCTGTGATGCACTTGCACATTCACTAACGAACTGATCAATTTCGTAATGTATGACTTTCTGAGGAAAAAGAAAATTAATATAATTATAACTATTAGACACAGGATGTTATTGTGCTGTGTGTCTTTTATTAGTTGATCCATCCATAATTGCTTGCTCACTTTTGCTGATTTCAGGGCTCTGCACTTGGCTGAATCTTTGCTCCCTATATGTTGGCATGATGATTTTAATGTTAATGATATTCATATTTTTAATTAATAAAAATCTTAACTGTAATTATCTGTGTAGCAAGTAAATTCTCCCCCATTTTTTCCTTCTTGCTCTACATTAAAAAAATGTAATATTTCTTATTCGTTTACCCACTGTGAGGAATCATTACACCCATACTGGAAAAGGAGCTTACAACAACAGTACGCAAGGAAAATTTACTCTCTCTATCTTTCATGCTCTCGAAAAGAGGCAAAGAGCCAACAAATAATAAAAGTACACCAAAAAAACAAGCTTGTTCAATCTGCCCAGATCCTCTCCAGGGGTTTCTGATCATTTTACAAAAGCACCAAGACACACACATACGCACACATATGAACATTGAATAATAAAGTAAGGATGCAGCAAAAATGGGAAGAAATAAGAGGCTTTACATTACAGCAGGTTCACCTAAAGCTTTCCCTTTCCTTCCTATAACAACCCTGCAGCCCATAATTAGTGGTATTGTATATAATTGTCTACCTTCTGCATTGTAGTTAAAGCACACAGAACTATCTGTTCCCTTTTTCTGGCTATTCACCACTGCGTATAAATTTAATTATAAACAGCTGGCTTAGAATGCCAGTAACTAAGAGAAAGGAAGATGAGGGGAACAGCAGGTCCAATACAGACCCCCCTCCCCCCACCCACCCCATAAAAAAG
>RJVU01051648.1:13133099-13199768 GCA_003731715.1 Anabarilius grahami
GGACGCATTTGACAGACAGATGCATTGAGCTTTACAGTGGTAAACATTTTGTTTACACGCACACACACATAAACAACAAAATTATATGGCAAAAAAGGCTGGTTTTATTTTACTATGCATAAAAAATGCGAAGAAAAACAAAAAGCTGACAGGAAAAAGCATACACCGACTACAGCAGTTACTAATATTTTGTTGGTTCTCTCTTGTTCATAATTTCTTTATGACAGCCTGGGCATATGTCCGCACAATTTGGCATGTTTCATTGCGTTATCACAAATCAAATAATTCACTCCAAGCACAACTATGCAATATGCTTACAAAGTATTTCACAACTTTTTAATATTTAAATAAAAGGGGTCAATTTTCCTAGGCCTAGGCCGAACATCACTTTTGGCCAGTACTGCATATTAAACCATCCATAGATTAAAATACAATAGGAGATATAGACACACTGTCAAGTCAATCTGAATGATTGATGTTTAATTAATGATGACAGCACTGTAAAACAGATGAAATGAGTGTAAAATGAGTGTGAAGCTTCTGTCACCCAGAGGAATGTTGTTAAAGCGCATTGCTCACTGTGCTCTGGGTTGACAGGTCATGTGACTTAGCAGAAGGATTTTTCTCTTTCCTCTGTGATAAACAGACATATTCTGACTGTGTCTTTTGCAATGGGGTCACAGAGGGGTGATCCCACACTGTTCTGTTGGTTTGAGCAGTTCAAAACAATCATTTTTGTAATTCTGTTTGGTATTTGATGCAAGCATTGTATTCTGACTTGCAGAATGGGCATATATTCAACATATTTCACGAACAGCTTCAGAATCAAGGTTTCCCTTTACTCTCCCCGATGGGTTTATCCTGCTGAGCAGCAGGAGTGCTTAGACTGAGATGCAACTGGTCTTTATAGTGAGCCGAGTCACCTTGCAAATCCATCAGGGTCTGCAAAAAAAGAGAAAGAAAAAAAAAGTGAGTGATAAGGAGAGTGAAGATGAATGAAGTTTTGAAAAAAGAGTTTGTTTAATTTCCATTCATTAATCAATGTTCTAGAGAATCTTTGTTTTATGCTATTATATCATTCATGATATCACTTTGAGGAAATTTGTAAATGCTGAGGGTTTGTCGCAGATTTGTCACCAAGAGACATTGTTTTGTCAGAATAGTTTCGAAACAGACGGTCCAAAACGGAAGACACATAAACAGGAAATGTCTGGCTGAGTGAGCAGGCTAATTAACTTGAAAAACTATAAAAATGTAAATTTGCAATTTGCTACCACAGGCAGCTAATTAACTGCAGTGGGATAGTTAGGAGCAAATTTAATTTGCTAAAGGAAAGTGGAGAGGGGGAAAATATGATTTCCCTGGATCAATCGATTGGACATCATGGAATACTTACTGCTACACAAGAGAGAATAAAGAAACAAAACAAAATAAATACATTTAAATAAATATATAAATGTAATATTTTAATAAAATATAAATAAATAAATAAAAATTAAAGTTTGAGAAAAGTGTTGGATGCAGGAATAAAGATCAGAGCGACTTCAATAAGGGCCAAATTGTTATGGCAAGGTGACTGGATCAGAGTATCTCTGAACCAGCAAGGCTTGTTGGTTTTTCCCGGTCAGCAGTGCTGAGAATTTACCGACAGTGGTCCGAGGAGGGACAAACCACTGACAGGGTGTTGGGCGGCCAAGCCTCATCGATGCACGTGGGCAATGAAGGCTATCCCGCCTAGTCCAAACCCACAGAAGGTCTACTGTGGCACAAGTCACACAAAAGTTTTAATGATGGTTTTGGAAGGAATGTGTGCCAACATACATTGCATCGCAATCTACTGCCTATGCCAATCAGAGTGCCCATGGTGACCCCTGTTCAACATCGAAACTGCCTAAAATGGGCACATGAGCATTGGAACTGGACCTTGGAGCAGTGGAAGAAGGTCAGTTCCAATAAATCCTGTTTTCTTTTACATCACGTGGACGGCCATGTACGTGTGCCATTTACCCGGGGAAGTGATGGCACCAGGATGCACTATGGGATGATGGCAAGCCGGTGGAGAAAGCGTGAAGATCTGGGCAATGTTCTGATGGGAAACCCTTGGTCCGGCCATTCATGTGGATGTAAATTGGACACATGCCACCTAACATTGTTGCAGACCAGGTACACCCCTTCATGACAAAGGTGTTCCTTGGTGGAAGTAGCCTCATTCATCAGGATAATGCACCCTGCCAAAATGCACGCACTGTTCAGGAACGGTTTGAGGAACATGAAGAGTTCAAGGTGTTTCCCTGGCATCCAAATTCCCCAGATCTCAATCTAATTGAGCATCTGTGGGATGTGCTGGACCAACATGTTCGATCCACTGTGGCTCCACCTCATAATCTACAGGACTTGAAGGATCTGCTGCTAATGTCTTCGTACCAGATACCACAGGACACCTTCAGAGGTCTTGTAGAGTCCATGCCTCTGTGGGTCGACACTGTTCTGGAAGCACGCGGAAGACCAACAGCATATTAGACAGGCTCAACAATAATTTCTCTGCATAGTGGCACCAATGAAAGATCTGCAAGACAGAAAGTACAAAGAGATTGAGAACAAACTCCCAAAACTCCCTCGAACAAATCTCATAATGGTGCAGTTATGATAATATGTTTTAATTACAACACAAGCTCAGCTGTTGTTTTTGTATTTTGCCTTGTGGGTACACATTTAGTGCAAGTGTTGGGGGGCAAAACTAGCTTTATGGGTATTTATTGAGCTTTATTATAGTACAACGCAGTGCTGAAGATTTGAGATGCCATTTTAGCAGATGGAAACAAGAAGCACCGGAATGCCGATGCTTTTATTGGGTCATGAAAAAGATAATCACCCCCAAATGTCTGGTTTTAGAGCAACCCAAAACCACTCATTACTTTGCATATTAATGCACCTTACTGATGTGAGTGATCTCAAAGGGATGAAGTGTGTGTTTGGGTTTTGCTTATATTGTGTCTTCACAAATATAGTAAAGCCTCAAATCATACATGTTGTGGGAGAATGGCTTAATAAACACATTAAATAATGAGTTCATAAAAATGTAAAAAGGTTTCTGTGAGGTTACATTTAGGTCAGGGGATATAAAATAGCATTAGTTCAGTTTAAAAACAAAAGATGTCATTGGAAAGTATGTATGACACAGTCGAAAAATATGCATGTTTATCTTTTTTATAAAACTATTAAGCATATGCAGCATTTCATATAACTGTGAAACATATTCAGATCAGTTAGAATCAAGCTAGCTGGCTCTAAGAAAAGACAGGCTGCCAGGACAAATTTACAAGCAGCTATTTATCCTTTTCTATCCTCCTTCTCTCCCTCTCTCACTCACTCTGTCCTCCCATGGCAGTAGCTGCAGTTTGTTATCTTTGCAGCCCTGTAAAAGTTTTATCTCGTAGAGGGAGAGGGATGACCCTGTCAGGCGGTGGTCTGACTTACGGGCCGCTGTAAACAAAGCAGAGAAAGGAGATTAATCGCTGGGAGTGGCATTGGGCTGGAGGATCCTGGAACAGAAAAACAGCAGCAGCAGGTAGGATGCTGTCTTATCAGACCCGTGGCCCTGAGCCCCGTGAGGTGTAGATCAGAGACGAAACCACATTAGCTACTGAAAACTTAAAAGGTTAGACATAAGGGTAGTTGAAGGACTGGAAAAACACTGTAAGTTGGACTTCCAGCCGTTTGTGTGTGCAATATAAAAATTATTTTAATTTTAACTGGAAAATGCTATAGTAATTGGTTAACAGTAAGTTTCCTTACTAAATAAAAACTGTAATAGATCTAACCATGCAATTTTACTGTAAAATTCTGTTAAATGTACCATTTGCTAATTAAAGGGTTAGTTCACCCAAAAATTTCTGTCATTAAGTAATCGCCCTCATGTCGTCCCAAACCCATAAGACCTTCGTTCATCTTCGGAACACAAATTAAGATTTTGGATGAAATCCGAGGGTATCTGAACCACACATATAGGCATCAACGTCATTGCACCTTTTGAGGTTCAGAAATGTATTAAAGACATCGTTAAAAGGAGAGAGCAATAACCCCCTAGGGTAAACAGAACAGAACCAACATACACTCAAAAAAATATTTAACCCCAAAAGTTAAAACTTATGTAATTCAATTGCATGTCAATTTTCCATCCATTTTAATCACATAAATCCAACGTAAAAAAGTTAACTTTTACTTAAGCTACCCATCATGTTCAGTTGACTTGAATGAATTAAATAAAGGTTATGTTAACTGATAAACTGCAGTTTAAGCTTATGTAATACATAAAACTTACTCTTTTAATATAACTTATTCTTACTTGCTTTATATAACTAACTTACATTAATTTATTTATATTAAATAAATGGTCAAACACATGTTACATTCATAATTTATTGTCTCATTTGCTGCAGGAATAATAAGAAACATCCAATCTGACAAAAAATAGAACACAATGCAGTATTTCACAAGTTAAGAAAACTGTTNTTAGTGGCAAGAATCATTTTTTTGAGTGTATGCAGATATAATTAATGTCAATAATTTAATATGTACACATATTTCAAGAATTAGTCTGATTCAGGGGAATCCTAAGGCCAATCCTGACTGAAGAGAGGAGGAGCTGGGGATGGAGCAGGGTAATTAGCTCCTGAGAAATGTAATAGCTGCTGATAATACTGAGGAGCTTATATATGGATGCTGTGATAGGCGTCGTATTCCTATTGGTAGACGTAAGTCACCTGGGAGTCAGCTGATGCGAGCTTGACTGACGTGACCTGCCAGAACTGACGCTAACGCTGGATGTTTAGGTGAACTAACCCTTTAAGCAGAAAAGGGCTGTCGGATTTAAAATGTATTTATTTTGTAAATTACAGTTTTAAATAGTATTTTTTATGTAAATATGTTTACATTTTTACTGTATTTTTACAGAATTATTCTGGCAACCACAGCTGCCAGTTTTTTACAGTGTGTTTATAAAGGCAGAGAGATGTACAGAAGCTACTTTTGAGTTCCCCAATTATAGTGTTGATGTTGGAAAGCTACTATAGAAATTACAGAATCTTTCAAATGGAAATGGGTGCTTTAAGCCATTAACCAATGCCAACAAAAGCAAATGAAATGAAACAAGCATAACAAAAAAATGCATCCATTACACCGAACAATTAAAATGTTTGCTGCAGTAAAAGGCTAGCCAACAGCAGAATGATGTTTTTAATGGTGTCTTATGATAGATCAACCAAATGAAATCTGCAAAAGAAAACACTACAAATGAAAGGGTATGTGATTGGAATAGCAATCCCGTCCAGCAGCTCTAACAAGTCTCAAATGGGTGTGACCCATTATCTCTATCTAAAGAACCGACAGAAGGGAATATGCCTGAGGTCTGACTGCAAATTATTTAACAGATGTTCTGAATAAAACAGGCGTAGCTACAGCCTTTCACCGGGGCTAATGAAATCCCATGGTTACAAGAGAGGAAAGGACCAACAGCATTGCTAGTGTGAGACTGCTTTTACAGTTTAACAAACAAGAAGTTGTTAATATTGAGTCTTACATTTTATACACAGTATTTGCAGTTTGTGTATTTTTGCTCTGCAAATGAAAATATTTCCAAACGATGCCATAGAAGAGCCGCTGTGCGCCTCTGAGCAACAAGCGCAGCAGTATTTAGTTCCTGAATGAATCAGAGTGTTTCAACCATTTTGAGTGAATGATTCAATGACTCGTTCACAAAGTCAGTCCTGCGTCTCGCATTCTATCCATCTTAAATAGTATTTGAGAGTAGTAACCTTGAACAAGCATCACCTGTATCACAGTTTGCATCATATCCATAGTATTTGAGATTAGTGATATTGTAAAAATAGTTTTTAGGGTGAATAGTTTACAAATTATGTTCCTGAAGTGTGTTTGAATTAATTGTTTGAGTGAATTATTGAAGGACTCCCTCACAAAGACCATCATCAATTTCTCTAGAGTACATTTTTCTCGCTATACAGTGGAAAATGATGGACAATGAATGGCTATTCTGAGATAAATGTTACCTGACACATTGTTTACAAGCTGTTTTATCCGTGGTTGAAACACTGTTTAAGCAATTACATGAGACATGATACATTTCAGTAAGTTATACTGGTTCTTTCAATGTTCTGATGTTCATTCATGTTTGTTTTGTTGTGTAACTAGTAGTAAGGAGGAAGAGATAAGTTCACATGCGTTACCGCTTCACTTAAACTGAGACGCTATAGCGAACTGTCACGCCATATTAAGAGCGCCAAAATGGTATTTATTGTTTGAATTTCATAATAAAATTTTCATAGTTTCATATCGAAAGTCACCTGCTCTGTCTTGTCTGTCAATGCATTTTCGCATGACAGGGTGAGAACAGTGTCAATTGCGTGACTAAACCAAGTCGCTTATCGACTGAATGCGTGAGACCCTGATAGCACACGTACATCTCAGAGACGTCTATTTGATGTGTGTGTTTACGTCTTGAAGACGTATTTTTTAGAGTGTTTGGTCATCTGCAATACGTCTATAGGACGTTTCCTGTCAGATGTCAAATAGACGTTTAGAAGATGTCTTTAAGATGTTTATGATTTAGAATGTATGTAAAACTGACATCTTAAAGATGTCTATCAGATGTTTGTAAACAGCAGATGCTTTCCAGATGAAGTGATCTTTAACAGACATCTTGCAGACGTAAGTGTGCTATCTGGGGCGTTGGCAGCCCTGGTGTTGCAAAGGATAACAAACAAATGAAATGCATGAAATGTGTGTAAAAATATTTTACAAATAAAAAAAGTAAAGAGGTCAGTTGAACCACATGCAATATTTCACACAGCATTGTATGTCATAGTCTAGTTTATTGTCTTTTATGATTGTCTTTTCCACAAAACAAACCATAATCATTTTAGCCCATAGAACTTTTCTAACTTTTATAGACCAAAGAGGTTCTATCTCAGCAAATAAGCTATTATAATGGAGTCAGTCCCAGCCTCGCAAGAGTCTTTTGTGGAAATGATAATTAATATTTTAAAGGCTTCATGATGCAGAGAGAAGCAAATAAATAAATAAAAACAGAGGAAGCGGAGCATTCTGGGATTGTTTTGGGCAGGAATTGAAAGAGAAAGAGAGAACACAGGAAACGCTGCGTTGAGTTCATGCCAAGGCAAAGAAAAGCAGCCGAATGAAAAGTGAGTGTCTATTAATTTGAGCCCTTTTATCTGTGTAATCGCTCGTGAAGGATGTTTACTGAGTGAAGCGATGAAGACGCAAACATGGTTTGTACAAAGCTTCAACAAATGGACAAATTTATCAAATCTCTTTAAGAAGAGAGTTCCAACGGGAGCAATTAACCTTCCAATTTTAAAGAACAGCTGCAGGGTTTAGCTGTTCAATTTTGAAACACAGCCACCTGAGGGGAACTCTTTAAAGTTTTAATAATCATTTTCATTATGAAGTGTGTACACTCTTCATTGCTTTGCTTCAGTGGATAAATGCCCTGGGTGGCCCAAAGCAAACACATCTCATCAAAAGTATGTTCTGAACTAATCTTCCACTTTCAGTGTCTTCCTAAACTTTATATTTGTTCATTTTATCTCAGATTAAATACATATACACCTAAATGATGTAATGACAAATATGATTACAATGCATTATTAAAAATGCATATTAAATTAAATCTGATGTAAACTTGTTTGTTACAAACATTGCACACATTAAAATGTTTTTTTTGCTAAAAGCTTTGACAGACAAACTTTCAGGTGAATACCCACAACAAATACATTGGCAGAAGCTTCAAATCCCAGAGTAAAAAAAAATAAAAATAAAGACTTAGTACCTTGAACACTGTAGACTATGATATTTTTTTATTGAGGTCTTTGGGCCTTTTCTGGATAGTACCCATGGAGAAAGTCATTGACACTGGAAAAGTGTCTCAAAGTAGTGTTTTCTCACAAACATATTTTTTTTCTTATTAAGAATATTTGAGAGAGAGTGAAAAAATGGTGGGTTAAAACCACCGCTCTACCTGCATCTATGTTAACTCAAAGACTCCTTTGTGTGTTGACCATGAAATTTAAAATTCTGCTCAAACTGTGAAAAACATCAGAGCACTTAATAAACTTAATACATGAAAAAACATTGCGTACCTTATGAATAGAGAATAGAAATGATTTTTGACAGAGATAATGATTCCACAGGCAGTGCAGAAACTCTCAATGTGAATTCTTCTTGGACTTTGAATAAGAGCTCTGTGATGCTCGCAGACAATTTATCCCCCTGAGGAAAACCTAGCTGACTCTTCATAACAGCTGATCTCGGCAAGATTTATTAAAATGCTGTTTACTGGGAAATTGCTGAATGAAAATATTAAACTGCTCTGATGTGGGTTCAGTAGAACTTAAATCAAACAGAGCGTACATCACGACCGTTCTGGCAGGTGTATTTTGTGTACACAGCGTAAAGATGAAAGAGAGAATCATTCTCGCTGTCGTTGTGAACAGTGTTGTTACTACTTCAAGAAGTTTCTCAGATTAGTTTTGCCTCCCACAGGTGAAGTTATGGTCAGCAAACCCAGAATTGTTAGACCAGCACTGCAAACTAACAACATCCCCAGATAATCTGAAACTGCCTAAGGAGCACTAAGACCATGTCCATTCCACTGTGAGAAAGTTGGAAATATCATCAAGGTTTGCTTGAGTGAGTTTTCGCCTAAAACCTTTTGGCTGGAGTTTCTGAGACTGTGATGAAATTTTGAAACATGACAGAAAAAGAAACAAACCTCATTTCTCCATTGAAACACTCAACATGTTTTGTTCAGAGAAGTCATTCTGACCTTGACTTATGCATGCAGACATTCTCCTTATTTAAAGAGAATAAATATTATTTAGTTCATTCTGCAGCCTCTAAAACCTTCTGGAGGACAAACATTAAAGCTGTGCATCTCAAGCGAGAACAATAAGAGCCATGTTTTTAAATCCCTGTCAGCACTTTCATTTTATAAGGAAAACACAATAAAAGCACTAGTCCGTAGGGCGTCACAAAGGTTTAGTCTTTGGGCTCTATAATAGAGAGCGCAAAGAGGAAAATGTGAAGTTATAAGCACATTGGTTTTTAATATGTAAACACTGGAAGGTTATGAGTCACAGGCAGATGTACGAGAGTTTGTCCTGAGCAAACTGCTAAAAAGAAAGATGAGCTTTAAAGAGAACTGGCAAAATTGGATTTGATTGCTCAAAAATCTAGTACAGGATGAGTCATCAGTATTTTTGGCGTGTTTAAAAGGGCTAAAATCTGCTAAAATGTTATTTGGAATTGTTTAAGGATACACTAGAAAATACATATAAAGATATCCAAAGAAAGTAATCTGATTTATGAACCATTAGATATGTTTAGATATGTTACAATGGGGCAGTCGTGGCCTAATGGATAGAGAGTCGGACTTGTAACCCAAAGGTCATGGGTTCGAGTCTCAGGTCCGGCAGGGATTGTCGGTGAGGGGAGTGAATGTCCAGCGCTCTCCCCACCCTCAATACCACGACTTAGGTGAGACCCTTGAGCAAGGCACCGTACCCCCAACTGCTCCCCGGGCGCCGCAGCAATGGCTGCCCACTGCTCCGGGTGTGTGTTCACGGTGTGTGTGTTCACTGCTGTGTGTGTGCACTTGGATGGGTTAAATGCAGAGCACAAATTCCGAGTAAGGGTCACCATACTTGGCCACATGTCACTTCACTTCACATACTGAATATATAGCCTAAACTTTAAAGAATGTGCGAGTATTTATATAGTGTTGGATACCTGTTGTCCAATTTAGATGACTGAAAGCTCATTCAAATGATGCCACAGTTGGTGCTCACTAAATTTTCCTGCAAATGGATACATGGCTCGCAATTATGGCACAAAGAGTCATATCATGCGTTTACCCATCATATGTTCAGTCTGCCTGTTGTCTTGTTGTAGCCAAGTCTATAATGGCAGTGTTGAATGCATCGCTTGAACATTCCATTATTGCCACCAGGAGAGCAATTTCTGCTCTCTCCAGCACAAAGCGTATGTTAGACCGATGTTCACCACGCCATCTGAACACATTATCTGATCATCTTGGTATCAGTTCTAGAGATATCTTGTCTGATTCTTTCAATTTGTATTTTTCTGGTTGTTTTTCTCTATTTGCCTGACCACTTTACTTAAATACAGTCTAATCCATTCTAGTCTTGTGTAACCAGATCTTTGACAAAACATACTGTCTGAGACTAGATGGACTGTTGTGTGTGGGTGTTTGTAGCACGGGTCTAATACAGTTTGTTTATCCTCACTGGTGAGGGTAATGCCAGTTATCATTCAAGCATTCAGTAAAAAGGCAGACAAATATGCAAGGAGCTCTCTTTTTCTCTCTCACTCTCTCTTCTTATGCAGTTTGCTGGAGAAAATCCTGTCGAGTTCCATTATTTGGTCTTATGCATCCTGATCCAGCCTGTCAGTGAATTCTTGGCATTTGCTGTTTAGTCACTATTATAGATGAATACTCATACAGGGAAAACAAATAGAGCAAGAATTCATTTGTTAAAGGAGCACAATTTACAGCAGACAATCACAGCAGATTTTCTGACGAATAGATACAATATTGCCAGTTACTTTATCTATTTTGCTTCACAATTGAAAATAGTTCACAATTTTCTATTAATTGATTTTCAAATCATTGGTAAAAGAATTCCTCTTGATCCAAAGCTGTGTACATTGCATGTCTGCCCTCTGAATTTTAAAATCACCAAACATGAAAGATTATTGTTAACTCTCTGTTTGCTAGAAGCTAAACATGTAATAGCATGTACTTGGAAAAAAGAAGAAAGTCCTGGCGTGTCTCAATGGATAAAGGGGATGACCTTATACCTTGCCTTAGAAAAGATTACCTATTCTTTTTTATGAAAATCAAATTTTATACCTTTTGGTCCACATAGAAAGTGTTCTATGACTTTTTGGAGTCTAGATGGTGACTCCTTTGAGGAATTGATGGACATTGAGAGTATAGACAAATATGTTATTGCTGTTTTTTTTATTTTTTTTTATGAAGTTATAATGGTGTGATAATTTTTGATAAATAAAATTGTTGTTAAAAAAAAGCAGATTCATTGTTGCACATCTCTGTTTCGTTCTTGAATTAGTCAGTTTTTAAATGAATCAGCTGAGTGAATGATTCAATGAAGCGATCATAAAACAGTCACATGTTTTGTTACTGAATGGATCAGCTTTTGATCAACATGATTCAATGAGTCATTCTTTATACATGCTGTGTCTCATTTCAAAGGCTGCACTCTCTTGGGATGCACATTTGTTGCCTGCATATGGAATTGAAGCTGCTTCATTTCAGAAAAGTGACCATTACATTTCAAGGTATTAAAGACATTACAGCAATTAAAGCAACACATGGAATAACAGTCCATTTTATAATGGCTACATTTCTAAAATTGGACATCCTTGATGACATATGTGGCTGACAAATGGGTGCAGCCTAGTTTATTGTATTGTTATCATTTTCATTTATATATATTTTCTCCAACAGTCCAAGCCTACATACAGGCCTATACTAAATTTTCAATAATAAATCAGCTCCATGGCAGATTCCAGGTTGTTCCATTTAAACAAATTTCAAGGGTTCCACCAGTAGTGGGCATTTGTCAACGTAAGCAATGACATACATCTGAGTGAATGAAGCGGAGGGAAGTTAGCGAGGAAAGAGAAAAAAATTGACTTAAACATGTTTTGTTCCTGAATGAGCCAGATTGTTTGAATTAATCGTTTAAATCTTTTGATTCAATAACTCATTCTTGATATAGTCACTTGTCGCCTCCTACTGGTGTAATGATATAACTTACAGCAAACTTCACTGAAAAATCCTCAACACTAATAAAACCGACTCACAACTCTTAAAAGTGTTATATTACATTTTTACAGTATTTATTATTATTTTGAATGAGTATTATTATATTTCCCATACAGTCCTATTACCCCTTCTGACCTGCCCCTATCTCTTTTCCATTGTTCAGACAAACAATTCCCCTTATTCTCAGCTATACATCTCATCACAAACCTTGCCTCAAAAGGAAGGAAAAAAACACAAATCACAGAATTCTCCTGTGTGAGTATATAAGGGAAAACTGTCCATCCTGCAAAGAGGGACAGAAAGACACATTCTCCTGGGAGAAAGACTGAGCCTGGGGAGCTATCTCAGAGTGAGCTGGCTGAGAGCCCAGGAACAACTGCTAAAACACACACAGCAGCCTGCCCTGACACACACATTAAACACACATAAACACCCAGACACGCACAGATGTGATATTTCAAGTCTCACCGAGCATTTCGTTCCACACACAAGCTATGAGTATGACTTACATAACCACATTATGAACTTGACCCTGTGACCTCTTGGCCAAAGATAAGACAGATCTAGAATGAGACCTTTCTGTGTCACTATAAGTGTGGGGATGGAAAAATAAAAAAGAGAAAAATATTTTCCCCTGTGGTTTCCTGGGCAACACCGTTTCCCCTCTAAGCACTTTATGCTGGGAAAGCTGATACAGTGGCTGAATCCTGAAACGCTTCCTCTTTATTTCTCCTGCCTGGGATTTAAATGAGAATCCCGGTGTGATCTGACGCAGGCTCTTGGCTCTATGAGGTTTTGTCATAAAAACGACTGAAACATACTTCAGTTTGTCTTTTACTGAAGGTTCTCTTGGGGCTTGTGTGAGGGGCTGCATTATTTTATTTCATGACACTCTTGCACTCACTGCAAATATTCAACCTTTTAATGACCTACTGTATGTGTATCTCTGTATTTTGTATGTGTATCATGCCAAAGTCATGCCTTGATTTTTCATAATCTCATTTCCCGTGTGTTAGCTGAGATATGGAGTTCATGGAGACAGTAAAGGTCTTTCTTTTCTGGTGCATTCATGTGGAGAACAAAGGCTAAATGCTTTATTTTTTCCAGATGAGATAGGATAGTGAAGGTTAAAGGTCAGAATAGTGGGAGACTCTGGGCATTCCTATATCTGCATGTGACCTACAAGAGTATTGCTTTATTCCCTTTATATTAAAGCTTTTCTCTCTCTCTCTTTGTGTGTTTGTCTCACACACCCAAACTGACATGCTGAAATATCAGCTCAGAATGTAGCACAGCCCATTTTTTTTCTTCTCACTCCACCCTCTCGCTTCATATTCATCTGCTGTCCAGCTGCATCTCTCTGGCTGTGTCATTCTGCTCCCTAGTTCCCTATGTGAATTAGTAGATTGTGAACATGAATTCAGGCACTAGCAAGGACTCTGATCTACTAAATAATTTTACTGTGATGCGATTGTGAGGCTGTGCATCACAAAGCAGCTGATATTTATTAACAAAATCACTATGATGTCATGGTTAGAATTCTTATATTTTTTTTGTTTATCATGCAGTGCTGTAGCTAACTTCATTATGAAATATGTGCTTGTGTAAATAAACAGCCGAAATGCATGAAAATGGTGTAACGTAAAGGCCCCTCAGGCATGAGGCATTTAGTTTTAGCCAGATGTGTATGTGCATGCTTGGCAATAAGAAAAAAAAATGTGATAAAACTGTTGTTTTAAACTGTTGTGCTAAAACTGCGCAAATGAAAGCTACTGCTTGAAAGTGCTGCTATGAGCTGCCTCAGCTTGTGTAAGTCTTTGATTTCATTATGTTAATCATTCTCACCTGTGTGCTGGGCAAAGAGAGTCTGCTGCTGTGTGTGATTGCAAGGAGGTGCTAATAATATTTTACTTAAACGCCATCTGCTCAGACTGCTGAGGCGGAGAGAGAGGGAAGAGAGAAAGACAGCAAGAAAAGATGAGAGCGAGAGCGAGAGCGAGAAAGTAAGAATAAGACACCACTTTTCAGCCAAACATTATTCAAATGAGAAAACTTACTGTATGTAAGTATCTGAAAGTTTTGCATCACATTTTTGCCTCAATTTAAAGCTAGTTGTTTCGAAAATATGTGTGGGTTTTTACAATAGTAAAAATTCCCATAGTGTTCCAAGAGAGTAAACATACACAGGTACTACTGAAGTGTGTAAAGTCCACCGTCTGTTGCTATTGAACTTTCAGGTATCAATCAAGGGAATATAATCCCTGCATTCCATTCAGAAGGGCTCATCCCTATGCCCTAATCTCTTCAAAGGGTTTACCCTCTGGAGTGAGAGCTTCGAAGGGATGAAGGGTGTAGGGGTAAAAAAAACCCTCTTTTTTTTGGAACGCACTTCTGCGTCATCTTAACGATCAATGAGGGTGCCTTCGTTGCGCTGGTTGACACCCAAAAAAACACGCTCTGAACGATGAGTACACTCTAAAAACAACCCAAGTTGGGTTGAAAATGGACAAACCCAGCGATTGGGTTGTTTTAACCCAGCGGCTGGGTTAAATGTTTGCCCAACCTGCTGGGTAGTTTTATTTAACCCAAATATTGTTTAAAAATTACTGTATTTCTTGCTTAAAATGAACCCAAAATATGTTGGAAATTAACATTTATTAATATGTTTAATAAACAAACATTTATTAATATTTTTTTTGAATAATATTTAAACAATAAACATTTATTAAATTGCTTATTAATAAATGCTCATCTTTTTGATTATTATTGTTGCCTCTAGTAATTATGAGTCTGATTTTTAATTTCCAACCTATTTTGGGTTCATTTTAAGCCAGACCTATAGTAATTTGTAAACAATTGTTGGGTTAAATAAAACTACCCAGCAGGTTGGGCAAACATTTAACCCAACTGCTGGGTCAAAACAACCCAATCGCTGGGTTTGTCCATTTTCAACCCAACTTGGGTTGTTTTTAACCCAGCATTTTTTAGAGTGTAGATTGTTCAAGCTGCGCCTTTTGTTTAACGTTAGTTTATTTATTATTGGTTTATCGCACCATATTATATTGTGTCTATGTATTTGAAACATTTGAATGGATTGATAAAGGTCGCTGTAAAGTGTTTTTGTTTCAGTACATTGCCGTTTTGACCATAATAATGTACCAAATCTAACTCGTATAAATATTACAGTAGTATAGAAAAATACTATACATACATTTAGGTCAAATTGAACTGTACCCATTCTGTTACGCCAAACAACTTCCCTGTGCAAAGGATCATGGGGGCCCGAAGTGTCCATCAGTTGTACTCTTCGAAATCCTTCATTGCAAAGGGCCCTTTGAAGTGGCCAGTTTTGAGCACTTTGGTTTGGAATGACCCTTCAATATGGCGGCCATGGTTGTTTTTACTCCGAAGTGCCCTTTAGAGGGCGAAATATCCCGTTTGGAACGCACCGTATATGTGTGGAGGCCCCTTAGATCTCCTGAAGATTGACCTGGAGAACACAGGTAGTTACCATGGAGATTAATGAAATAATAGTGGACCCCACAGAAGATCTCCTTAAACTGTCAGAGAATGAGATTCAGCAGGTAATATTACTCTTTAAAGTCAATACGAATCAAAATTGACAATATTTACTTTCTTAAAATGTTTCATTCTTATTGTGAATGATTCTTTAGTGCATGTTATTCTTAAGAAAAAATGTGTTTGTAATCTTCATCAAAATGCAATAACTCGTTCTTCCTCTGAAAAAAACTTTCCTTTTTTGCTGACATCATTTAGGCCATTGAGGCTATTGGATATTGTAAATCAATAGCCAGCTGCTTAGTCATCGTTTTGGCAAATTTTGATATGTAACATATTTCACAATCTAATCAATTCCAGATGGATAACATCAAGTCCTATCCTACTTTATTTCTCATTGAATATCCTGTTTCGTTCATTCATTGCATTATGGAAGAAAAATGGGTTGCAAATGGCATTTCATATTGACTTTAGATATAGAAAAAGGCATCAATATAATGAAACTGCATAGACTAAAATAGATTTCATGTGCTGTTTTTCCCTGGGATTCACTGATTAAATAAAGTAGCCCCATCTGATTAAAAGATCCTGTCTAAATTAGAGTTTTATTCTACGGCATTGAGATTAAGCTCAGTTAATAATTCTCAGGCAAATGATAAAAAAGTCAAAAGGGGCAGTCAGTCGGATCAGAGACTGGATTTGGACAGAATGAGCAAATAATCACCAGAAAAGATTAAAACAGGCCAACCATGGATGACAACAACAGAAAACAAAACAAATTAGAAGGCCTCAATATGTCCCTGCAGAGTATTGATTGCTGTATGGATCGGATCTTTGGAATATTGGCTAAGAGTGTGTTGTTTTTCACTGCCTTAAAGAGGAGACTGACTTAAAACAGCTTTTATAATTCAAAAGGATTCTATGCTGATTTAGGGGCCGTTTACACAACACCATTTTCAACTAAAAACGTAAAACCTTTTATGCATTTTGCCTGTTCATTTACAAGACAACAATTTTGGGGCCTGAAAATGCAAACTTTTAAAAATGGGTTTGTGAAAACGGTGACATCATATGTGTGACCCATATTACATTGTTCAGTCTATAAGTGCAAAGAAAAAACGCTTTCTGTTTTTAGTACATTGTTGTCGTGTAAATGTATAAAGAGAGAGACTTTTACATTGTTACAAAAAAATATTTTTCAAATAAATGCTGTTCTTTTGAACTTTCCATTCATAAAAATCCTGAAAATCAGTTTCCACAAATATTAAGCAGCACACTGTAAAAATATGAAACAATATTTTTTTATATAAACAGATATTTCACAATATTACAGTTTTACTGAATTTTTGATCAAATAAATGCAATTAATGTGGATAAGAGACTTCTTTTCAAAAATCTTACAGATTACAGATCCCAAACTTTCGAAAGGTGGTGTGTGTACTATACATATTTACACATATATTTATTCTTAACTCTGTGGCATTTGATCTTGCACTAGTGCAGATATTCACCAGAATATGATGCGTAAGGTGACTGCAACTGCTTTTGAGCTTCTGAATTATTAGCATACTCTCACAAATCAGCAAATGCAAGTGGGCGGAAGGGAGAAGACAAGTAAACAATAAAACCGAACATTGCTACGTGCTCTGTGAATCTGAAGTAAACACTTGTGCTGATGAATTTTCGTGATGCTGTACAGAAATGTGCCTTCAGATGCATTGTTTACTATTCTGTTTTCTCTTCGTTACAGTCGCACAGTTTCACTTCATGACAGAGTCAAGATGCTGATGTGTCGTATCTGCGGCTGTCCTGCAGAGAAACTCGAACCCGCAGCCCTAATGGGCCGTTTGGGGGATGCTGATTGGCATATCCGATGAGTCCTGTCGGTTGTTTTCTGTGTGTCCAGCCCGGCTCCTGCTTTCTGTTAGTCTGAGTCGTGCATTTTCCTCCGTTAATGGTCCTGCAGCACCAAACTTTCTGGTGATTGCTGTCTAATTGCTGCCTGTGTCAGTGGATGCTGCATCAGCCCAGAGAGAAATGGCCAAATGAGACACACATCAAACGCGAGCGGAGGCCGTGATGATGAAGATGAAGGTCGGCTGTTTACTCATTACACACATATCATGTGTGTGCGGCGGAAGCAGTGGGACTGAGACCTTGGCACATCAAAACGGGGCTCACACACACACATCATTAGTGCCATGAGAATGGCATAAATGAGGCCCACGCACTCAGCATCTAATGGTTTGTTTCTGGGGGCAATTCTTTTAGCGATGTCATATGGAAAAACAGCATGATAACAGTAAAACTATGTGAAACTGTCCACTATGTGTCGTTTTGATTGGACAGGCAAACCAAGATGGTAGATAATACATGGCTAGTTGATTTGGTTACTAGGGACTGTTAAAATTTTTGTATCGTAAAAGATTTCCAATGCATTAAAATGATCACAAATGTCTCTAATGGTATAACATTGCAAATATTTCCCCTCAAACACACACACACACACTGTATTTTCTTCCTCAGCGGAGTCATAAAAACCAAATAGGAGTTTTCAGAGAAACTGCTTGCACACCATACTGAAGATTAATTACTGTAGCCTACTGCTGCGAAGAGTCCAGAGGCAAAGACACACCAGAGATTAAAAGTGCCAAACTCTTATAGTGGAATGATTTAGTACAGTGGAATTCTCTCTAGATTTAGCAGACAATGTGCTAGTAAACCTGTAGGATACAGCATCACTGCTTAAGCGCATGATGCAGTGTGGACACGGTGCGGTCATCGAGGCAGGGCAACTGGGAATCTTTCCTTGCCAGGCACTGTGACGAAAGAGGCCCTAAGGTGAACTACAACAGGGGTTCTCAACCTCAGGGGGGTGAGATCAAGAGGCATGAGGAAACTTTTAAATGGGCCAAAAGATTAATTTAAATGATTTTTGAAAGAAGTCTCTTGCACACCAAGGCTGCATTTATTTAATCAAAAATACTGTAAAAACAGTAAAATTGTTAAATATTATTACAATTTAAAAAATATATTTTTTTTCTATTTTAATTCATTTAAAAATTTAATTTATTCCTGTGATGGCAATTTTCAGCAGCTTTTAATCCAGTTTTCAGTGTCACATGATCCTTCAGAAATCCCTCTAATATGCTGATTCACTGCTCAAGAAACATATCAATGCTAAAAATGCTGCATAACATTTGTGTGGAAACGATACCATTCAATCATTTGTGATAAGATTAAAAAAGAGATTTATCAAGGATACATTAAATTGATCAGTGAAGGCATTTATAATGTTACAAAATATTTATATTTAATAAATTTAAAGTCCCCCTGTAGTCAATAATAATTGTATCCCTTAAAACTCATATTTGATCACCAAACTTACATATTTAAATGTGTTTATTCCAGTGAAAAAAATCGTAATGCCTTAAAATGGCTTGAATGTAACTACACCCTTGCCTCATTTAACCCATTTGTGCTCAAATTTTTCTGAATGGTTTCATGCATATAGTCCTGTTAATAGTGTCCTATGTGAACATGTTCTGCATTTATTTTCCACAGGTTTTTGTTTTTTTTCTTAAAAAACGTATTTGAATGTATGGCAACTATAGTTGCCGGTGGGCAAATATGTTGTATGCACCCCTTCAATGTAAAATTTGAATATGAGGATAACATTTATGCATCTAACTCAAAATAACTGCTTTCAACAGATCAATTAAAGTTGAAGAACATTCATTGCGAATACAAAAAAGCTGCATCTAGCTTATAATCTCTTGAATATGAAACACAACAAACAACAAATCCGTTTGTTTTAAAGTGGTGGAACAAAGTTCAGAACAAAGTGCATCCATTAAGTTTCTCCAACAGAGCATCGTGAATCAAAATGTTAAATTACATGGTTTATTAGAAAAAATTACTCCTTTATGTGACCCTGGACCACAAACCCAGTCATAAGTCGCACGGGTATATTTGTAGCAATAGCCAACAATACATTGCATGGGTCAAAATTATTTAATTTTTTTCTTTAATGCCAAAAATCATTAGGATAATAAGTAAAGATCATGTTCCATGAAGATATTTTGTAAATTTTCTACCATAAATATAAAAAAAATTCTTTTTGTGAGTGGATATACATCGTTAAGGACTTCATTTGGTCAACTTTAAGGCAATTTTCTCAATATTTAGATTTTTTTTGCACCTTCAGATTCCAGATTTTCAAACAGTTGTATCTCGGCCAAATGTCCTATCCAAACAAACCACACATCAATGGAAAGCTTATATATATTCACCTTTCAGATGATGTATAAATCTCAATTTCAAAAAAATTGACCCTTATGACTGGTTTTGTAGTCCAGGGTCACATATAACAAACAAACTAAAAATTTTTTTTTTTAAATAAATAAATTAACATATAACAATATACAATATTATGAAAGCAAAAAGCACTAAACATGACCAATAACCTTGATTTATTAACCCATTAAAAACAGTATACCCCATTTCCCCATGATATATGTACTTACAAGTACACTGGTATCGCTTTTTACTACGTCGGACACATAACGGTAATTAATATGATTAGAGTTTGCTTGACTGTTATCAAACAGCTAATAATGTGTTTCTAATGCTACACAAACCATGTTCACATTCACGAGTCAGACAGCTGCCTTCTAACAATTAGTATCCTTAGAAACGCTTTGAACAACCCAGAAGGTGGAGAAAGGCATATAGTTCATCATAACATCATAATATGCACCATACACCCGCCATATTGCTAAATCTACACAATTTTTCATATCAACAGAAAAACATATCGGCATAACCTTCTTTTGAGACTGCCTTGCGCGGTCAATTAATGATACGCTAAAGCCCGCCGGCACATTGATGTGATTGGTCAGAAGTTTGTGACGTCCGAAACACCAGCGATTTCAAACCGCGGGTTTGAGACTGTCTTTGGTTTACTGCAGTTTTAAAGAGAAAATACTCAGCAATGATGTTGACATATGAATTTGCACATGGTTTGTCTTAAACCATGTAAAAAACACCAGATAGACATATGAACAACATTAAAAACTTGATTTTCACCACATAAATCAATTTAATAAATGCAAATAAATGCAGTTCATTGAAATTTCTATTCATCAAAGAATCCTGAAAAAAGTGTCACCATTTTCACAAAAATGTTAACCAGCACAACCAGCACAAACATTGATAATAATAAGAAGAAATGTTACCTGAGCAGCAAATCAGTATAAGTATTATTTCTGAGGGATCATGTGACACTGAAGACTGGAGTAATGATGCTCAGCTTTGCCATCATATGAATAAATTAAATTTTCAAATAGAAAAGTTATTTTAATTTGTAATAATATTTCACAATATTACTGTTTTTACTGTATTTTTTATTTAATAAATGCAGCCTTGTAAGCCTAAGAGACTTCTTAAAAAAAAAATTGAATAAAAATTATAATATATTATTTATTGTACAGAAAGATGTTTAATTTTTGTCAAAAGACCGTAATATACAATAATCTTTACTGTAGATTACATTTCATTCTTTATAGTTCATTCTTTATATTTCAAAACATGTGGGTGACTGGCTGCAATTATATTTAAGTTAAATAACAAAACTTACTGTCAAGGTTGAGAACCACAACTCTAGGGTGTAGACTCATTAGACCTTTACAAATGTCCTATTTAAGGATGTTACTTGAGACTGGTCTCACATATTTACTTTTAAAAATACAAATGTGAGGCAAACCAATAACCCTTAAAATATTTATTGGAAAAACAAAAATCTAATTAGACTGAATAAAAGATGGATGTACTGGGGAAATCTATGCCTTATGCACTCAAATATATCACTGGAACATAATAACGCTTTCCAGTATTGATTATAATTTTGCTACACTATAATTTCCCATCTCCCTTTCATTTTTAATGACGTTTGATAAACGACAACGGAGCGCGTGTTGTTTCCATAGCAAGATGAACATCCGGGTTTCTTTTTACCTTTCATAGCAACCGCAGCGCGTCCACAAGTGAGTCCTTGGCAACCCAAACAGTCGAGCACTAATGCGACACCAATGATTTAGCAGGTGTTCTCCTTGCAGTTTTATTCTATTAATTGTATTGATCTTTTTAAACTGAAACTGTGCTGTGCTGTGATGTGTACGAAAATGAGAGCCTTTGAACCTTTGGTTAAAAGAGAACTGAAAACTGAGGGATTTACGGTGAAATCCACCATGAAGAATTCAGTGGTAAGTACTTGGTTGATTTGTTATTCTTCTTTTAAAGTATTTTATTTTATTTAAACTAACGCTAAAAATAGACAGGACACTTGTGATAATGAACGCAGATGAATACACAACAACAGGAATGTTATCGTTATTTTTCCATGTCGTTCAAACGATTCTAACGCTGTAAGGGATTTTGATTCATCTTACTGACTCGGTTCACGACAAGTGAATCTTGTCTTTTGACAAGTGGATCACTGATTTCGGAATCTCATTGCTACTATCAGTGTGTGACGTAACGAATCTCAAATACTCTTTAAGTAAGTTAGTTTAAAAGTGGTATAGATTTACTTGAGTAGGCCTACATATGTACAGTAGGCCTACTCAAGGCGTTACATGTTTTTATTTTTATCCATCAACATGATTGGCTAGAGAGAGAGTCGTCTTGTGACTTGTCGCCAACTGCTGCTAATCATGGCTGTTATGGAAGCGCTTCTTTCAAGCATCAATTCAAGCGCGCGATATTACCATTTCCTCTAGTTAATCCTTCCTCTAATTTTTTTAAGGTAAATATCTGATTTCTGCTTACTAGATGATCTGTGTATATCTACATTGTGAAATTTGCCGCGAGTTTGCGGGTATTGCGTAACGTTAACTTGGGATGGGAGAAAATAAGCTTTTCAAAGCTTTGAATCTATTGAACCAATTGCTTCGCAAAATGATTCACTGTTTGGAAGCGTTTGAATCACCACATGCTGGTGACGACTGCGTCAAAACAGTGTACACAAATTCAGGCCACACATGCATAAAAACAGCTTTTACAAACTCATTGCAAATGTTTTATTGAAAGTATAATCTATCAACTGCAATTAACTAATCATTTAATACTATTAAATATATTTTTTCAGTACTCTTTCCACCCCTGACTAGTATGCTACTCTTACTACTTGTACCATATCTTTCTATGGCAGAAATGGTAAGACTACGAGAGTATGCCAGTATGCCGTACTGAATTCAGTGAATCTTGTTATTGATCGGTATGTTTGACTTCATAGGTGTGTATTGATAGGTGTGTTCACCGCTTCATGTCGAACACACCTAATGAGTCATCGAATCATTAGCTCTCCTTGTTGTTAACTAGTTTGACATGAATGGTCCTCTCATTTTAAAGGGTTAGTTCACCCAAATATGAAAATTCTGTCATTAATTACTCACCCTCATGCCGTTCCACACCCGTAAGACCTTTTTTAATCTTCGGAACGCAAATTAAGATATTTTTGTTGAAATCTGATGGCTCAGTGAGGCATAGCCAGCAATGATATTTCCTCTCTCAAGATCCATTAATGTACTAAAAACATATTTAAATCAGTTCATGTGAGTACAGTGGTTCAATATTAATATTATAAAGCAACAAGAATATTTTTGGTGTGCCAAAAAAACAAAATAACGACTTATATAGTGATGGCCGATTTCAGAACACTGCTTCAGGAAGCTTCGGAGCGTTATGAATCTTTTGTGTCGAATCAGCGGTTCGTAGCGCCAAAGTCACGTGATTTCAGCAGTTTGGCGGTTTGACACACGATCCAAATCGTGATTCGACACAAAAGATTCATAAAGCTCTGAAGCTTAATGAAGCAGTGTTTTGAAATCGGCCATCACTATATAAGTCGTTATTTTGTTTTTTTGGCACACCAAAAATATTCTTGTCGCTTTATAATATTAATATTGAACCACTGTACTCACATGAACTGATTTAAATATGTTTTTAGTACGTTAATGGATCTTGAGAGAAGAAATGTCATTGCTGGCTATGCAGGCCTCACTGAGCCGAAGCTTAATGAAGCAGTGTTTTGAAATCGGCCATCACTATATAAGTCGTTATTTTGTTTTTTTGGCACACCAAAAATATTCTTGTCGCTTTATAATACTAACCCTTTAATGGTCGTGAAGAGATGTTTGAAATGAAATGTTCCTTACTTCCTTCCCTTTGCTTACGCTATTGTCAGTCAGTTTTTCATGTAACGGTTATAAAAATGGAATGATTCGTTGTGTAAATGGCTTAGTACTAATGTTCTGTATTAAAGGTGCCCTAGATTCCCTTTTCAAAAGATGTAATATAAGTCTAAGGTGTCCCCTGAACATGTCTGTGAAGTTTCAGCTCAAAATACCCCATAGATTTTTTTTAATTAATTTTTTTAACTGCCTATTTTGAGCCATGCACCGATTAAGCGCGCGGCCCCTTTAAATCTCCCGCTCCCCACCCCCGCGAGCTCTCAACTGCCTTAATCAGCAAACACAAAGTTTGCACAGCTAATATAACCCTCAAAATGGATCTTTACAAAGTGTTCATCATGCATACATGGATTCCTGTGAGTATAGTATTTATTTTGGATGTTTGCATTTATTTCTGAATGAGTTTGAGGCTATGCTCCGTGGCTAACGGGCTAATGCTACACTGTTGGAGAGATTTATAAAGAATGAAGTTGTGTTTATGCACAGACTGCAAGTGTTTAAAAATGAAAATAGCGACGGCTCTTGTCTCCGTGAATACAGTAATAAACGATGGTAACTTTAACCACATTTAACAGTACATTAGCAACATGCTAACGAAACATTTAGAAAGACAATTTACAAATATCACTAAAAATATCATGTTATCATGGATCATGTCAGTTATTATTGCTCCATCTGCCATTTTTTCGCTGTTGTTATTGCTTGCTTACCTAGTCTGATGATTCAGCTGTGCACATCCAGACGTCCTGCCCTTGTCTAATGCCTTTCATAATGTTGGGAACATGGGCTGGCATATGCAAATATTGGGGGCGTACACCCAGACTGTTACGTAACAGTCGGTATTATGTTCAGATTCGCCTGTTCTTTGGAGGTCGTTTAAACAAATGAGATTTATATAAGAAGGAGGAAACAGTGGAGTTTGAGACTCACTGTATGTCTTTTCCATGTACTGAACTCTTGTTATTCAACTATGCCGAGGTAAATTCAATTTTAATGTTCTTCTGCCTCTAGACTATCTGTGTTAATGGTTTAGTGCTTGTTTGTGACTGGGTTAATGTCACTCACCATTCGTATGAGATTTGTTTCGTAAATGGTGTTACAGTCACAGGTCACATTTTATAAACTGATTCAGACTTGTGTGTGATATAATTTTAACATCAGTCATTAGCAGTTTTAATCAAACAATTAGCAGTTATCAGAATTATTCTCTTTAGAGTCAGATGGGAATCGTGGGATGCTTTTAGCAGCAGTTAGTCAGAAAATGGGCAAAAAAGATTTAA
Organism: Anabarilius grahami; assembly: GCA_003731715.1. NCBI lineage: Eukaryota > Metazoa > Chordata > Actinopteri > Cypriniformes > Xenocyprididae > Anabarilius > Anabarilius grahami. The sequence goes on from RJVU01051648.1 coordinate 13,158,056, forward strand.
GTTCATCATGAAAATCCCTCAGACTGGGTATCAAGTCATTTAGCTTTAATCACAAAAGTTGATGTCACCATTTTAATTTTGTAATCTACGAAGTCTTTAATTTAATTTGTTAACTTGACCAGGTTGGTCATTATTTGCAGAATTGTCCTGTATGCACTTTGTTCTTCTTTCTTTTTTTTTCTCTTCTTTTCTTTTCTTTTCCTTTACTAGCATCCACAAAACACTCCCATCACTTCAAAATGGACTTTCTGCTTGTTTTATACATATTTCATTACAATGTGGATCCCATTATTCACCACACAGCTGACAGTTACCCATCATTCTCACGACATGCCCCACGACATCACCTCCATCAGTGCAGGCTGGGGTATAATTGCCTAAAATGGGCTCATCTCTTGATAGCGTCTACTAGATGGCCAGAGATGAAGATATATTAGATACCCGTAACAAGTATAAAAGCCCATCAGTTTAAACTGGCAGCTCTTATCGCCCTGTTGAAAGAGAGTATTTTCTTATTTTGGACTGAATCTGTGCAATAGTTAGCATTTTCAAACATAAGGAGGACAAAAGGATGGATTATAGAAATAATCTGATAGATTATATAAAAATTACATTCACGGAGGCCCTGGTTTTGTGTTCTACTAGAGCTGCATCTGTTACAGCCACACACCATGAAATGAACTATTTCACAACATGGATTGTGTTCATTTATTAGGCTGTGTATTTATTCTCTCAACTAACACATGCACAGACACACACATGTCATTTAGCCCACAGTCACTTCACTAATGAGCCTGTTTAGCATCTGTATGTGACTAATTAATTACCCTCCTTAACTTATGGCTAAACCATCACTCCCGTGCTTAAACTGACCTAAATTCCCCCTATGTGCTAATTAAGGTTGTGATCTAAACTGTAGTCCCTCACAGGAGATGCTGAGTGTTGATGAGGGCATGTCTGTTAATTTATGAATGTTCTTCATTATAGCCATCAACTCACATCAGTATGACAACCAACTTACCCTAAATTTAAATTATAAGTCTTTCCTGGAGCCAAACAGCTGTTTTGTTTGCTCATTGTTCTGCTCAGAATATGCGGATATATTTTGGACCATACAGTTTTCCTCAGACTTAATCTCTAAGGGCACAGAGTTGCCATGAAAATAGTTTTGACAGTAAAATATTGTGTGTTAAAGTTGACGTCAAAATATTAAAGGGATAGTTTGACCAAAAACTAAAATTCTGTTAGCATTTGCTCAACCTCACTTGAGTCCAAACCTGAATGACTTTCTTTCCTATGTTAAGGCCAATGGGGGAAGCCCCGCCCATGACTGGTGAGGGAATCTGCCCTGTTAGCTTAGCTCCTCCCCTGAGTGAGCTGTACACAGTCCGCCATGTTTATCTCCTCACCAGAGCATTTAACAACAGAGTTCAAGTAAGAAATATATTATTATTAAAGCTACTAAAGTTATTTAATCAAGAGCAGTGAGTGATTTTCTTTTGTTGTTTGGTTCATATTAACAGCATATACAGCAGTAGGTACTGTAAATTATGCTGCTTTCACTTTAATACACGGATCTAATATACACATGCAATTTCTTTCCCTGCTTTTTACGTTCATAGACATAACCGAATGTGTCTGTGAACTTGGTGTGTTTTTGTCATAACCTTGTGTGTATTTGACAGTTTAAGTGCAATAAGACGTGAAAGAGAAATCAGTTTAATACTCACAGGACGTGCCGTCTGACAGGCAGCTTTCTGTGCATGTGCTTTGGATGTGTGCACTCAGAAAACTATAAGAAGTTTAAACTGTTATGGCTTTAAAACTCATGCAAATAATAACTCTCATGATGACGAAGCACTGCAGTGTCAAAGCTTGGCCGCTATAGAGATGATAATCAAAACCAAACATGTTTTGTTAGTCTTTGGCGGAGTATTTAAGGCACAAACTGTACAGGCTCCGCCCTCTTCTGGAAAGTGAGATGGGGAGCAGCAGCTCATTTACATTTAAAGATACATGCACGAAAACAGCATGCTTTTCCTTCCACTCAAAAATGGGCATTTACAACATGGTATAATAAATGATCTGTGCTGTATTTTGATCTGAAACTTCACAGACACATTCTGTAACAAGTGGGTAAATCCTTTAAGATCATTACAAATCACACTGTGACATGGATCCATTGAACTCGGGCATGACATGCATGTAAACTAGGGCTGCACGATTTGGAGAAAAAATCTAATTGGGATTTTTCTGGTTAAAATTGGGATTTTGCGATTTAAAATGAGATTTTATAAAAAAATTGAAAAAAAAAAATTACAAACAATACCAGGCTTGTTTTGCTTGTTTGTAGGGCTGCACAATTTGGCCCAAAATTGTGCTAATATATTATTTTGACTAATTATTTTTATTATTATTATTAGTATTATTATTATCATTATTGCTAAATAAAAATATTAAACCAAATAAAACATATTACTGTTGTAATAACTTTCATTATTAAAGTCTTTAGCATTAGTATTTAATTATAAATATAACTATAATAATTAGAAAATAATATTTAAAACTTGTATGACAAAATGTGGGGTTACCTGTTAACATGCAAGCAGTATGTATATAAATCATTAGAAGGGTCTAAGGATTTATTATCAAATATTATATTATTATGATAAAAATCAGTCTCAATTTCTTTATTTTTGTCAGGCGGTATGCAAAATCAAAAATGGAGTCCATGATTTAAAATGAACTACGTGCCTCTTATGCATCCACTGTGGAAAAAAACCCTGTACACTTATGTACACTGGAGAAAAACATATTAATTATGTGTTTCCCTCAAAGTTCTTTAGAGAGAGGAATTATTTTTCCTATTTTTACCCTGAATAGGATTGAGTGAGCTTTACTTGGCGCTAAACATGTCTGTTTCATACTGGACGCCGGAGGCCGCCCTTGAGCAGATACTCCAAATACTCCAAATATACGCAAACAAACGCTGTTCCAGGAAATCCCCAATTGGCATCATGCTATCGCTGTGACTGAATAAAAAGAAGGTAGAAACTCTTTGATTGATTAAACATGAATAAAATAAACAGACGACTACAATTATACATGGTTTATATGTTTTCTTCAAGCCTTCTCGGGTATTTCCGTAATAATAAAGTATATTTATAATCCAATGCTAATCAAAATGCTATTTCAAACACTCAACTGACGTTATGAAGTGAGTTTGGAGTAAAAACACATTAAATGTTGTCTTTTTTTAGGAAAGAAGTTCATAAAGGCTTCTCATGTTTGGAAAGTTTGTATATTTGACGTGTGTTGCATTTCTAATGCAGTGCTCTCAGATGGAGCGTCATTTACTACTGATCACAGAGCAGCTCTTCACTAACACGCTGTGTACATATTTATATCATTAAAAATCGCAGCCTTTGCGATGACATAATCGCACTAAGCCAAATCGCGATTTCGATTCGATTACGATTAATCATGCAGCCCTAATGTAAACTGTATGATGATGACACCTATTGACTCGTAGGCTACGATGCAAGTTTCTATAAGGTAGAAACTGCTTGAGGTAAGCAGTTTTAGCGCTATGTCGCATTGATTTCATGTCGCATTTTTATTGGCTGGTCAGTAGACGTGGGTCGTAGCAGCAAACACACTGTGCGTTGATCATGCTGAATTTCTGACACTGTCAGAAAACTATCGTTGACTATCTTTGGTCGCAAGACCGGGAAAACAGCTGTCTTTGAACCTCTCTCACTGTACGACATAGGACCACCGATTAAGAGCCACAATCACAGAAATTGCCACGATTGTTTCACGATGGCAATCTTTCGTCTGGGACAGCCAAAAATCGTGCAGTGTATCCAGGGCTTAAGACAGCTTTTATTTCCCTTCGCACACAGAAACAACTCGGAAAACAATTTCAACATTTTGGATATATATATATACACCTAAAAAATAACAAATAAATAAGGATGTCGGCAAATCTAATTAAATTGGCTAAATTGCCTGTGCGAGCATCGTCTTAAGTACAGAGCAATATCGTTGCACCGAAAACAATAAAAAAATAATTTACAGAATTAAATTAGAACAGAATATACCTTTCTAATAAATAAAAAATATAAAATATACAAAATAAGTCAGAATCAAGTCACAAGGTGCTAAACAAATGTGTGCAAATGCCTAAAGTGCAGGGGAACATATATTCAAAACACAAGCCACAAATAGTTAAATTAGATAACCCTGAGTGATCAATAAATAAAATAAAAATAAAGAAATTATTAAAATAATGAAAGTATAGCCAGAACTGCCAACTCTGTATTTTTATCTGCAGAGACAACAATAAACGCTAAACTGGAGTGGCAATCTTTTTAGCTAAACGTAATCACAGCAAACAAAAATCAAATTAGTCGGCTGAAACGTTTTGAAATCACTACTTGAACAAAAAAACAAATCCTACCTGATCGAAAGAAAAAAAAAAATCCAGTCTTTCACGTAGCCTGTGTCCATTTGAGTCTTTTCAAATTGTGTGCATGGAAAACCAACTTGTTAACGTTGGCAGGCAGAAGTGTGCTCCTGGTTTTACTGATGATAAATCCAGCCTTGGAGAATATCCTTTCTGATGGTGTGGTGGTAGATGGGATGCTCTGGATCCTTTTTGCGGTTTTGGACAGCTCTCCTCGTTCTTTTTCCACCATTGCAGCGGTCCTGTATTGCTTTTTGTGGTGTCCTTTAAATAAGCCCTCATCTCACTGTCCTCTGACTGTTGCTCCTCTTCATCACTGGACAACAGCATCAACACCACTTGGTCCTTCTCTCTTTGTTTTGAAGGGCCTTCATGGTCACACTCCTCCACCAAGTCACTGTCCTCACCTACCTCCTGTACAGGCCTGCCAGCTAGACTCTCAGCCAGATTTTCCACCACAGTATACGCCTCATTCCTTTGCTCATCCGTGAAAAACAAAAGTTTATGCTCGGCGACATTCTGTTCTCTTAGTTTTTCTGCAAGTGCTGTGGTGGCCTTTGCTCTTTTTTTGAAGTATGAAACAAGGCGCCTCGCAGCAGCAACTGTGCGACACACGGGATCTTTCTTGAATGCGCTGTTTAATTGTAGTGTTTGCCCTGCACAACGGACTCCCTTTACAGTTCCCCACGATGGGTCCTGGGCCAGTTGATTGGTGCATGGAACCATATTTGTTGCATTGTCATGGAAATGCTCCTGGCCACTAGGGGGCTCTCAGCGCTCGGTAAAGTTAGTTTTCCTTGCCAATGTTTTATAGAGTCGGCAGTAATATCAATATGACGATTAGTTTTAACAGTATGTAACCACCGTATATCGACATTAAATATTAATTCAAAATGACCTACGAGCACATTAGCTTCATATTTATACCTGTGAATGATTTGACGCGCAACCACGGCGCATGATGAAGGGAACGTCTGCCAATTCCACCAAGTGGTTAAAACGTATAATTTGCATTCGTTAAAATTACTTATAACATTTAAAAACAGACATATTCAAATTCCAAAGCTTGTCAGTCTTACCAACAGGAACTAACAAGCTTTGGAATTTGAACATGTCTGTTTTTAAATGTTAAACAAAGTCATTGTAATGAATACAAATTATACGTTTTAACCACTTGGTGGAATTGGTGGATGTTCCCTTCATCATGTGCCGTGGTAGCGCATCAACTCATTCACAAGTATAAATATGAAGCTATTGTGCACTTTGTAAGACTGTCGACTTTATAGAACAGTGGCAAGGAATACTAATATTACCGAGCTCTGAGAGCCCCCAAGTGGTCGGGAGGATTTCCGTTGTGTTGTGGCTTTATTTCGTTGTGTTGTGGCTTTATTTCGTTGTGTTGTGGCTTGTTTCCGTTGAGTTGTGGCTTTATTTCGTTGTGTTGTGGCTTTATTTCGTTGTGTTGTGGCTTGTTTCCGTTGAGTTGTGGCTTTATTTAGTTGTGTAGTGGCTTGTTTCCGTTGTGTTGTGGCTTGGTTTTGTTGTGTTGTGAACTTATGTTTGCTTTTTTAATTTTGTTGTGTTGTGCACTACTGGGCCACCATACCGTAGCGGTCAGATATGCTTCCATTTGCAGCGAGGTCCAAATATCTGTGATGAGGCTGATTGCTTCGCAATGGTTTATTAACCTGGAAACCTCCGCCCGTATGGATGTGTATTTCGCATCCACTGCATAAATAGCCGTCTCTCTTTTGGGAACGGTGTATTCTGGCTCAAGTGTGCGCATTAATTCTTTAAAACCTTCGCCTTCCACAATGTTCACTGGCCTCATGTCAAACGCAACAAACTCAGCAATTTTGTCTGTGATTTCTCTTTTCTTCTTCTTGGACAGTGGCGGTCTCAAATCTAACTTTTTTTGAGTGAGCTTTGGCGCTGCTCCAGAACTACTAGATGATGATCTGTCGTCATAAATCTGATACTTGGGGTGGATCTCGAGAGGGGAATATATCCCAACGTCGTATGCTGTAAATTAATTAATAAAGCCATATTATAAATAAAAGAGTGGACATACCTGTGCTTGCCCAGAATCTTATTGGTAAGAAACTTACCTGTTTTAATTGTAAGGCCTTGTTCGATGTTGTTGAGTGGTAGGACAATAGCTGTAGGCACAATTTGCATCTCACTTTTGTTGCATCATCTTTTACCTTTTCAAAGTGCATCCACACTTTAGATTTTCTTACGCCAGACATTGTTAACGATTTAAATCCCTGCCGCCAAGAAGGTCCTCTGTCGGTCACGAATCAAGGAAAGTGTTGGATTTATTCACGCACGTTAAAAATATTTATTAAAAGCTTCTTTACTTTCACATTTTCATTTACAGCATTATCATAATAGGCTGTATATTAGCTTACTGGGAGAAAACCGCTAGTTCTATGTGGAATCAGACATTGAAACACCCCCATATTGCCAAAATGGCATGATCCTCATTTTATAACACCTCTGCGAAGATTCGACTGTAAGATTGGTAGTCGAATCAGGCTCCTCCTATCGAAGCATCGAATCGTCGACTATTTAGGGTCACCCCTACTCAGTATTTTAAAAAAAGACCAGGATTAGCCTTTAGATGGTGACCAGTGGCTTTTTTAAGCGCCAAAAACCCCCAAAACAAAACAACAACAAAAAATTACACCATAAAAGATTCATAAAAGTAGCTCATGTGACAATATGTTCTGTTCTGAGGGAATAAATAATGATAGAATTTTTATTTTTGAGTGAACTATTCCTTTTCTGCTTCTAAAGATTTTTTTGGAATACTTTTGGGATTAATTTAGGATATTTTATGGTCCTTTTGTGTCCTTTTTGAAGCATGAAAGCTCCCCGTTAATTTTAATTGCATGGGAAAAACTCATCCAGTATAGTATTGTGTTCCATGGAACAAGATAGTATTGATTTGGATTTCATTAGTGAAGAAGCATCAAATTCAAAGTATCTCAACTTAAAATGAATGGCCCCCAAATGGTGACAGTGTTTTTTGGTGCACTATCCCTTTATCTCTTTATTTTTTATTTTTTGCAAAGATTCTTGGTTATAAATCTGTTCAAATTGGATGGCTGATGGGCCAGCTCTGTTTTTTGGAATGTGGGACATGGCAGAAATAACTTGCTGTCTGTAAATTGTATGGAGATTATCGTCATCTGCACATCGACACAGTTCTGCTTTCAAAGCTGCTAATCTACATCATATTGACACAGCAGCCCACATATCCTACTGGCTGCATTAAACATTTAGAGGTGTGTTGCTCATTATGTGTGTAAGAGGTAGAAGAGTCAGAGGCTGATTCATCCAACAGTCACATCCTCTCTCTGATGGCAAGCTCATCACCGGGAGACGATTAATATCTCCCATGCCGCTCTGTCTGCTTAAAAATGCAAGGCGGGGGAACGCTCTGCTAAGTTCGTTATACAACAAAGCGTGTCATCCAGTCTGTGCCGCATGCACTTCCGTGTGCACACAGATTTTCAAAAAATGTAAGATCTACATACACGTACATCTCCTGTCAAACTCACCAGTAGTTAATCTTTGAGTGTTGTCTTTTTGATAACACACTGCCAAACACGCTTTCATTATTATTAGTGATTGCACAAGAAAGTCCTTCTCTGAGGTAGGCAGACTAGAATATTTTTTCCATGTCATCCTGTATTCTCCTTCATTTGTTTTATGTTTGTTTGCTGTGTAAATTGTTGTGAATAGGAGGGTTTGGTAGAGAAGTGCTTTTTGGTATTTTGCCTGCAGGTAGGCATGAGGTTTACTGTACAGTGTCAAGAGTGTTATGTTCTATGGATCTCAAAGAGGAGAGTATAAATTTACCAGCATAACCTACTTTTATTTCAAGAGCCTTGTTTGTCAGATCAAGTGAAGTGGTTCTCAACTGGTGGGTCGTGACTGATTCTGTCACAGATGTGTTCTTATAGGATGAGAGGGCCATAGCTGCGGCTGGGAGCTCCAAAAGGGGGCCTGCTCTCCCCTTGGAGATCTCCAGGCTGAAGCTGTACTTGGATAGGGTTGCAGACAGATGGGAAAAAAAAGTGGTATGCAGCTAGCCATATACTGTAATGATGCATAGTTAGGATGAAAAAATGGGTTTAACATTTAAACGGGTGGAGAAAATGCTTTCCATATATTTTCATGCTTTCATCAGTCTACTAAGTACTATTAAACTCAATGCTAATCATAATATTAATATTGATTAATTCATTTTTAATATTTTTTGCATCTTTAATTTTTATTTATTTATTTTTACACGTATTACTTCATTCCTACTAAGAAATAAGCATTGTAGTTATTAGATCATTAGACATGACATCATTAGGTGTCTTGGAAGCCTGTCTGAAAAGTCTTTCATATAAAAATGCTGTCTATTAAGTCATTGGCTGACTGGGCAGCAAGGCAGGTGCCTTCGCTCTTGGACACAGCCAGTGACTTCATTACTTTCTGCAGGTCATAAACAAAACCCCCATCAAGGGCCCTCCATATCCCAGCTACTTACATTCCTAGACATTTAGCATCACTTCAACACACCACTGACCTGCCTCTAAAACGATTAATATTTTCTTCTCTTTCTGGTCCGTTCATGCAGTTGCTGATGTATAGCCAGCCTGTGTGGTGAGCAGCATGATTTGCTGATAACAGCAAGGCCATTTGATGCCTTTAAAGCTGTGAATCTTGAAACACAGTCTTATTATGCTGGCAAATATTTGTGGCTATAGAAACTGAATCAATACAAGGCCTCATATCACCCTCTTCTCTCCCATTTATTCTGCCACAGAGAATGAGTGGAAGAGCATTTTGTGTTTTCACATGGAGGTCTTCACCTCCCTCTAGAGTGGGAAACGTATCATCCTTTCCATGCCTGGGGGTAGACAGCGTGAAGATGTTTCTGGGGGGACGGTAGGAAAAGAAACACAATAAAAATCTCTAGAGGGGAGGAGCAGATGTTCCTATAGGTGCATTCATTGACAAGCTTTTTGTTTGCAGTTTATTCTAGAGCTGGAGAGGCCAGGGGCTGAATTCACAAAGAAACGTTCTTAAGATAAATTCTAAGAAGTTTGTAAAAATGTTCCTAAGTGAAATTTGCTCTCAGTAATGTTCTTAAAGCTGCAGTCCATGAGTTTTGCCTCTTTGTCGCCATCTCTGTTTGAAACAAGCAATTGCAGTTATTGACGGGAGTTAATCACTCAGTGTTGTGTTTTTAATGCGCCATGTCAAGTTAAAATAGTTAATTTAAAAGAACCTGTCTCAAGATGTAACGGTCTTTCCCATTCATTTGTGCTCTGTCTTTCTTGCGCTCTTTCTAGAGTGGGTGAATGGGTCCTGCATCTGTGTGTGCTGCCTCGCTAGTTGTAGCTAGAGTGAACACATCATGTATATGCGTTCACTCTAGTGATCACTGTTTTTATGATTGATCGGTGTCACTTCAGAGTACTCGTCCAAGTTCCTGGTACTAGTGATGTATTATATATAGCTAGTGTTATGTTTTAATGCTTGTTATTTGAAACAACCCGATAAATACATTAAATATCTTACCTTTGGGGATTTAAGACAGCCATCATTCTTTCTTCAGTCTTTCTTCAAATCTCATGAGTATATACGCCCCCTACTGCTGACTGGCTACAAGTGTGTTGTGGTGCTTGGTCCGATCCACTTTCAACAGTGTTTCTTTGAAATTGTTTTCTGCACTTTTAAGAACATTCTTAAGAAAAGTTTTTTGGGAAAACAAAATATTCATATCTTTTTTTCCTAAGTTAGAAAATAAAAATAAAATAAGAATGTTTGTTTCATGATTCCGGCCCCAGATGCCCAAGCCCAATAACCAGCAATCTAACATGTGTCTGAGGAGTGAAGCAGGATGTCTCTCTTCTAGTCTCTTCATCCATCCATCTGTCTGTCAGTCCGTCCGTCTATTCATCCGTCTATCTCCATTCATCCGTTCGTCCGTCTATCTCCGTCCGTCCGTCTGCTTGTCATGTCTGATGGGGAAATGTACAGTATATGGGAGACGAGTGTGAATGTCAGTCGCAGGGCTGCATTTCAGCACTAGTGCGCTATTGATCAAACACACTCACTGCTCTGAAGGTCCTTGACTGAACACATAGCATCTGGAAATGTTATTGCCTGCATAATTTTTCACCTTTCTCCCCTTTCCCTGGGCACTTTTCTTGTGCATTTCACATTTCAAACAGCAACATGAAACTGTGGATTAGGACTGTTGAGACCGCATATGCATGCTAACTTCTAAATGCTTTCTTTCTTTAAAATTAGATAACTGTGGATTCTTCTGCACTTTATAGTTTATCTCCAAAAGCGCCTTGTTATGAAAAAGCTGCTTTAAAGATAAATGGATAATGGGCAGAACTCAGAAGAATGTTTGCGCGTGTCACTTTCTGGCTCTCTGTGACCTTTTCCTTTGTGTTGAGAAAAAGTGGAACTCTGGAAGACAGTTGCCCTTTTAAATTAGGTTCTCTGTTAAAATTCTTCTGTAGAATATAAAGAGAAATTTCTGTGAATGTGCAGGTCGCATTTTTCCCATATAGTGGCAGTGGATGGGTATTGTTTTAAAAAGCTAAAATAATATCATAAAATTAATCGGTGTGACTCGTTTTTTGAAGCCGTACAATAGGTTTTGGTGAGGAACAAGACATAAGTTAGGGACATTCCAAGTCCACATGTAATGGAAATTAATTCTGTCTATCTTCTAAATGCATGTTATTGGTCTGACTGTGAATGATTCATCCATGCATATCTCATTTAAAAAATAAAAAATCAAAATTTAAATGTGTCAAACTACTTCTCTCTGGTGGTGTGTCAAACTTCTCCAATCATTTATTATGCTTAAACCCTGTCCCTTTCTTTTAATTGACTACAGTCTCACATTCAGATCTGCCTCCATCCAATCAACATGGATGGATTTAGCATTTATTTTCTTTTTCGATAATCTGGGATCCGGGTAAACTCGGGTATATATGAAAACATGGAAGATAACAAATAATTATACAGCAAAAACCTTGCTGTCCATCATGATTCTCTTCTTGTTCTCATTATTTTATGATATATATACAGTGCTTCCCACAGGTTTGAAATATACTTGCGGTGGTAGCCGGGTGAAAAATCCTCCTATTACCCAAGGCACAAAAATGATCTACTACATGTGACAAACAAATAATGTGTGATTTTTAACAGTATTTTTGTTTACTGAAATTAATTTTAATTACATAGCATACTATTACATTTAATTACGTACTAATACTAATACATTTAATTATACTAATATAATGCATTATTATGCATTGTAAATTATGCAAAATTACAGCATTTAAATGGTTCTCCTTTTCCTATGTTCTCCTTGCTGTCATATAGTGTCTCTCTCAGTGAATGGGACACAGATTCTACTAGTAAAATTTATATAATGAATAATATATGTGTCAAATAATGTTCTTGGTATTTTCTTCCTGTGGGGGAGACTACAATAATTTACTATGAATTAAATGGAAATCAAATTAAATATAATTTATTGTGTAACCAAAATACCAATAATGCCCAAAAGAAAAAGAAAAAACTTGGCTTGTGACTTTTAATTATAAACAAGCCCGAAATACACCGGGACTCTTATTTTGAAATGTCTGATCCTTCAGATTCTTACAATCGTATAAAACATTTTATATAAAGGTCATAAAGTTGACATTGTCATAATTCATCAACTTGAGTTTATTAGCAATCGCTTGGCATATATCTGCGCTTTTCATTGATTGAGAATCACTTTGAAGCAGCCTGAAGCTGTTGCGCGAGCCTGTAGAACGTGCAACAGCGCCCCCTTGTGACATTGCAAAATGCAGCGCCCGTGGGAATGTTAGCGGGAGTAAACAGTTCTAACGCACACATAACGAGCAGGTACGAAACGACTAGTTAATCGATCGCGGATGGTTTCATTATCTTGGGCGGGTATAAAAGTATAAGAGGATAAAAATAATAAAAGCAAAAATATGGCTCCAAATATACTTTGGCGGCCGTTAATAAACCTGGGCGGCCCGCCCAAGTAAAGTCTATGTGTGGGAAGCACTGATTATATATATATATATATATGGTGCTTTTTGGACCTTGAAGGACAGTACCCATACAGTTCCATTGTATGGGAAAGAGCAACTGGGACATTCCTCAAAATTTAGGCAGAAGAAACAGGTTTGGTGTCTCTGTGAGCATGATGGTGAAGCCCAAGATGAGGCTGACATAAGTGACAGCAGCATAGAAAGGAAATGGTGAGAGTTAGAGCCCGACTCAGATAAAGCTGTTAGATAGCATCTGTGACCCATGATTGGGGTTCGATTCTGTGTCTTTATGGATGGCAGGCTTAGGAAAGTATGATTGGATGTGTTTGTCAATAGCGGTTAGCGCAAGGCAGACAAAAGACAATCAATACGTAACATTTGCTAGCCGTTCTGGAGATAAGACGACTTACAACCATTTGGCAGGAAGGGAAAACATCAATATCAGCTTTTCAGAATAAAAATTAGAAAATAAATTCTCAGTTGACAAAATAAAACTAACCAATTTGTTTTAGGTAGGTTTGACAGCAAATGGGATCCTGGAGGGAAAAAAAATTGGAAGTAGAACTACGAGTAAAAGGCTAATAAAACAATAATGAGTAAAAGGAAATGCAGAGTTAGAATTTGATGAGCCTGTTGCTGAAGATGGATACGTGAGGATTTTGCAGACAATGAAATCATTTCGAGAAGATAGAGAGTGTCCTTGGCTCAGGGTCACAACCAATGGATGAACCAGGTGTCGTGGACTGTTATTTAGCTCAAGGCCTTGTGACCGCCACATGCTGTTGGCACATGACGAGACACGGTTGTAAAATCAATACACTCTGGAAAAGTCACATTGTGCCAATATGCTGCACAATGTCCCTTCTCTGACATTCTTCTTTAAAAATCCATAAGAAGTACATTGCCATTATGTTGACCTGACCTTTTGTTATGGGTGGGCTATTGGAAGTCCTGAATGAATTGGATCAGGTAAAGAAGAGGTTGGTTATCCAAATAACAAAAGGATGTAATGTGATACATTGTGATTACTCAAACTAAGCCTGTTTCTCTCCTTTAGCCAGCGCTTGTGACATACATGTTCATCCAAATTGACTTAAGGTACACTTATTACAGGGATAGTCCTTGTGGAGCAACCTGAGGTTAAATGTCTTGCTCGAGGGTGCACTGGCTCATAGATCACCTTGTGTGGGGTTCAGACTCTTTGGTTTCCAACCAACTGTAACAAATACAAAGTTCTGTCATGAAACTCTAGGAGGCGCAGGCTAATAGGTCCTTAATTCAACCTGCTTGCAATCACATCATTCTCTATAGGGAACAGCTAATTGTTTTCTGCTGCAATGAGCTCAGATTCTCAACCTACAAATATTTAGGTTTACATTTGCTGTAGCAGTGCAGTGCGCTTTCAGAAACTCTCCACCTTCCCCTGCTCCACCTGTGTTGATCTGCTATGGGTAATGTATGCTGTATGTATACTATATTGTACAGCAGCAGCATGTCTTAGAATTAGTTTTTCCATTCCACTACGCTATCTTTCCATTGTTTTTCAATGTAAACACGTGCTAGACGGACGTCTTTAACCGTTGCGCTTGGGTCTTTTTTGCAGCATCTTTTGCAGAGTCTCATGCACAACACCGCATTATAAAAACACAACATTCAAGTTAAACGAAGTTCAGCTTTTAAAAAACATGTCTCTAGACCTTGCTCTTTTTTAAATTCCTTTTACCTTTTCAACAGCAAAAACTCGTTCTCTGTGAACTGGCCTTACTTGCTCACAGCAGCGTCTTGTATGTATTGGCTGTAGCAAGTCCTGTACTTGCTCTGCAGCAGCAATAACCAACAGCAGCAGCAGTGTAGCAGATCTGTTCCGCCAAGACCAAATATATCAACATTGTCATACCCATGACCGTGCCAAACACTCAGAGGGTTGCCATGATAGAACTGTAATTAGTAGAGTACCCATATGAAGATTTTGGATCTGTATTTTAGACAGAACAATTTCTTATTATCAATACTGAAAACAGTTGTGCTGCTTAATATTTTTGTGGAAATCTTTTTTCCCCCCAGGATTATTTGACTTGAAAGTTCAAAAGAAAAACATTTATTTTAAATTGAAACCTTTTGTAACATTATAAATGTTTTTACTGTCACTTTTGATTAATTTAATACTTCCTTGCTAAATAAAAGTATTAATTTCCTTTAAAAAAAATGACTGACTGTGGCTTTTCTGCTGCAGCATTTTGAAACTTCACATTTGAAAATAACTTAAATCAGTGGAAACTACTGTACAAGGCAACCAAAAAAATTAAAAACAACTTCTGTTGCTTAATCTCTTCTTTGAATAAATGTTTCTAACCGTTCACTTAATGTTTTTGTTTCTTTGAGCGTTTTTACATGTGTATTATCTATTAGACTTTAAACACAACTGCAGTGCAGGCTTTCTCTTCTGAAGAGCAGTCTTTGAGTGCATTTATAAGGAATTGTCCCACTTCTCTCTTATAATATTGTCTACTTTGATTAGGAATTCCTTTGATTAGTTTTTTTTTTTTTTTTTTTTTTANAGAGCTTCTGTTGCAAAGTCACTTAACTGTTTGGTTCCTCTTTTGCTGAAAAGGAGGGTTGCCTTTAAAACCTGAGGACTAACAGTAGTTATCCTGCCTTTACGTGCTATCAGAGTTATTGTAAATATGAGTTTCCTTGGTAAAAATTGCACATGAACGCCCTCTGATGTCATGTTTACCACTGGGAAGTTCGGAAATAATTTTGATAACCACATTCCCGAGATGGGCACGCTATAAACTTTACACATGATGGAGGGGAGAACTACTGCTGTGACAGGTATGATTTATTAGTTTTTTCCCCCCACAACAGCTAGATTGTCTTGTATTGTCATTAATTTAGTGCATATTTACATAAATGAATAATTATTTGAAGCGTATTTTATGTTTATACAGCGAAAATAGCCTGCATTTGACCAAAATTACAGAATCATCAGCAAGCGGACTATCTAGATAGCATCGTGAATGTTTATATGGTTGTCAGTAGATGGGACACTAAATAAAATTTTGGTTTGATGATTTTCCCAATAAATAGGCAGGAATAAACCGTGTGTCTTCCATTATTCCTGTTCATTCTGACAACAAATCACTTGAATGCAACAAACTCATAATCATGACTTCTGAAGTGGGAATTATGAAATATAGTTTTCTTATATCTCCCTGCATTTATCCGGTGATGTCACTTTTATATAGTGTTACTTCAGTGAAATATGATGCATGAAAAAATATTTAATATATTTGATTATTTTTCATGTTTAAACATTTTTTTTTACAATCAATTATTTTGTCATTCTTTTTTCTTTTTCTTTTTTTTGAGGAAGCATTGCTTCCATTCTCTCCTGAGAAAACGCCCATGATGTGTTAATCACAAAGGCTGGCAAGACTAAAACAATTGCAGATAGAGTGGATTTGATGATTAGGCTTTTTCAGATGTTGGTCCTCGGCAATTAATTGTTCTGATTACTCAAGTAAAAACCACAGGTCAGCAATTCAATGGAATTAGCTATAGAGCATTTAGGTAGCTTAATGAAATAATGAACAGACTTGTTAGCTTTTTTTAATGATGTTAAACCATTGTCTAAAGAATATAATAATCTTTTCTTGTAATTATAGATTACCACATTGTAGTGACAAATTTATATTCAAGCCTACTTATGTCAAAAAAGTATATTATACTTAATTTTAATGACAAATCATTTTTATTTATTATTTTTTATTTTAGTAAATGAAATCCCCCTAAGCTACTTTAGATATGCCCTAGCAGCAAGGGGTTTCAGGTGTGTGTCTGTGTGATAAATATTCCAGATGTTTTTTTTTAATCACATGTGCACTGTATGGCAGACAAGGCAATGGTTTTCTATATGAATGTCACACTTAAATTCATAAACACATAATCAAATTGACATCACACCAGGCTCTCCCTTAATTATTCAGCCTTCACACTCACCGAAGTACTAATCATGCCCACCTGACACTCATCAGCTCTCATCACCAGTACTATATGAAGAGCATACACCCTCAGGCATTGTCTGGTGCTACAGACTCTCTTACTGTGATACCTACTTGTTAGATGTTCCTGTTGTACCTTTCAAGTGTTGTTACCAGGGCTGTGCCCAGACATTTTGAGGGGTATTGGCTCAAACCAGGAAAAAAAGGGGGGCATTAAGGGTGGGGGGTTGCTTGTTAATACACATTATCCAGTTGTTGCAAATATCCAGTTGTTGCAAATATCCAATTAAAAGAGAAGACAACACATGCTAGACTTTCACTTTGATTCTTTTGAGCTGACTGAGGCAGTATCATGAGGCAGAGCCATCAGCCGATGAGGGCAGAGGCTCTTGCCACCGGGCCACCCCCTGTGCATGGCTCTGGTAGTTACTTCTATCAAGTTGTCCTCCAAGTCCTCATCCCTCGTCTCTTTGTCTGATCACTTGTATGTGTGTGCTCTGGAAATCTTTAAGACAAACCCATTGTTACTATCAAGCAATCCTGCAATTCAATTATCTCTCCATTGATGATCTTTCCTGTTGAATAGTCTCAGCCTCAGATGTCACACCTATGGACCATTGGCTCAACATCTGGGGCCGTATTCACAAAACGTTTTATCTTACCACTAAGAGTTCTCCTAAGTTTGAAAGAGTTTTCTCTTAAAACCTATTCACAAAGCTGCTGAGACTAACTTTTACTTAGGAATAGAGAGAAGTCTTAAGCTAAGAGTAAGGGCAGGGGTTGACCTCGTTGCTATGGACTATGAACACAGTGATTGGCTGATGGGGGAGGAGTCTCTGTCAGTGATATAATCATAGAAATATGTTGCCATATTCAAGTAAAGGTTTTAAAATACAAGTGTTGCCATATTCAAATAAAAATTTTACAATAAAAATTTTGCCATATTCAAATAAAGGTTTTAAAATGTAGGCTAAGTGTCATTTATTAATTAAGCTAGAATATGTTCAGCTAATTTTCAGCCTCTTACATGTCTGCATCTCGAGAGAATGCAGAATTCAAGCGACAAATTATGTTTTATAAACAAAGTTTGGGAGATGCGCGTTCAATCAGCTCGAGTGGAGGTATACTGTATATACACAGACGAGAGCCGACTCACCTATAGTTTCCTCGACAGTTTTCTGCATCCCTCCACTACCCCGTTACTCACTCTCGGCTGGGGAAATGGGAAGAACTCTGGATTTTGGCAAAATTCCAAGCTCGGAGCCCTCGATCCTCTTGGACAGCACGCCAGGACAATTATTATATATTTTTTATTCTATTCGATTGTTTGTTGTAAGAGTGAACTAGTGAAAACAACTGCCACAGGTAATCGGACATTATTTATTTATTAAATATTTATTTTTGCCGTTTTATGGTCGATTCAAATCTATAAATCAAAATATGTATTGCATTTATGAAGAAGGTTCAGCACTAAAGGCACTATCGCTATTGCCTCAATAGTGTACAGTGTCTTTGGGTGGATTGCTGAGGCTGATTGGCAGCAACTGCCATTAGGATTGTTTGTGATTTGGTCTTAGTGACTTAGGAGTCCTCTTGACTACTCCTAACGCTTCACAGATTTAGCACTAAAATGCTTTGTGAAATACTCTTAGAGCAAAAATTTAGGAGTCCTAAAATAAGGACTGACACGCCCATTATTTTTAAGAGTTTCTCCTAAATTGGCACGTTAGGAGCTACTTTTAGCCTTAAGATGTTTTGTGAATACGACCCAAGATGCATATGGCACACTTAACTGGAAACACTTCAGGATTTTTGAAGTCATCATCTGGTTGGTTAAATTCTACAGGATGTCTGGGAGACATGTGTATCACGTTCTTTAATGGTCCGCCTGGAAACAAATGCTGTGACGCCAAACCCTGTCCTGGAAGAAGAACGCCGTTGTGTTTACAACTCTGACAACGAGCATAGGATTTTTAAACGAATGTGAAGTTCGCGGCTCCATCGTTGCAGTAAACTTGCACAACATTCTTCAATGAAAAATGTATTAGATGAACGCCGGGCTGTTATTGTTGGGGCATCGACTTTACATTTTTACACCCCTAAACATGACGCGGAACAAAAAGAACTCTGATTGGTGGCGTTACATGTCAGTCAAACGTCCCTTTGGGCGGTCCTTGGCCAATGAAAGCTATGATAATCAGTCGTCAGACGTCAGTCTGAAGCTCTGGCTACGTGAGACTACCTGTTGAAAGAACGTGTTCCTGCCAATTCACTTACAAAAAACCTGCATGTTTTATCTTAACCATCTCTCTACCATCACTGTGTCTAAGCCAGTACTAATGTAACTTGTGTGTGCTTATAAACAACATTGTGGTGGCTGTCAAGCTTGACATCGGCAGTGGGATGTTGCCTAAGTGTTTGTCAGCCAAAAAACGTAGTAATTTGTCATCTCTGCTGAAGATGACGAATGTTATGAGCTTATTGTCATTATGAATGCAGCTGTAGCTTGATAGTCTCATGGTGTTATAAGAACATTTTCTTACAAAGGAACTAGAAGCATAACTGCAAATATGAAACATTACAAAATAGTCTTGTTTAAAATGTCTATATACTGGCAGCATAGCATGGGTCTCCATGTCTTCTTCTTGACAGCATACACTCTAAAAAATAATGTGTTGGCTCTACAAAAAAAATAACAAAAATAACAAAACAGTTTGCATCAGTTTTTTTTGCATCAGAGTTATGACAACTTTGAGTGAAATTACGTTCAACCAACAAGTTACATTGAGTTAGAGGAACTTAATTTGTAGCATAAACTCAAAGTTTTTGCTACAAATAAACTCAAAGTTATTTAACATGTATATTTAATGAAAAAGTAAGATATTACTTGTCACTGGCATTAGCACAGTCATGCTTATAGAGTCAATGTAGTGTTTACCTGCATATTCTTCAGCACAATGGTAACCACAAAAACTTCAACATTACATAAACTCTTTTAAATGTCAAACAAAACAGCATTTAAACACTAACAGGCCTTTCCCTTAACTAAAAACAAATAAATTAACACTTAATTTCAACATTTATTCTCCTTATCCAGTCCTAGAGTGTATTGGACAGGAACAATCTGAACAGAACTGCTAACCAGTAATCAAAAAATATCTCAGATTTCACACATCTGGATGGAATAGACATTCATAAAGGTGTCATGATGCCTTTGTAGAGTGCAGTGAGTGTGCTGATGGAACGTGTTCGAGGGTTCACGATCATGAGTGTTACTCTTCGGCGTGCTGTTAACAGCCTGAATAGATGCAGTCTGATTACTGGTCATGGCAGTAAATGTAAAGCATGGCAAGACTGATCAATGTGCTTGATTCATTGAGCTGGCTTAGCAAAAATTCAGCACCGGTGACCAGATGCATGTGTGTGACACAAAGAGCAGATGTTCTTTATCCCCATACCAGCACTGCTTTTAGAGTGTGAACCACAGTAATGTCCTCTAATTCATTTAGTGTTCACTATTAAATTCATGTGCAGTGGGACACAACAGAAGACACATTTTCATTGACTGAATGTACAGTAGCTGTCTTCCACATTACCCCACGGTTTAGTGTACAGTAATATTATAAATTAAGTTTTATAAAGGAGAAATAATTGCCCTTTGGAATTCTTTCTAACCATATAAAACACACTATGGCATTCAGTTATATTAGATGATTCAACTGAATCATTTGAAAGCTACAGATCACTATGTGTGTGTGAAGGCATTAAATGCTGAAGCATTAGATGTAATAGAAAAGGCCAAATATTATAAAATATATTTACTTCCACGTTTGAAATATCTGGGGCAACATTATCACTTACAGTAACATTTTTGCCTTGAGCCCTTGTTACTTTCTGATGCTGGTGGTAAGTGTAGGGATAGAAAATACTCTTTCTGATACAAATTGGAATGAAAGACAGATTTTTAAAAAGCTTTATCTCTTTTCTAGCAGCACATTGCTCATCCAGGTTTAGATTAAAACTATTAAACTCTAAACAACATCTTCATTCTCAGCGAACTGTTGTGCCGTAACTGAGTGAAGGTGATGCTTATAGGATTATAAGATTATGGAGGACAGTTTTACTGGGAAAGCTGAAAAATGCAGATGAGGGTTATTAAAGGAGGACATTTTTTACGACTCTGCTTTGTTGTACATGTGTTTTTGTTAAGCTGTGGAAATGTTAGTGATCTTTATGTACTGTATGATCAGCTACATTAAGGCTGAAAGCTGTTTGCCTTCTTGTACAGTATTGCCTTACTGAGCCGATCTGAAGTCAAAATGCATTTATTTAGGTTTACAGTCTAAAGAAAATCAGGATTATGTGACCATTTTCAACCTTTTTATCTCTGACTCTTTTTCATAATTGAAATCATGATGTTTCATCCCTCGTTGTCTTTTGTTCTCCGCAGTGAGCGTTGGCGTCTTTGCCTGTGTGTTGTCATTTTTCATCAGATTCAGGAGTGACTCAGTTGTCTTCTTGCAGGGGCAACACACTGACTAAAATTCAGCAGGCTACCAGTGGGGATGAGTGTTAAATCAAGCTCTAAACATGACTTTAGGCTCCAGTTCCCCTGATGGCAAAGAATTCCATTTCTCTTACTTGCATATTTCCTATTCTACCCAGAAAAGGAAAGATGGAGAGAGAAGGAAATCTCAAATGTCAGATTTTGCTTACACAAACTTGATAATATATAGGCTAAAAGTGCTTAGAACACATCTAAATTGCTGTATTAACTGCAAAAACCAATTAACAAACAATAAATGTAAATGTATTATATACATATTTTTTTACATACTAATGTTCAAAAGTTTGGGGTGGGTATGATTTTATAATATTTTTGAAAGAAGTCTCTTAAGCTCACCATGACCATTTATTTGATAAAAAAAAAAAAAAAGNTGGAGAGAGAAGGAAATCTCAAATGTCAGATTTTGCTTACACAAACTTGATAATATATAGGCTAAAAGTGCTTAGAACACATCTAAATTGCTGTATTAACTGCAAAAAACTATTAACAAACAATAAATGTAAATGTATTATATACATATTTTTTTATATACTAATGTTCAAAAGTTTGGGGTGGGTATGATTTTATAATATTTTTGAAAGAAGTCTCTTAAGCTCACCATGACCATTTATTTGATAAAAAAAAAAAAAAAGTTTAAATAATATTGTGGAATGCAATGAATTTTCAGCAGCCATTATTCAAATTTTCAGTGTCACATGATCCTTCAGAAATCATTCTGATATGCTGATTTGGTGATCAACATTTCTCATTATCAGTGTTTTAAAAAGTTGTGCTGCTTAATAATTTTGAGAATTTTTTTTTATGGATTTGTGAAATTTTTTATGGATTCTTTGATAAATAGAAAGTTCAAAAGAACAGCATTTATTTGAAATAGAAATCTTGTAACACTATAAATCTTTACTGTCACTTTTGGTCAATTAATGCATCATTGCTGAATAAAAGTATTAATTTCTTTAAAAAATCTTACTGACCCCAAACTTTTGAACGGTATGTTTAGCATGTCACTAAAGAAAGTCGAAATCAGACATCGTATCCGAACAAACCAGACAGTGATATTATATCAGAGTTTTATCACCATCACAGAAGGCTATGTTCATTTAAAATCTCACACTTGCAGTGTAAACGTTATATAATATCTGTCTGTCTTGTATAAATTGGATCATTATTAGGGAAAGTTACAAAATGAGAGAAAAGCCTCTATGATTTTATGGACATTGACACCATATCAAACAGCTGACGCTCATATTTTCATTCCAGATTACACAGACAGACCGTCTAACTGTCTGTCTGTCTGACAGATAGACCGACCGATAGATAGATAGATAGATAGATAGATAGATAGATAGATAGATAGATAGATAGATAGATAGATAGATAGATAGATAGATAGATAGATAGAATGATTGATTAGTTTGGTGCTGGTTGACTTTTCTTGGGAACCTTCCCTTTAGGTTGTGTGTGCATGTGTTTTAGTGGGTGGATCGGTGAGTATGTGTGTGGAGTGTGGAGGTGAATGCTCCATGAATAAAGAGAGGTAATTTAGTTGCCTGCAGCGGTTATGTGCAGTCTGACCTTATCAGAGCAGCCTCTGTTTTTTCTGCTAAACCTGGTGAGTCACCAGCCACACACACACACACACACACACACACACACATAATCAGAAATTGAATGATATTGTCAGGGGAATGTGTCCTGTGGGAGAAGGAGGCGAGAGAGAGCAGTGGAAATGTTAATGCGGGTTTCACCTGCCCAAGCGAAGAGCTGCAGCCCCTCACCAAGCATCCATCAGATGCTCTCAGAAGCAGTTTAGGAGCCCAGTGAGAGCTAGAGAGATGTGGCCTCAGCTTGGGCAGGCGATTGATCACCTTCGTGGAATTACACCATCTCCAATGCGAAGTCAGCCCAAGGATTAATGAGCTGCTTTCTCTCCCTGAGGTAGAGCGGTTTCCAGTGATTGAAACACAGCTTTCATAGAAAGAGATGGCTGAGGACTCACAACTCACTTCTTAGATGAGTGTGTGTGTTCTCAGGTCAACGGCAGATAGAATGGACTGTGCTGTTAACATCTTCCTTCACTTACAGGAAGTGCTCACTTGACTCTCACTGTGTGAACATTTACTTCCTGCCTATATATATAAATGGCATGTTTACATAGAAAAACAATGGAAAGTTAGCATAGTGGAATGGAAAAAATAAAAAATAAAAAAACTCTTTGGAATGGTCCCTAAAGGTACAGTCATATTTACTGTTGTTCACTGAATTTTCACAGCTGAAATCCAGTCATTTCAATAGAAATCCATGCAATCTGGAATTTCATGAAGCGTTCATGAAGGTTCCTGAGAGAAGTACAGGGTAACGCTTTAGATTACGGCCAGGAAAGTACTGCATAATTACAACAAATTTACAGTGTAACTTTCGATAATTATAGTGTACCTATACAGTAAGTATGTGTATGTATAGGGGAACAATATGTAAAGTCTTGGGAATAAAGGAGTAACAATTAGGAAAATAACAACTTAATTATACTGTAAGTATTTTAGAACTAAGGGGTACTTACACTGTTATGATAGACAACAATCTTACATTTGGGAGCAATTTCGTCGAGAAAATGCACTGATTTTGTTCCAAGGCAAGTAGAAAGAACTATTGCAATCTTTTTTAATACATGGGGAAATATGCTTTTATTTCATGTAGTTACAGGGTAAATATGACATTACGGGCCGTAAATTAAAGTGGAGCTTGTTACCCTCTTATTTCATGTAGTTACAGGGTAAATATGACATTACGGGCCGTAAATTTAAGTGGTGCTTGTTACACTCTTATTTCATGTAGTTACAGGGTAAGTAATTAAAAAAACGCAAACAATCTGATATCACTGACTCCGAAACCTTTATCTGAAAAACAACTTTATTACAAATAGGTCTACAACACTTATTATTAATTTTTTTAAATCAACTTTTCATTTCAAATTCTAAAGTCCTGACAGTAAGTAACAAGTTTTGTCAGTTTTTTGGTTGTTGTTGTTTCTCGCTTGGCTTCCACCTGCTCAGCTGATGAATCTTAAGAAGGAATCTCATTGCTATTCTGTACTATAAGAAAATACAGTACACCCAGAAATCTTCTCATGGTTTAGGCTATTCATCTTTTCGCTTCCGACCAACTGTCACCGGCGCCTGCATAAGAGTCGACTTTGCGTTCGACGAAGAACATTGTAACGAGCAACGTGAAGCTTTCATGATTTGTGTGAAACTCGCGCGAGAACTGCCATCTCTGTTATTCTGTCTTGTTTGTTTCTCATTATCATTATCTGTTATTCCGTGTATTTTGTTGTGAGCATTAATTAAAAAATTTTTTTTTTTTAAACTGACGGCATCCGACATCCTCGTGAATTTTCGCGTGAGTTTCTCGGCACGCTTACGTCACGCTTCAAGTTACGTCATGCATGAACTCTCAACCCTTACATGCACGCGCAGGAGACAGTTGGTCGACAGTTTAAAATGTTCAAATATTTGATATTTTTTGGACAAATACGTATCGTTTCACTTCAGAAGACATTGATTTATCCATTGGGGTCGTATGGATTACTCTAGTTATTACTGTTTGTGCTGTTGATGCTTTTAGGAACATGTGAACTTGCATTATAAAGCGTTCCCAGATGATTTATTTTTTCCTAAAAACCTTTTTGTGTTCATCTTAAGAAGTAAAGTCGTATACATCTCAAATGGCATGAGGGTAAGAGATGAGTAAACGGTGAGCACATTTCCGGTTGTGCTGTATTTTCTTTTAATACAGAATAGCAAAGGGGATTCCCTCTTAAAATTCATCAGTGGAAAGAAAGAAAAAGAAGAAGAGGAACAAGAGGAGGAGGAAGCCGAGCAAGAGAAACGAATAAGAAGTGTTGTAACTTTAAATCTGTTTTGAAATAAGTTGTTTTTCAAATAAAGGTTTCCAAGTCATATCAGATTGTTTGTGGGTTTTTTTTTATTTTTATATCATTTTTTTAATTACCCTGTAACTACATGAAATAAGGGTGTAACAAGCTCCACTTTAATTTATGGCCCGTAATATCATATTTACGCTGTAACTACATGAAATAAGAGGGTAACAAGCTCCACTTTAATTTACAGCCCATAATGTCATACTTACCCTGTATCTACATGAAACAAAAGCATATTTCCCCATGTATTAAAAAAGATTGCAATAGTTCTTTCTACTTGCCTTGGAACAACTTAATCAGTGCACTTTCTCGACAAAATTGCTCCCAAATGTAAGATTGTTGTCTATCATAACAGTGTAAGTACCACTTAGTTCTAAAATACTTACAGTACAATTAAGTTGTTATTTTCCTGATTGTTACTCCTTTATTCCCAAGACTTTACATATTGTTCCCCTATACTTACACATACTTACTGTATAGGTACACTATAATTATCGAAAGTTAAACTGTAAATTTGTTGTAATTATGCAGTACTTTCCGGGCCGTAATCTAAAGCGTTACCAAGTACAGTAAATGAATCGTTCTTTTGAGTCTGATCTTTTCAGTGAATTACTTGATCCAGTTCACAAAGAACAGTTTAAAGGGCCATTCACATTCTGTAGAACATAATTTAGCTTTTATTCAAGATGTTTACATAGAAAAAACAATGAAAAATCAGGACAGTGGAAATGGAAAATTGCATTCTGTGTGAATGGCCCCTAAACGTGAGGTCAGTTACAGTAATTTGCTGAGTTTTTGTGGGTGAAATCCAGTCATTTAAATGGGAGTCCATTCAATCTGGGATTTCGGGTGAGCAAAAGATTTCCTCTACAGATTTCGCAATGAACTCTCCAACAGAACCACATTAAATTAAAAGTGAAATTTTGAAGTAGAAAGACTGAAATGGCATTTTCTTGTAAAATGTACTCCAATAATGATTTATTTACAACTTTGAAAAAAATTGACTGTATGTGAGTTGTGCTATATATATCTCTAGGGTCTACACTATTGACAGTTGACATTTTTTGCTTGTGAAAGTTTTTGCTTGCTTTGCTTTAGTTTTCACTAATATGATTTGTTCAGTAATTGGACTGATCCAGTTCATTTTTGAGTTCAACTCACTGATTCAATGAGCTCAATCAGCTAAAGCCAAACTGGTTAAAGGGTTAGTTTACCCAAAAATGAAAATTATAACCCTCATATAACCCTCACCCTCATGTTGTTCCACACCCGTAAGATCTTCTTTCATCTTCGGAACACAAATTAAGATATTTTTGATGAAATCCAAGGGTATCTGATCCACACTTAGGCAGCAACATCATTGCACCTTTTGACATCCAGAAAGGTAGTTTAAAACGTCGTTAAAATAGTCAACGTGACTACAGTGGTTCAACCTTAATGTTATGAAGCGGCGAGAATACTTTATGTGCGCAAAAACAAAATAAAAATAAGTATTCTCGTTGCTTCATAACATTAAGGTTGAACCACTGTAGTCATGTTGACTATTTTAACGATGTTTTTAACTACCTTTCTGGATGTCAAAAGGTGCAATGACATTGCTGCCTATGTGTGGATCAGATACCCTCGGATTTCATCAAAAATATCTTAATTTGTGTTCCGAAGATGAATGAAGGTCTTACGGGTGTGGAACGACATCAGGGTGAGTAATTAATGACAGAAATTTAATTTTTGGGTGAACTAACCCTTTAACAGCTGGAATCTATAATTCATATTTACAGCAAGAATATATCACAAATTCAGGATAGTAGGGCCAACTCCTGTATTTCATACAGACACTATAACTTGATTCATTCTTGCAAAAGTTTGTTTGTGGCCACAGAGAAGATATGTGATGCATCTTGAGATAAACACATTAGTATCGCTGCATTGTTAACTTAGCTTTATGCATTCATTTAAATCTGAACAACCATAGCAATTAAACAAAACAGCACCAGTGTGTGACTTGCTGCATGATTTTCTTCAGAAGAAGTCAGTGTTTAATGCTAAGGCCTGGAGCAAAGCCCCGGGCTGCCACATTCTCACTGCAGGGGCCTTCATGAGTTCAACTGTGTTCCTGAATAAACAACTCTCATTTCATTTTCTTTAGCTTGTCACATACTCAGTATCTCGTATGTTGTGGCGAATGCATCAGTTTATTTATGCTGCTAATACATACTTTGTGTGATCTGGTAGATTGTATTTTATGAGGCAGACATCGTGAATAATTTATTGTTTGTTCTGTGTCACTATAAAACAGATAGATGCTTCCTCCGACATCAGAAAGAAAGCAGATTTACATTGGGATGAAAGAGGATCAAACACATTTCATTTTCTGTGATAGTTTTAGGACTGCCATTCCCTCTGATGACACCGTATCTGACAGGCTTTTCTTTCGCTCTGTGTTCTATAGGTGGTGGGCCCTCCAGCTGCAGGGGCTTTCAAAGAGAGGCCAGCTAAACCCACAGCCTTCCGTAAGTTCTACGAGCGTGGAGACTTTCCCATCGCCCTAGAACATGATTCTAAAGGCAACCGCATTGCATGGAAGGTATATAAAACATAACTTGTGCTTCTGTTGTCTATCTCTACTGTCCTTACACATCAATTTCAGATATTCAGACATCTAAAATTCACAATCTGTAGCTGATTGCATTACATGTCATTTAGATGGCAATTTTCTGAAGTAGACTGTTCTTGGCAGTAAGCTATGATTCAATTGACCCTTCGCCGGGAGTTTGATTGACAAGCGATATAATCAGTCATAACGCAGAATCCGCCATTTTGTCCGACAAAGCAGTCAGGAATTAGAAGATTAACCTCGGTGGACTTGAACTTGAAAAATTGTGTGTACTGACGTCTTTCCGCGTTTGAAACCACATTCCTTCTTGTGTTCATGTTTATTCGATGCTATAAATGAACTAGTAGGAAGAGATGATCGGTTCACGAGCCGCTTGAGCTGAGGCGCTACAGCAATCTGTCACAACACATTAAAGAGCCACAAAACGTTTTTTATTGTTCGAATTTCTTTAAAAAAAATACACAATTTGAAAGCTGGGACTTTGTTTAATATCATAAGTAACCTGCTCTGTCTTGTCTGTCGACATGTTGTCAGTGTCCTCATTGCTTTGCAATGTATTTTTCACTCTGTGTGGCGTGACAGCGCCATGGCTTGTCGGACAAAGCAACAGTAACTAAGGGGGGCGGGTCTTTGCAAAGGGTCAATTACATTTGACTTGAATAGCACTTTTCTCAATACATATTGTACCAAAGCTGTCAAATTTGGCTAGTGCGCTTTTTACAAAATTACTTTGTAAAAACTTATTTTTCTCATGACACAGTCATGAGAGTTTGTAGGGATCCTCTCTATGAGAATATTTCTTTTTTTGTTTCTGCTTTCTTGTTAGACCATATGCCCTTGATTTTGTAGAATTAAAATATAAATAAGCAGTTTTGTGAAAATATTTTATAACAAATGGCAATAAAACATTGATGATGAATTCGTAATTCTTAATTTTATCATAGAAGAGGTGTTTTCAAGTCATAATACTTTATGTATGAATTGCATTTTAATATACACTACTGTTCAAAAGTCTGGGGTCAGTAAAAATTTTTTTTAATACTTTTATTCAGCAAGGATGCATTAAATTGATCAAAAGTGAGAGTAAAGACATTTGTAATGGAGTAATGATGCTAAAAATACAGCTTTGTCATCACAGGAATAAATTACATTTTAAAATATATAAAAATAGAAAATGTTGAATTGTATTAATATTTCACAATTTTACTCTTTTTACTTTATTTCTCATCCATTAAATGCAGTCTTGGCAAGCATTAGAGACTAGGGTTGTCAAAAGTACAGACTTCGGTACTAAGTTTCCCCTAGCATTTTGAGCACTGTCGAGCAGATTCTTAAACATATTTGTTGAGTGCATGAACACAACGGCCAATCAGAAATGTCTGTGATTGGCTACAATGATCAACACTTCAAAAACATGTTTTAAATAGACATCTTTGATACTCTTCACTGAGCGGTTACACAGATACACATGGGAGTGTTTGAATAAAAAAATTTAACTGACCCCAAACCTTTGAACGATCCCCACCTTGATAGGAAAACAAACATGTTAAAGAGCTCTGATCAATCAGAGTGATGCTCATTGTCCTCATTGTACTGCAGTTGTACAGCTTTGTTGACCTAATAGTGAACTGTTACTAGTCCCTGTTTGTGCCTGCAGGTTAGACATTTATTTCATGAAGGTCAGCAGTAGTATTATTAGTGTTAACCTGCTGTGTGTGCACTAATTCAGAGGTATCAGAACAGCCCCTGACAACTTACAAAAACACACATTTACCTCTCTCTCCTTCATGAGCATTTCTCTTTTTCCAGGTTAAAAAACTCTGAAAGCCTCGGCATGAATTATTAAAAGCAAATTTCAAAATGAATTTTCCTACGTTTTGAAAAAATAATGTCTCTTTTTCTTTGTGTTGTTATGAAATTGCTGGGAGCCGACAGGAAGTGGTGTATGAAATTGTAGCTGTCACGTCTAATGCATCTGTAATGCTTATTGATTTCCCTTCGCATGCTGCCGTTGATTTGATTCTGCTTTTCACACACAGTATTTACACGCCTTCGCTCCATAAATATAATACACGTATCTGTGAGTAAAATCATGCCCCCATCAACCCCTGTGATATAAGGGGTACCAGGTCACCTAGAGGTCAGGCTTAGGCTGAGAGCATTTGTAAGTGTTTCATTAGGTTTATGTTAGTGTAAGTGGCAGCATTGCCTGTGCTTATGAAAGGCTGGTTTATTACGTGAAGTGTGTGGGAACAGCTGTGTTAGTACAAAGGAAGCCTTAGGGCAATAGTTCAAGATGAGGTGACCAGATCAATCTGTCTAAAATAGAGGGAAAGAAAGCAGTAATAGAGACTTCATCTAGCTGGTTTAATCATGGGATATCAGACCAACACGCTGCAGGTCTGTCATTGGGTCAATGATATGACACTCTGGATATATTCTCTGGGGGGGCATACATATCAGGGTTATACAATTGTCCTGATATCATAAAGAAAAAAGCCTTATTAAAGGCACAATATGTAAATTTTCGCCACTAGAGGTCACTTATTTAAAACGAAGGCATAGCTTGATGACGCCTTGATTATGCGGAATCATGGGGGGTGTTGTCTTCACGTCTACAGCCGGTGGAAAATGGGACTCGAGCAGAAATCATGTTCATGGATGAGATTATTAATGTTTCAAGATGGCGCCGCTGAGTCCGGTCGCCGTCCAGGTCGCTCCGCTTAGATTGTGTTTTTATTTACTTTTTTACCTACTTTTGCTTTCTCTTTTTACACACATAACCTCTGCACTGATCACTTACGACAAAAGAACACTTTTGGACATTGGACACCGCTTCACTAACCTGTTTCAGGACACTTTATCCCTCAACCCATCGTGGTCATCTGAGATTCTCCGGAACGCCGAGATGAACAATGGCCACCTGGATAACCACCCGTGGCGACGGACCAAGAAACACCGCGGGAAACGCGCTGGGATTCGCAACAGACTGAGGAANTTCACGTCTACAGCCGGTGGAAAATGGGACTCGAGCAGAAATCATGTTCATGGATGAGATTATTAATGTTACTGTAGTATGAAGCAGAGTAGGGCCGAGTGCTGTGCGAGCAGAAACGAAGCCGCTGGAGCGATTGCTAATGAGAGACATGTGCGACACATGGCTCGAGGGCAGCAGAACTTTTATTATACCGCAGTAGCTGCTTCCGCTTCTTCTGGTCAAGCGTATGTGGGATAAAGCAGCGCTGTTTTATCATATTAGATACATTTGTATGTTGAAAGTTGTTATAGTGCTACTCTGCGTTCACTCTGCAGCTTCTATGAGACACTTGTTGCACACTGCAGTAAGCTAGAGCTTGGTAAAACATGGTACTTGCTCTAAATCAAGAAAACGTGATTTAAACAATAGGGCATACTGTGTTGAGCTATATAACATGATTAGTTTTCTATCGATGAATGTTTCCATACAAATAGTTGCTCACCTGTCTAATAAAACACATAATATATTAAAGGGTCTTTGGTGTTTCCATGGTTTCTACAAAATAAAACCGGAAATCGAGGGTAACGCGGGTATGATGTTAGCGATAGGCGATGCACGGACATGGTCCGTGTCCTGGTTAAAATTGCTTATTTCTTTGGATTTAAACATTTTTGGAAACATTTAGGATGATGTAAGTACACGAGTCAACGAAATATATAACATTGTTCTAGTGGTTTTGGATATTTTAATCCAAAAATCTTACATATTGTGCCTTTAAAAGAATGAAATTCTTGACAAAAAATCTTAAGCACTTAGACATAACTATACTACTTGTCTGACTACTTAGACATAATATTTTAACAAAAATGCTTCTCTGCTTATTATTATTTGCTAAAACTTTTCCCTACAGAAACAACACCATGTGATGTAACCAACATGAAGAAAAATGATAAATTATATTATAGATGCTACCTCAGCCCAGACCTTCATGACAGTGTGTCAAGGTCAAAAATTTTCTTAAAATATTAGGTATTTGGACTGTTTTGACAAAGCAAGGTATGTTCAAGATGTAAAATGTCATGTGGTGTGACTTGATATTTAAATAATTATATTTATTAATTAATTCATGATATGTAAAAAACCCCCAAAAAACATTTAACCTTGGAAAATATATTGAAAAATAAAAAAAACAAAAAACAAAGTTAAGATGTGTGCTCTCAAATGTTTTCAGAGTTGGAAAATGTTACTTTTTTATGGTTACACCACATGACATTTATTAATTTTGAACTTTTCTTGAAAATTGTATAAAAGTTTTTCAAAACCAGCAAACATAAAGAGTGCATTTGTAAGGATTGACCTTTGTGATGACCAAAGATGATGTGTCTAATGCCTTTTAACATCTGTATCTGTATCTGTATCTCCTCTCATCTTATGTTGTCTCATGTCCTCTGTTGAGTGTGTATACCCCTTTCTGTGCAGCAGGGAGCAGCAGTGCATTCCTGCAGGCGTTTCAAAGTGTTTCCCCTTCTTCTCTCCTATGTACCTCCCTGTCTTTCTACTTCATGGTAAACTTAGTCCTTTAGAAGGCCTCTTCGAGTTGGTTATTACTGTGTGCGTTTGCATCTTTAAACATTGAGTTTGAAACTTTAGCTCATGTGTGAGCCTTCGGATATGTGTATTCAGGCAGGAGATGTACGTGTGTGTTGATGTATGAGAACAGACGCTGCTGTTTAAATGTCAAGGGCAGTGTTTGAATGCACAGGGATGTGAAGTAGAGAACTGATATTTTTAGTTTCTTTCTGAGTCCTCACAATTCTCTCTCGTGCTGTCTCCGCAGTTGAAGCTTTGACATGTGGTGTGTTAAGAACATGTGCGGTAGACTGATAAGAGTAAGCAGGAGGTCTCTCTCACTCTTTTTCTCTCTCTGTGTGTTTGTGCATCTCTCACATTTGGCCCTGTTGCTATCAGAACAGTCCATCAATTTTATGGTGTGCCAAAGTGTTTTCCTGGGATTCCCACTGAGAGAGAGAGAGAGAGAGAGAGGTATCTGATGACCTGGTCACTGATAGGGATGAGAATCTGGCCAGTCAGTGTGACAGTGTGAGGTGAAGGCCAAATATGGTAGCCCATACTTGGAATTTGTCCTCTGCATTTTACCCATCCAAGTTAGTGCACATGCATCAGGAATAGTGAGTAGTGAATGCACATACACACTGCAAGCCGTGGACACACACTCAGAGCAGTGAGCATCCATTTTTGCTGTGGCGCCCAGGGAGTGATTGGGGGTTAGGTGCCTTGCTCAAGGGCACCTCAGTCATTTTCTGCCGGTATTGAGAATCGAACCCGCAACCTTCGGGTTACCCATCTGACTCTCTAACCATTAGGCCACGACTGCCCCCGTCCNCCTCACCACCACCACCACCGTCCTCACCACCACCACCGTCCTCACCACCACCACCACCGTCCTCACCACCACCACCACCGTCCTCACCACCACCACCGTCCTCACCACCACCACCACCGTCCTCACCACCACCACCACCACTACTACTTCTTTAGTGATTAAAAGTTAATGCTAAATACATTAGCACATATTTTGTTTTCTGTTCTTACAAAATAACTAAATGCTTTAATCCATTCACTACAAAAACATTCAGCACAAACAAATAGTACTTCTGTACTTTTGTTTCTACGGAGTTGACAAGGACGCTTACCTCATCGCCATGGCAACAATTAGCAATGAAGTCAGGTTACCTCAGCATTTTTGGAAAATTATACCAGACTTCTCAATCTTCCCAAAACTCAACAAACAACAGATGTACATGTTAAAACAGACAGCAACAAAATGCAAGACAATTAACATACTGATTCAAAAAAGCTTTAATGCCTGTTCACACTAAGATGAATATTCTGTGTGAAAAATTTAGTACCATACATTTTAATTTGAATGAATGGCTTGTTAATGCATCTGTTCAGATCAACATAAACATTCACATGCTGTGAATGTGACTATTTTTTACAAAGAGGTGTTCTTATCTCTTTGCCATTGAACTTGTGAAGAATACTGGCCAGCCAATAAGATTTGTGGCTGAATTGGCATTTATTTTTGTGCTGAACATTTGTGTTGTTGTGAACATGCTTTTATTTAATGATTCCGTTTCTGATTCCACTTAAGTCTGGTTCCATATGATTTGTTTTGTTAATAGCCGCTTTTCCACTGTTGGGCCGAACGGTTCTTAGAATGGTAAGGAACGGTTCCAGTTGTGTTTCCACTGGAGCCTTGTACGGCACGGCACGATCACAAACTGTTTTCGGCCCGGAATTCTCGGCATGGCTGTCTAACCGTGCTGAATCATGCTGGTAGAATCCGTAAAGTGACGTCGGCACACAGGATTGGTCACTTGTCTGTTGCCTGGCTAACAGTAGCCGCGTTTCCATTACCCTTTAAATTGCTCAAACTGAAATTGCGAATTGAACATACGCTCAATGGAAACACGTCAATTTTGCAAAAACTCCCATATATCGCAAAAAAGTTTTTACGCTCGCATGAGGTGGTTTTTCAGGCAATTCAAAAAAGGAATATTTCGCAAAACTGCAATAGAAACAGTTTTTTCACATTTACAGGTCAAGTACAGTCACAACATCATTCTTTAAAGATAGCGTGGTATGTTTGTACAGAAGACGAGACGGGGGACTTTTCTTTTCTTTTCTTTGCACCCTATAGATGCAACGGGAGGATGCATTAATAATTATTAATAATTAACATAATTGAAACTAATAGTATTAGATGTCTATGTACCTGTGTATCCTCGCTTATAGCTCCTGAAGAAGCTTCCTCATGCCTTGTTCCTCACCTCCTAGCAGTGCATTTATAGAATTGAAATGGCATTTATAGAATTGAAATGGCATTTATAGAATTAAAATGGCCTTCGAGATTTTTCTTTGAAAGTTTTCCAGGTCACAGGCTGGAGGATGGAGGAGTGAAGAAATGAAGAAGCATCCATTGGAGTATTAAGAAGCACCCAGGGAAGCATATATGAGGATGAAGGGCTTACAGAAGCTGTGGCAAATATTACACTTAAAATAAAGCTCTCAGATAGAAATATCTTTTGGAAAATGACTTATCGCGAGAGGAAAATGACTCATCGCGTGAGTTTTAGTCGCATAACATCAGGTAATGGAAACGCCGTCATGTCGCAATAGTTTTTTTCGACATTTAGAAAATATCGCAAAAGTTTTGCGCAAATTTGTAATGGAAACGCGGCTAGTTTCTCTGTAGCTGGCTAAGTGCTCTATTTGAGCGACGTAAACACAAATTAATAATAAAATTAAAAGAAATATCTAATCATCCTCCATAATGCGGTCGTTATTTACATCTCATATCATAAGAAAACCATTGCTTTACCAAGACAACGACAGACGCATTACATTGCATTACACATTACATTCCAAAGAGCGGCCATTATCATCCCCACAGTGGAAAATAAAATCGTAACCGTACCAGCTGGTCCGGATCGGCACGGAATGGAACGGTTACGCAATGAGAACCATTCGGCCCGACAGTGGAAAAGCAGCTAATGACTTGCAGCACAGTGCCAATTCAGTCAATGTTTAAGTCATTAAATCAGTAAATCATACATTTGAGTTTTTGAGCCTTTTTAGGGGGTTCATTAAAATGAACTAGCATCCATCCATCCATCCATCCAGCCATCCATCCAGCCATCAATCCATCCATCCATCCATCCATCCATCCATCCATCCATCCATCCATCCATCCATCCATCCATCCATCCACCCATCCACCCATCCACCCATCCATCCATCCAGCCATCCATCCATCCAGCCATCCACCTGTCTATCTGCAGGAGTGTTCATTCCATCCATCCATCCATCTGCAGGAGTGTCCCATCCGTCCATCCATCCATCCACCTGTCTCTCTGCAGTAGTGTCCCATCCATCCTTATTTTGCCCTATGTTGTCATTTTTTTTTTTTTTTTTGCTAAGAGTTGTGACATGGGTGTAAAAACATTTCATAGCAAACATCAATATAAACTTGATTCCTGCTATCATGCTGCTGACTGCGGAGGGGGGAGTGAAGGGGGGTGGGGGCAATCAATTAATCTGATCAAGTGCTTTAGGAAATGGAGAGGGTAAGCGATCTCATCCATTCAATCCCCTGATTGAATTATGCCAGGAGGAGGGGGGTTTGGAGAAGACCTGTATGCGTAAGTGTATTAGTGTGCGTAACACTGCAGACACAGCGCTGAGGTGGGATGTTTTTATTTCCCCTCTATTTTATCTCCATCTGCACATTAGCATTTTAATGGGCGGTACCTTATGTGAGCACAGACCCTCTCCTGACAGCTATATGACCCGTCCAAGGAGAAGCATTACTCTCAGGAGTTAATCCCATGGTCCACTTTGGAATCCGAGAGCAGCCTCATTATAGACCTGGCAGGGCGTACACCTGTTTAAATACAGAGAGAAGAGAAGACCTGCTTCTTCTGGATGCCTTCAATCTTTTTGCAAAAACACCCTGTCACTGTGTTGCCTGTATAGATTTTTGTACATTTTTATTTAAATTCTGAGCTGGAGAGAGATCAGGTAGTCCAATAACATATTCTTGCCCTTCAAAGGGAGATAGAGAGTTGATATGGAAAAAGGCGAAAGCATATTTCCATTGCTGTTTTCAACTGCTAATGCCATCTTTTGCATGGGCACTAAGTTTTGAGTCGATCACCATATGATGTGATCGACTCCATATGATTAATCACTCTGCATGAAAATGACATTTTTATTAGTTGATGGCAGCACTAGTGACTGTTCTGGGCTGTGATGTCAAAGGAAGCAGACAGGGAAAATAGTCCTCATTTACTCACCCTTATGTTATTCTAAACCTGAAATTGAATTTTTTGAATATTTTTTTTTTCTGTAAAATGAGCAATTATTACAGAAACACTTTTAACAGTAAAACCTGTTAATTTGTCAATTGTAAGTTACTTTATCATATAATGTATGTTGACCCGACCCGACTGTATATGTTTTAACATTGCATTTTATGTACTTTTACTGTAAAATACTGTCCATTTTTTTTTGTAAGTGAAAACTCGGTAAAAAAACGGTATAAAAACCATATAAAAACAGTAAAATGATATATATATATATATATATATACTTGCACCAACATGCCATCCCGTAATGTCTAAAACATTTTCACCACTGCTGCTTTTTTATGACATAAAAAAAGAAAAGGAAAGATTTTTTCATTATTTTATGATGGATGTTGGTTCTGTATATTTTATAATAATATTCAGGGGCTAACTACCCATGCTAACCAACCAAACCTTTACCCCCCTGCTTAACACTTACCCTTCTGCTGTAGCCTGTAACTAATTACGTAACCCAACCGCAATCATCAAAGAGAGCAAAAAAAAAAGATGAAAATGAAAGACCACTCTCTCGGGAATGGAAAGTAAGTGCTTAATTAATTTTACTTATGGGCTGCTAGTAGAAATGTGTTTTATCGATCAACTACTGTACATTTTCTCGTAGTCCTACCTAATGTAATGACCTGGAATAACTCCAGAAAGGCATTGTGGGCAATTTACGGAAGGGCATTTGAAGATTTGGATGTCAGAATCTTCAATGTTTGTAAGGCAAGTGTCCAGATCTACTAGGGGTTTAAAGCGAAGGCAAAAGAATCTGAAATGCTGGGAAGTTAAATATTTTCAGAATCACTGATGATGCTCTTTCCAACACTCTCTATCTCCCAGCCCTGAATAAAGATAGTCTGTCCATGCCATTTATAGGAAGAAACATGGAAGCTGGGTGAGCTGCGGTCTTTGATGTATCTGGGCGCCTTTGAGAACCCCGACTTTGGCCGAAAGGAGCGGGTGTCGGATCAGTTGTTCTGCCCCACGTTGAGCCACAGAGCTGCAATTGATTGACATGCTCATAGCCAGCAGGCTGCAGATCTAAATGGAGCCTTTAATTAACTAAATGGAGGCATAGCAGCTGGATGCCAAACACTCCTCAGCATAGAGAATGAGCAGGGTGCACACTAATGTCAAATACTAATGCTAGCAGCGCACCGGGGCTGGCGGAGGGGAAGCTGACTGGGGAGAGGTGGCCATTTGGTGTTCTATCTCCGTCTGCCTCATTCCGCAGTCTAACTATCGCTGTCATGCTGGTCTCGTCACTATCTTAGACCCTTGTCACTCACTCCATCCCCTTGCGCAAAGCTTTTCCCCTTTTTCTTCTTTTTTTTTCTCAAAGATATCAGCTTCTTTCTCCACCGCACTCGCTCTCTCCCTACTCGCTCTCATTCCTGTCCACTCATCCGTTCTGTCAGAGGTTAATTGGTTTGGAAATGATTCTATTCATTCTGGACAGTAATGCAGTTATCCTGAGAAAGAAGAAATACGCCACACACGCACTTAAGCCTAATTTAAAAGAAAGGATGGGTGGGGGGGTGGAGGAGAGAAAGAAATCCAATTTAATCTAATTTTTTTAAGTATATTTTCACCCAGGCCTGTGCCCACAAGTATTTTATTTAACTTATGTCAGAATTTCATTACCTTGAAAGCTTTTTCTCCCCCCTCTTTTGAGAGGATAGACGGCCCTAATGTCTTTCTTGTAACCTCAAGGTCGGTGTGTTTGGATTGGCGTCCCTGTGATTAATGCACTGTACGATGCGCACGCACATATGCGCTCGCCGCAGATGAAAGTGCCCCTGTCACTGCCCTTGTTGTGAATCAGGAAAGACATTCATATTCAAATTCAGACACCCACAGGGCTATTCATGTCTCCCAGGTGTAGCGACACCTCTTCCCTGGGCGCACCTCTATCTGGCTTCTTTCCCTGTCTGTCTCCCAAATGGCTGCTCTGTAACTCTGCGACTGATCTGACCTTCTCTCTCCATGCAGCTGCTCAGATGATGACTGCCTGTCTCACTGACTGTCTCTCCAGTGGTTCCTGTCTTCCAACTGCTCTGCAGTCACCTTACTGCTGTTTTCTCTGTCTACAGTCTCTCTGATTGTCTTTCTCTCTTTGTAGCTGCCTTGACTGTCCTCACATGCACCCTCTACTCACTGTTCCGTCTGTACTCTCAAACTGAACCAAGAATACTGAACTGTTTGTCTGTCAGTCTGACTGCTTCCATCTGTTCATCTTTCTCTCTTGCCTGTCTGTCCATCTTCCTGCTGGTCTGCATCAATTTAGCCATCCATTTCCTCTCTGTCTTCATCCATCCATCTGTCTGTCTGCCTCCCTGTCTATCTGTCTGTCTCTCTGTCTACCTGCATGTCTCCATCCAACTGCCTGCCTGTCTGTCTATCTACGTGCATGTCTCCATCCACCCATCTGTCATTCTGTCCGGCCATCCGGCCATCCATCCATCCATCCATACAGCCATCCATCCGCTTGCCTGTCTATATGCAGGAGTGTCTCCATCCATCCATCCATCCATCCATCCATCTACTTCTTTGTCTCCATGCATCTTTCCATCTACTTGCATGTGTCCAGCCATCCATCCATCCATCTGTCTGCCTTTCTATCTGCAGGAGTGGCCCATCCATCCATCCATCCATCCATCCATCCATCCATCCATCCATCCATCCATCCATCCATCCATTAATTAACCTGTCATCCATTAACCTGCATCTTTCCATCCATCCATTCGCCTGCCTCTCTATCTGCAGGAGTGTTCCATCCATCCATCCATCCATCCATCCAGTATCTGACACTTAGAGTATGTAGCACACCAGTTTGATTGACAAGCGATATAACCAATCAGAACGCCGAATCCGCCATTTTGTCCGACAGAGCAGTAAGGAGTTAGAAGATTAACCTCGATGGACTTAAACTTGAAAAATGGTGTGTACTGACATCTTTCCCGTTTGGAACAACATTCCTTCTCATGTTCATTCATGTTTATTTGATCCTATAAATGAACTAGCAGGAAGAGATGATCGGTTTACGAGCCTCTTGAGCTGAGGCGCTACAGCAATCTGTCACGACCATGGTCACGACACATTAAAGAGCCACAAAACAGTTTTTATTGTTTTAATTTCTTAAAAAACTACACAGTTTGAAAGCTGGGACTTTGTTTAATATCATAAGTAACCTGCTTTGTCTTGTCTGTCGACGTGTTGTCAGTATCCTCTTTGCTCCGTGATGAATTTTTCACTGCATGTGGCGTGACATCGCCACGGCTTGTCGGACAAAGCAACAGTAACTAAGGGGGGCGGGTCTTTGCGAAGGGTCAATTACAGATACATTTCTGTTTATTTCATCAATATATTTATGAAGATAACTAAAGCCACGGCAACACCACATGCTGAATGAAAAAGTGAAATATCATTTTATCTCTTCAGGCTCAGTAGGTCCCACTCCCACATGACACTAATTTCTGATGGCAGTGTGAGGAGGTAGGTTGTAGTCCCACCACTCTCTCTTTCTTTCTCTTTCTCTCTTTCTCTCCCTCTCTCTCTCTGAGTCAAATGACATTTAAGGGTAGGTGAGATTAGGCACAATCACCAGCCTATTTCTGGTGCTCTGGGGAGCTCTGAGAACCCCCAGACATTTGCAGAACAGTGACTGATCTTCAGTCACTTTAACTATTGTGTGTGGGATGTGATTGCAGGGTTGGTTCAGACTGAGGTTCAGGCTATGTCACATGAAAAATGCCATACAGAATATACAGAGGTGGGAAGGCATTGAGGCGTGCCCGAACCTGATGTTTGGACAAGATACCTTTATTGTGTGTGTTGAAACATTCTTCAAAATATCTTCTTTTGTGTTTTGCATAAGAAAGAAATCCATGCAGGTGTGGCTAAGTAAAATGATGACAGAATTGTAAAATTTGGGTTATTTGGGTCCCTTTAAATAACATCAATAACGTAATCCCTTTAATTTTTTTAAAAAATATTTTTGTGACTATTTCATTTTGTGACTATAACCTATTTCAACTTAGACTTTCAACACATTTGAATTTGTTCTAGATCATTAGAAGCACAGGGATGGCCATGAACCTTCAACCTTTAGCTTTCCAGCCCAGATCTGTCCACTGCACCACCCTACCCATGATTACCTACATTAGCAGCTGTATAGATCTGTCTCATCCTGAGTGGATGCTACTGAATTTCTGTCTAGGTCACATTGTAAAGCTCATTAGTGAATTTGTCATGCTTTCTTCCATTATGGGGTCTGACGGCCTTTGTGTCCTGATGGATGTGGCTCTGAATCACTACATCAGAACTGATGATCCTGCCCCTGAGTCCTTATCTCCCCACCTAACACACACAAACATGCAGGATAGAGGAGAAATAGAGATGGATATAGAGAGGGGATGGAGGAGAGAGGGGAGGAGTTGCTGACTGCGTTCGTCTTTCCATTCCTTTCTTTTGTGATAATGTGAGAGTGATGGAGGAGGCGAGCAAGGGATACTGTCAAAGTGTCACCTTGCTTTGTTCTCGTCGCGCATAAAAGGCAGAACGACTGGGTAGGCCACAGAATGACGTGACGTCCTGCCGACTGTATCAAAAACCTCCTTTCACACCAACTGCTCTCAACAAACGGACAGCTACTGTCAGTCTGTGTCACAGAAAAAAGGGCAAAACAAAAGGAAAGCGAGGTTGAGGGAGAGACGTGAATAGTGGCTTGTAAGCCCGCAAGAGAGGGGCAGAGGAGGTGGTGCTATATTAAAACGTTGAATTATTTATGAGGGGCCAAGGTGACAACCACATCTCTGACCCCAATATGGCTAAGAACTGACCCAGCACTGTGACTAAATCTTATTACAGCCCCAGAGCACCTCTGACTATGGCCAGCGTATGTGTGAGTTTGTATCACAATGTGTGGCTGTACAGTAAGTGTTTGTTTTGTGTCTCATAATGTAGGTGTGTGTGTGTTTTGTTGTCACTAGCATGAGGCAGAGAAGTAGGCAGGTTCCTAAAAGTGCTGAGCTGTTGTATTTGTCTCCTCCCTTAAATTCTACAAATCAGCATATTTTTCTCTTTGTCACAGAGGTCCTCTGAGACACAGACCC
>RJVU01051648.1:13199779-13224772 GCA_003731715.1 Anabarilius grahami
CTGTTTACAGTATGCATGTGTGTATAAGACCCCCTCAACACTGCTTACGGCATGTGTGAGAGACACAGACCCCCCACAGACCTGTTCACAGGAGGTTTGAACAGGCTCTGTTTGGGTTTCCATCATTTCTGCACCAAGTACCAAGCTCTTTTCCAAACTTAGTGAACTGCATTGTTGGCTACTACCTACATTACATAGGCAGCATCATAACTGAAATGGAAACTTATAAGTGACTGATATGAAATGCTCTACATAGACAGGAACTCAGAAAAACGCAGTTGATTTAAAGGGTTAGTTCACCCAGAAATTAAAATTCTGGCATTAATTACTACACACACGTAAGACCTTCGTTAATCTTCGGAACACAAAATAGCTCCCTCGGGTCGGCAGTCACACCGGCAATACCACCTTGGTTTTTTTCTTACCAGTGTGAAAGAGACTCAAAATACTCCGTCAATGTTGCACACACAATTAAGAGTTATACACCATTTTGATCTGTGGAATATCTTCTTTTATTTGTGTACACTCAGAGTAACAACAAAATGTTGTGCTTTTTGCAAAATAAAGAAAACTAACATGATGCGTGATCTCTCGTCTCCCTCTGAACGAAGTCCAATCTGATAGTTCTCAGAAAATGAACTGTAACTTAGTGAATACTAATCACAAAAAAATCGAAAACAAAAATTCTGTGTTTATGTAATCTGTATGAAAAGAAACACATGTCAGACGCTCGTGATTCAGCTCATTATCCGCTAATGCGGCCACGCCCATGGAGCCAGCGCTATTCAGACGCAAATTCTGAGGCAATACATGTATACATCATCTCAATCGTGTATTTATTGTCTTGAAAAGTGTTTTGAATAGCCATAGTTAGCGATCTCTGGAAGCCTGTTAGTTCCTGGAATGTCACATGGTGTCTGTTCTTCTTTAGGAGATATTTGTGGACTAAAGATGCACAGAGCGCCCTCAGGCTGCAAGTATGAATTGAAAACACAGTATCCAGCGCTCATAGTAATGACAATAAATATTACTCCTCTGTATAGAAAATTGACATAAACATATGAGAATCCATCAATATTTCTCCAAATGTGCATTCTTTTAACCTAAAAGGCTATATGAAATGCCACAGAGGTAACATAATTGTTCAGACACTTTGCATCACAGAAATACATTATATTTTAAAGTATATAATAGAATACCATTATTTTAAATTGTAATAATATTTCACAGTATTGCTGTTTTTTCTGTATGTTTGATATACACCATGATGAGCTTGAGACATGATCACAGAGGGGTTTTCCACAGCCTACCTGACTGAAAGGCCTCATTAATATGCAGGTCGTTACACCTCATTATGCGATTCTTTTGTCTTCTCAGGTGTGTATCACCCATTATTCATGATGATTCACGCCTCCACGCATACTGTGTTTCTTGACAAAAAGTGTCTTACAAAAACTAAATCAATATATTGTTTATAAATGAAAGAGTAGTCAGGATAATTTTTACATCATTTTGAAGCAAAAACTCTAGTCTACAACCTCCAATACCCAGAAGTCTTGTGAACACAGATTTAATATATCTTTTTTGGCTTTATTTCAGTGACTTAAGTTTTTAGTCTTTTCAATAACCACGCATAAACGTTATTCCTTCAAAAACACAAACATGTACATACATGTTTCTCACATATTATTGTAGCCTAGTTTGTGCTGAATACAGTGTAATGACACTTTTTCCATTAATATGTTTATGAACAACTGAAAAAAGCACAAATGTCAGGGCATGTCAAAACTTCTCCAGGGCCCCAAAAATCCTCAGACCCCAGAGGGTTAAGATATTTTTGTTCTCTGACTCCACTTTCAAGGTCCAGAAAGGTACTAAAGACATTGTTAAAGGGAACCCCTGGTGTTAAGACTTGTATGGCTTAATATAATGTAAATGATGTCTCTTGCTGAAATATGTAGTAGAAAACCCATGAAAGATTTACGTTATTAAAAAAATCCATTACATATTGTAAAGTGAAGAGAACAAAGACACGGATCTTTAGGAAGTTTTATTCGTCCACATTCTTCACAACTTCCCATTCTTTTCTCCTCTTATCGCTAGTAAAGCAGTAAAGGCTTGCATCACTTTTCTTGTGGCTCATTGACTAAAAATTACAACCAAAAGCTGCACAATGTGGCATCGTATATATTATATTCCTAATTGTGTTGCGTTAAAAATAGCAAAAGGACAGTGTCAGTAAAGCAGTGAGTGCAACCATTTGACGTCACCGACATAGAACGCAAACAAAATGGCGCCGGTCCAAATATGTCATGGATTTTTTAAATAATGTAAATCTTTCATGCGTTTTCTACTACATATTTCAGTAAGAGACATAATTTACATTATATTAAGCCATACAAGTCTTAACACCAGGGGTTCCCTTTAAAATAGTCGTCGTGACTGCAGTGGTTTAACCTTCATTTTATGAAGCGACAAGAATACTTTTTGTCCGCAAAAGCAAAACAAAAATAATTACTTTATTCAACAACATCTTCTCTTCTGTGTCATTCTCATACGCTGTTTACATTCAGTGCTTCCAGGTTCTACATCAGACGTCTTAAGGTGTGGAACGACATGAGGGTGAATGGCTAATGATTAATGAGAATTTTCATTTTTGGGTGAACTAACCCTTTAATAGAGTTTGCCATAAGCTTTAAAATGCACAGCACACACATATTGGGTAAATTAATCAATTTTTCATTACATTGAAGTTTTTTTATGCAACAGTTCATTCTGGTTCTTGATTCTGATTGGCTGAGAGCCTTTTCCAGCCATGCGATTTTCTACCAGTATCACCACGGGAAGCGTTTCACAGTTTGTATCATTCCGCTTGCAGCATTTCTCACATGGCGGATGAACAAACTTTGTTTTGGGCAGAGTTCACAAAACTTGGAACTTTAGAATTAGCCGAATTTGCATGTGTATGAATAGAAAAGTCTAGTGTAATTTGCCCCTTTAGTCTGCTGGATGTGTACACAAATGGCAAACCTTAATTTTGGGGATGGTATGTTTCAACAACCATTATAAGGCTAAATGATAGGGAGAAAGGGAGCCTTTTTAGAAGAGAAAGGTGAAGCATGTGTTTCGGCATGGTGTTAAACAAAGCATGGTTCTGCCCTAATAAGGGACAATTAGGCTCTGTGCAGGTGGTCTGTTTGTTCTCTAGTGCTGGGCAGCTCTGAGAACTGTTCACACAACAATCTGTCAGTCCATATTCGCTGTAGGTTGGGCGATGTCTACC
Organism: Anabarilius grahami; assembly: GCA_003731715.1. Classification (NCBI taxonomy): domain Eukaryota; kingdom Metazoa; phylum Chordata; class Actinopteri; order Cypriniformes; family Xenocyprididae; genus Anabarilius; species Anabarilius grahami. Next base: position 13,203,063 of record RJVU01051648.1, read on the forward strand.
AAATTCCCATCAGACAATGTCTACAGTGAAACATTACGATGGATGATGACAACGGGGGGTTTGCGCTTGAGCGGTAAGCTCAACTTCCATTGGAATGAATTAAAAAAGCTCGCTCTGCCCCACGCCAGTGGACACGCACTATTAATGTAGCGTGCATCTGGAGAAAGAGAGAATGAAAGGGCTTGAATAAAGCATGTTTGGCTTTAGATAAAGCTACTAGAGGATATAGCGAAATATCATTACCCGGAATCACGATGCTGGCTCAACATCGTGGTGTCTGTCAGCCATCGGCGAAGGAAAATGGCATTGTCTATCGGCCCAACCCTAATTCGCATTGAACACCAGTACCGTCCATTCAGATGTCTGATTATTTCAGATATCTGAAGTATCTCTACAAAGACACAGGGTTTTAGATTGTTTTGTTGAATATCATATTTTGTGCTTTTGTGAACGTGCAGCTATTGTAAACCATTTGTGAAGCGAAATGTTTGATTGATCCATATTAAATGGCCTTTTTCGATGACTGCACATACTTGATGCTTTTTCTGACTTCAGTTCATCAGAACTGGAAATGTTTTCCACCGGCAAGGCTTCACACACCGTAGTTAAGCTTTTGCTTTATTAACCATTCTGCACTCCACATTTTCTCTTCTTCATTTTTCAACTTTTTATTTGAATCTACAAGCCCCTGCTGTGAACTCTCAGCATTTTTTAGTTAGACTCTCTGTGTGACACAGTATTTATGTAAAATTGTGTATCTTGGTGAAGCACACACTTTGATGTTGCATCCGAGACTTTGAAGTGCTCAAATGCATCTGTTGGTCATCCTCGATTTCTTCGTCTTTGATCAGGTCCTTTAGAGCAGGGGTGACTAGTTAAAGAGCAGTTACTTGATGTCACACCTGATTCGGTTTACTTTTCAGATGCGCAACGGCTTCAGAGCCTATAGACGAAATCATTTTTCACAGATGGGATGACAGGAAACCCTGGAGCTCAAATTTGTTCGAAGAAAATTAGAAGCAAAGTGTTCATTCAGTCCTCAGAGCCGGCCCGCCCTCTCCCCCGCTTGGAGAAATGGCCTCCATTTTCCACAGTCTTAATGACCTTTCATAATGGCTCTTTGTCAGGGCTTTTATTTATGACAAAATTCAATGCAATCTGTCAGTCTGGGGGGTGATGGCGTTTATAAGAAATGGGCACACTAAGGGAGACTCCATTAGGAGAAACATTGTAGCATTGCTTTCCGTCTCGAAATAATAACAATAAAACAACCTATGAGTAAATTTGAGCTTTAATGAAATTAAGCTGGAGCCAAATGGTTCATTTTAGAGAGAATCAAAGTAGGATGGAATTGAGTAGGGCTTTATTAAGATGTTTATTGGAAGTGGTGGGCAATCAGAGCTGCATTTGATTGGTTGGTAGAGGATTGAGTGTGTTTACCATCTTATAGTCTACTGCTTTGTCTCAATGAACGTCAGTGCCATAGTCCAGCATCTCCTGTGCCACCTCTGAGTCACAAGCAGCCCTTTTATCTTCCTGTCTGAGCAGTTTAATAACCGTAATGGCTTTCACAATAAATGACCCTTGGCCCAGACAAGAGTACGCATTGCAGGGTTTGAGTCTCACGTTAGGACGCTTGTTGTTACCCATCCTCCACAAAGACCGGGTCTGCGGCAGCTCCAGTGCTCAAGCAACGCTAAATCACTTCTTAAGTGGACAGAAATGTTCTGGTCCTGAGCCATGGCTGTTCCGCCATACTGCTTAGCATCTTTTTCCCATTCTCTCCCCTGACAGTTAGAGGTGAGATAAAGTGCTGTATTATTTTGAGTCGCGTGCTAAATGAAGACAGGTTGACCCTTCTTACGCCCGACTCTGACAGCCTGTCCACCTGATGGTCGTGTCTGCCGTCCCCTCCTCATGTTTTCATGCAGATGTGATTTTATTAAAGGCACTGGGGCTGAGGACATGGCTCAGTTAATTTACCGTCAGAGGGCAGGACGAGGACAAATGCAAATGGAAGTAATAAAGAAAAGGTGGAATTCCAGAGAGAAAAGTTCAAACCAGTGTCCTACAAATAGAATGAACATATCAGCTTCAATCAAATAAATTACAGTTCCTGATAAATTTTGTTCTGACTTCTGTAAATAGCGTGCGCTGCTACACGTTGAGATGTTTTTATTTGTTGCTAGCAGTTAGGTCTAATGCACTTTAACATGGCTGTTTTTCTACACAGTACCTTGAAATGACAAGGACATTTCTTTTGTATGATTAATGTGATAGCTTACACATCATTTCTGTCATTATTTACCTTATTCACCTTTGTGTCTTTAATTTTTTTTATTTAATTTTTTTTGTGGAACACAAAAGGAGATTTTTTGCAGAATATTTATGCAGGATTTTTTTTTTTAGTATGGAGCACTTTCATGTTTTTAATATTATTACTAGGGTGCACATTATTATTTTCAGCACCATATCAGTTTTTGGCTGATTTTTATATTATATCTTTAAATGTTTTATTTGAAGCAATTTTTTGTTGTATGGAAAAGAACTGCGTAAATATTCTTCCTTTGTGTTTCATAAGTGTCCGCATATGTGTTTGGAACAATGAGAAAGTTACAAGTTTTGAATGAGCCATTCCTTAAAAAGTCTACCAAAAAGCTATTCCTTAAAGTCAAAATCATTTTGTTTTTCTCCTGTATTTGTGTGTAATGTGATAGTGATCAGATCAGATTACTTATATTATGTCACTTTTTGTGAGATCAGTGATTTTGTGATTTTTCTTTCTGGAGTGCAAGGACATGTACACCTTGTGTGTGTGTGTGTGTGTGTTTGTGTGTGTGTGTGTGTGTGATTGCTGTTCATTCTCCTAAAGCAAAAGAGGTTGAGATTAAAGTAAACTAAATGTTATGCTGGGAACTGCTAGAAATATCTGTATGCATAAGGTCAAATTTCAGAGCTTTGTAAATGAATGCCTGCATTAGTTCTATGATATTGCAGTTCTTTTATCAGAGGTGAGAGAAATGTTGAATGAGTGATAGAGAAAGGGAGGAAAAGAGCACAAGTGAGCTTTTTAGTCTATTCAGGGAGGAAAAGTGCTCCATTCACATCATTTAATGTGCTCACATTCCTTTACACTTCCTCTACAATCCCTTTCTCCTAAAGAGGCGAGCAGGTGTCTGGACTGGAGCAGACACACACAGGAGCCTTTTCTTCCTCCTTCTCATTTATATTCTGATTAAGAGCAAAATGACACATCAGTGGAATTTTTTTTCTTCCCCGCCTGGTTCCTCTTCACTGCACTGCCCCTCTAGTCTGGGTTTGGCTGTGTAAAGAGCTCAGCTGCAGTTAGATGCGGTCTAGAGGAAATGCATTTGTTCAATGATCTGAGCTTTGTGTGTGTTATTGCCCCTGAAATTGATTGATTCTGGCACATTTTTGTACATGCATAAAAATATACAATACAAATGCAGAATTTTCAAAAGCCATTACTCCATTACTCTTATTATTATTATTATTAATGTTGTGCTAGTTAACAATTTGTAGAATACAGTATGTGATACTATTTTTTCAGGATTTATTGATGAATACACTCTAAAAAATGTTGGGTTGTTTTAACCCAAATTTGTGTCAAAAATGGACAAACCCAATGGATGGGTTACATTTTTTAATTAAATTTTTAGCCCAACAGTTCAATTTGTCCATATTTGACACAAATTTGGGTTGAAACAACAAGAGTGTGGAAAAAAAAGAACAGCAAATGAAAAAAATTATATACCAGGGGTGCCCAATCCTGTTCCTGGAGATCTATCTACCTGCAGAGTTCAGATTAAACACTGATCCAACACACCTGTGTGTAATTATAAAGTGCTCCTGAAGATCTTAATTAGCTGCTTCATTAGTGTTTGATCAGGGTTGGAGCTGAACTTTGCAGGACGGTAGATCTCTGGGAATAGGTTTGGGCACCCTTGTTAAATACCATACAGAATGTTGTCCATTTATGTCAAGTACTCCTGATATTTTTTTTTCAAAATCCACTTTATATTAGCTACACTTTTGGAGAAACTAATTTTTCCCCTCCAAAGCATCTTCAGAAACCATTCTAATATGCTGATTTGGTTCTCAAAAAACATTTCTTATTATTTTTATCAGTATTGAAAACAGTTGTGCTGCTTAAAGGACTAGTTCACTTTTAAATAAACTTTTGCTGATAATTTACTCACCCCCATGTCATCCAAGATGTTCATGTCTTTCTTTCTTCAGTCGAAAAGAAATTAAGGTTTTTGATGAAAACATTCCAGGATTATTCTCCATTTTTTTTAAATGACCGATCGTTTCGCTAGATAAGACCCTTATTCATCGTCTGGTATCGTTTAAAGCCCTTTGAAGCTGCACTGAAACTGTCATTTGGACCTTGAACCATTTGGTGCCCATTGAAGTCCATTTTATTTTTATATCAAAAACCTTAATTTCTTTTCGACTGAAGAAATAAAGACATGGACATCTTGGATGACATGGGGGTGAGTAAATTATCAGCAAAAGTTTATTTAAAAGTGAACTAATCCTTTAACAGTTTTGAGGTAATGGTGATACTTTTTTCAGGATTCTTAGATGAAAGTTCAAGTTTCTCTTAAACTGGTATCATGGTTTCCATAAAAATGTTAAGCAGCAAAAACTGTTTTCAACATTGGTAATAATAATGTTTCTTGAGCAGCAAATCAGCATATTAGAATTATTTCTGAAGGATCATGTGACACTGATGACTGAAGTAATGATGCTGAAAATTCAGCTTTGACATCACAGGAATAAATAACTTTTTTATATTTATTAAAATAAGTTATTTTAAATTGTAATAATATTTCATAATATTAAAGTAACGCAACGTGGTATATAAAGTCTCACGACAAGGAAGAATACTGGAAGGCAGACTTTAATGACAAAATACTGCGGCCTGCATTTTCACTGGACTGAGGACTGGGATGGCCTTAGGAGCTATAGACGGAGGAAGGGAGGTGGACTTTAGCTCCTTTTTGGACACAGGGAAACACAGGAGAGCAGGAATGGATGGAACCATTGGAGCGGTATGTAGAGGGCACCGGCATTGGGTGAGCTGGCGAGGCCAAGTGTGTTTCAGAGGGGGCTGGATGAGGAAGACACTCCTTTTCTTTACTTCTTCAACTTCAAAATTTGAACCATTTAAATAGAGAACAATATTTATCAACTCGACTAAAGAGAAATAACAAGCTGGCTCACTATAACGAATTGTATCCTCATCCAGTCCCATCTGAAAACACTGATGGAGGCATCAGTCCAGCACGAGAAAATCCTCCACATACCTCTCCAAAGGCCAACCATTTTGCCGCAGGCTCCAAAGACGGTCCTCAGCCAGGATCATTGTTCGGTCGGTTCTTCTGTAACGTAATGTGGTATATAAACTCTCACCACGAGAAAGAATACTGGAAGGCAGACTTTGATGACAAAATACTCAGGAACCAGGAATAACATAGAAGAAAACCACATGTACAATATACGAGAACCAACCGAGACTGAGGGAGAACACAGGGTATATATACATGGCAAACACTTGAAACAAGGACTCTAATCAAACTGTTACTAGTGAGACAAGCAGGCAGGGAACAGAGGGCGACTGAACTAATTAACAAACTAGAAGATTAACTAAAGCCGGGTGCACACTATGCGATTTATAACAGTCCTTTACGATTGTTGCTTGTCAGACTGTACGAACATGATCCTCATGTCACACTGGGGGATCTCAGACATCATTTATTTCAGACTGTACGACAGTCAAGACGCGTTAAAAATGGACGCGCACATGAAAACTCGTCCGGAGTTTTACATCATCAACCCACACACGTTCGGTGACTGTGAGCTGCATTACACACGGGACTGAAATGGTGGCTAACAAAGACATCTCTAGCATTAATTTTAATCACGGCTTGTTTTGAGAAACGAAGACAACTTGACGTTTTTCGTAGGAGAAGTCACACTGCAGGACTGTGCGCCAAATCTTCTGACACTGCCAGAATTTCGTTGGAGGAAAAATTTGATCGCAACAATCATTAATCGTCTGTCGGTGAACATGTCAAACTACTGTTCAAAGACTGCTGATTTTAGTCTAGGATTACAGGAATCTTTTAGGATTCTCAAAATTTGTCTCAGACGAACAAATCATGGTCAAAGTTGCACAGTGTGCACCGACTTAAGAAACTCTTAGACCAGAACTGAACAGAGAAACAGATGACAAAATAAACTCTAAACCAGTGTTTCTCAACTCCAGTCCTCGGGACCCACTGCTCTGCACATTTTGTATGTATCCCTTATTTAACGCACCTGATTCAGATCATCAGCTCGTTAGTAGAGACTTCATGACCTGAACTGAGTGTGTCAGGTAAGAGAGACATACAAAATGTGCAGAGCAGTGGGTCCCGAGGACTGGAGTTGAGAAACACTGCTCTAAACCTAAACATGAAACAATTACTGTTTTTACTGTATTTTTGATTAAATAAATGCAGCCTTGGTGAGCATGAGCATAAGAGACTTCTTCCAAAAACATAAAAAATTGTAATGTTTCCAAACTTTTGACAGACACTGTTTATGGAGGATGCAATAGGTAATTACATTTATGCATTTGGCAGACGCTTTTATCCAAAGCGACTTACGTTGCATTATACTATACATTTGTATCGGAGTATGTGCAATCCCTGGGATCGAACCCATGANGAGCATAAGAGACTTCTTCCAAAAACATAAAAAATTGTAATGTTTCCAAACTTTTGACAGACACTGTTTATGGAGGATGCAATAGGTAATTACATTTATGCATTTGGCAGACGCTTTTATCCAAAGCGACTTACATTGCATTATACTATACATTTGTATCGGAGTATGTGCAATCCCTGGGATCGAACCCATGACCTTGGCATTGCTAGTGCCATGCTCTAACCACTGAGCTACAGGAAAGCAGTAGTCCGTAGTTGGATCAAAACCTTTCATCAAAGTTGTCCTAAAACCTTCTTCTTAGGACAACTTAGTTCTTAGGACAACTTTGATTAACTTTTTTGAGCCACTTCATGTGTTGACTACTGTAGTTAAGCTATGTCAGTGAATGAGAATGAAGAAAGTTTTTCTTGATCTTTCAGATCTCTTGCAGCAGAGAGAAACGGTGTGTACAGGCCCCCGCTGAGATGCTCATCTCTTTGACATATGCTGTTTTAGATTACAAACTGTATATTGGATTTTTCTTGTTTAAAATCATATAAGACAGTCTGAATCCCTATCTACAGTACTGTCTCTGCTTTAAGGTAGTTTGTTTCTGCGCTTCATCAGCTATAATGGCAGAGATCTCAGCATCCAACATTCTGGCCAAAGGTGAGAGGTTTCTGCTGAGTTTGGTTTTCTCTTCTCTTTACATTCTCGGCCTCTCTCCCTTGGCTGGAGAGCTTAGACAGATCCTGCGTCCTGTGTAGATGTGTGGGTGTTTGGTCTCCAGAGGGGCCTGACAGCATCCCTGCCTGCTGTGTTATAACCCCGCGCTGAGGCCGACCCCCTGACGACATGGATCGATACAGCACAGCAATGAAGTGGCCCATCGATTAAGCCCATGACAGGGCATTTAAAGGTTTAATCTGGCTAACGAGGATAACCTTTCCCTCTGAGGCAGCAGCCTGCATGAGAGGAATGTACTTACGGAAATCAGGAAGCCCAGAGCTGGATTAGGCGACCTTTAGTGCTTTCAGACACATTTCTGGATGAATACACCCAGGCAGGGTCCAAAATTAACTTTTTGCAAAACCTCCCAATTTTGGACCCTTTATCCAGATGGTTTATTAACCCTTCCAGCGATTCCCCCGGAATACAGACTGTTACTGTTATTGGTGTCTTTATTGCTGTTCTTATTGCTATTGTTTGTCTGTCTGTACGCTTCTGACAGTTTAACACAGCCTGGCGAGATAATCATTTCTGTATTTCTCATGCACATGTCTGAGGGTAAAGAGTCAAGGCTCGACTTTGAAAACGCCTCATAAATATTCATGTGTGCTGTTCTTTTTCGATGCTTTTTTACCGTAAACTGCGAACTCTGAGTCTGCTCATAAGCTGTGTTTGTTATTGCTGAGGACATTTTTAATTTCATGCTTTTGGTCTGCCAGCCCTGTTTCCTACTGAAAAGCTTTTTAACTAAACTAAACTTCACCCCTCTCCACACATCATCAGGGCTCCACAAATAGCTGTAATCTTTTCTGCCACTTTTAAGTCCTCAAACGACAGTTAGTACTAATGCAAACGAGCATACTACTGTCACTGGGTCTCGGAATGCAGTAAGGGGCATCACAAACACACACGCACCACATTGGCCACTGAACATAGATAACTGTCTGGCCACTGAACACTCTTGAGAGAGAAAGACAGAGATTGGTGGAAATTATGCGATGATTATGCAAAGCTGTCATTATAACAAGATTTGCAAGCCAAATTAGAGTTTTTGTGGCACTTCTCGCCACAGTCCTATTGTAGATGGTTAGCAAGGTGTTACTATGCAGTTGCTAAGGTGTTCTGTGTGATTTTTAGCTTTTGCTAAGAAGTTGCAAGGGTGTTTTAGATGGTTTCTTATTGGCTTAAATCCCATATGCCTTGATATGCGTTGGGTTCCTCTTTCAAAGTAAATCTGGCAGATTTTTCGGACATTTATAATGTAAAAAAATATTTCTATTTCAAATAAATGCTTTTCTTGTCAACTTTCTATTCATCAAAGAAACCTGAAGAAAACAAATTATCAGAGTTTCCATAAAAATATTAAAGGGTTAGTTCACCCAAAAATGAAAATTTTATCATTAATTACTCATCCTCTTGTCGTTTGAAACCCGAAAGACTTTTGTTAATTTTTCATTAATCCATATGAATTGAGTGGTTTATTGCAAATTTTCTGAAGAGACTTGATCGCTTTTATGATGAACAAATTTAATTGCTTTTACTCGCATATGAACATTAATCAGCGAATATAAACAAAAGCGCAATCAAACCTGAATGATGCGCGAGATCGACCTCTTGCGGAAGCTGCACGTTTGAGCTTCCGGAAGAGGTTTGTTGTCGTGAAAATTTGGACTTAACCACTCAATTCATATGGATTAGTTTTCCGATCTCTTTATGAACTTTTTGAAGCGTCAAAGTTGCAATTATGTAGGCTGTCTATGGAGGGACAAAATGCTCACAGATTTCATCAAAAAGATCTTCATTTGCATTCTGATGATGAGCAAAAGTCTTATGGGTTTGGCATGACATGAGGGTAATTAAATAGAAAACAGTTATTGTACATTGTAATAATATTTCATTATATTACTAATTTACTGCATTTTTGATTGAATAAATACAGTCTTGGTGTGAGAATAAGAGACTTCCTTCAAAAACATTTTAAAATCATACCGAACTGAAACTTTTAAAATTTGAAGTACTTGCTCTCATTGTGTTGTATGAAAGAAGAAATAGAACAGAACCGATTACATGTGCAAGATCAGTTTAACAAGTATGTGTGTGAGATAGAATGCAGTATAATGAAAACACGGGGTTGAATCTCAAGGGTACAAACCACTCTCTGTCCTCAAATAGCCTCTTAGAACATGACACGCCTCATATCTGCTGGAGGGGTGAAAGAGTCAAGCTCTCCTGTGAAATGAGGTGTGGGCATTCTCTCACAAACACATGCACACACACACACACATATATCATCAGCAGCTGTAATAACTTCAAATGTGTATGACTCCCTGTGAGCAATATAGCAGTACCATTACAGATCAGTACAAAGAGAAGTCTCTCTATGTCTCAGAGAGAGAGAGGGTATGCAAGAAAATGAAGATAAGGAAGCTGTAGGAGAGGCGTTTGGGGTACATTAAGGTTTCAGAGCCGGCATGTATGGCCTCAGGCTACCTGCTAATACTTTCATGTGAGAGCTGTACATGAGAGAAGATGAGCTTCACCTGGAGTGAGATGCAAACTTATGAGACCTTCCTCTTACTTCCCATACAAATACGGATTTTAGACTGCTGATTTGGGTCTTTCTCTTAAAATCTTTTTTTTTTTTTTGTCTGTCTGTGTGCTAAAGCGCTATCTGCATTGTCCTTCTAACCACGGGCCTGAGAAACGCCTGCCACAACAGTACCTCCTAGCCAAAGGCCTTGAGGAATGTGTCACTGCAAAAAGACTACAAGCTCCCAAGCCACAACAGTGGCTCCATTCCAAAATGTAGTGAGTTGATATAGTCAGCATTTTAAGGCTGTATATCGGCCTTTGTGGAAAAGACAATGCTACAATGCATGTCAAAGAGCTCAATAAAAAAGATGATGGACAGTGTGGGAGAAATGTTGATTATAAGTAAGCTCATAATTAATTTAAGTCCAGAAAGTGTCAATAAAAGTAGTTAAATATTATAATTGGACAGTTTTAGCCAATTTATGTGTGCTATGAATTAAGCTAAAAAGAGTACAGTGCTTTTAGCTTAGCAACATGCTAACTGTAAACTCTGGATTTGATTGTGAGTTGAGGTGGTATTGGATGATACACAAGTTACTGCCGATGAAGTGCGCCCCAAATCTGCCATTTTAGTTAGGATGCTGTCTCTGTAGGCAGTAGGCCTACTGTGGATAGCAAGGTGGCATCCAAAAATGAAATTTCTGTGATCATTTATTTACCCTCATTGTTCCAAACCTTATGGCTTTGGTTCTTATGTGGAACACAATTGAAGATATTTTGGAAAATGTTTCAGTCACTGCGTTGGAAATCACATACTGTATAGTAGGTATACATATGGTTTGAAATTTATTCTGCAGCCGTTAAAACAGTATGTTCTGAAGTTGTGTAGTGCGAAATGTGCTCATTATACATCTGCCATGGTGTCACTGTCATGTTGGCGTCAGTTGTGTCACTTCACCACCATTCGCATCTCCATCCACATCTCCATCGAATGTCTTCCAATTACTTTTCGCCTACTGTTTTTCGAATACTATGTATTGGGACATACCAATCTGTTGACTGTTTTTCTGTATAGTACGGAAGTATTCTGTTTCACAGTAGAAAGAAAGCCATACATGTTTAGAATGACATGATGGTGAGTAAATGATGATACCATTTTTGTTTTTGGGTAAACTATCCATTTAAGATTCCTGTGTACATGTAGATAGCTTTATGCCTGGCTCACACTACAGGAGTTTTAGGCCGATTTATGTCTGATTTTCACCTCCTGAGAATCTGAGAAAAAATCTTGTCAAGGATCTCGATCGGCTCCGATGTTCGGCGCAGATTATCTGGTAATGTGAGGTGTTCACAGATCAAATCTTGCACCTCCCGATCTGCTCTCACACAAATTGGGGCCGCCCCGATCATATCAAACATGTTTTATATTTAGGGTTTTAAATCGGGAAGATTACGCCAGTTCTTTAACAACAGCCAATGAGAGAAGTGAATGAGAGCGCTTTTGAAATTGCGACTGCAAAACCAGCTGCTGTATGGGTCAGCTGGACAGTGGAGATGGCAGAACGGTGCGTTGAAGTGTTGCAACAACACAACTCCTTGAATAACATGTCTTCAAAAACATGACACAACCGTACGGACAAAGAGAAAAGCTGAGGAGAAATCGCTATGGTTTTGACATACCGGGTGAGTGTAGAAAGCTGCTAGCAAATGTAAACATACCTGTTTAAGTCAGCGATGAATATGTTTACATCCGCTTCCCAATGAAATCACGTGAGGTGCTCTTCTGGGTATGATAATCTTAATAATATCTTGTAGTGTGTGCTGCGCTACAAATTTCAAATCTTGTAGTGTGTGCATGTTTGAGATTTGTGAGAATAAAATCTGTGAAGATTCTCCTTATGTGTGTGCTGCAACCAGATTTCATATTTGGTTAGGATTTTAAAAACTCCTGTAGTGTGAGCCAGGCATTATTTAAAACAATAGAAGTCTGCAGTATGTGTGCGCAGTATGCAGGTCCATGTTTTATGTACGTCCTATGCTCTGGATTGAACAGGGTCAGATTTATGAGGATACAAAAGCATTTAGATCGTAAAGTCTTCCCGTCAAGTTGTTTTTACGGCTCTGCTGCTGTCAGCTGTATGGTTTTAGCTTGTTTATTGCTGATAGTGGACTAATCATATCCAAATGACCAAATCATCAAAGCTTGCCTGACCATGCAGCTTATCAAAACCACCATTTTATGGTTGAAGACGCAGGAATTGCTCCCTGTTGGGTGTTTTTTACACGCCGGCATTTTAGCACGCGTGTGATGTAGGCAGTGTTGCTTAGTTATTGCTCTTTCTTGGCAGTACCGCGTGTGGCATCTCAAACTGTGCATTTATACTTCACATTCTCCTGATTTGCATAAATTTACTAATAATTTCACACATCCATAGCTGTTGTTTTATTCGTGTTGACGCCTTTGTCTCCCAGATGTCGCTCATGTTCTCTCGGCTTTCGCATTTGTTTGCACTTTTAAGTGATAATTTTTCCCCTACCAGCACTCTGGAAACAGATCTTTGATAATAATGAATCAAGGTTGTGGCAGCCATTAGTAAACTGACAGTGTGCGGAATGGTAGTCTTTTACAATCACAGCCATCTATGGATCACTGGAGCATACACACACATAGACACACATTGTGAGTGCAAGACAGCGATTTTATGAGGAATGATCTTCACGTCTTGTGCTGTAGAGATATTTGGATCCATCACGGCTCGTTCATGTGTGTTCAGTGTCCCCTGTCCACATGTCAGAGAATAAACTGTCGGTGAACCAGAGGTAATAAATGAATGCATGTATGGCATGTCTGACTTGTAATATTGTTCTTTTTGTATGGGCCACAGTCTTCATTTGTTGAATTGAGCTGCTGATACATCCGAAATGTAAAAGCTTGTTCATAGAACTTTTATTTTATTTTTTATTTTTTTACAGCTGATAAACAATAAAAACATTGACAGCCAATCAGAATCCACCCGACTTGGAGCTTGAACATTTAAAGCAGCAGATGACAAACTGTAACCGTGTCTACACCAAATGCGAGCGGCACGATGCGTCAAAAGATAATAGAACCTATTATAATCAGTGAAATTGTCTACACTGGATGCGGTGTGGCACGACACAACAAATTCCCGATAGTAAACGGATTCCCCGTTCTATTTTTGACGTAGTCCAAGTGCTTTGCAACGGTTGGTTTGTCGCGTTCAGTGTAGACAGCTTTTAGCCGTTGCGGCGCGGTGCGATGCAACGCGAAAAAAGTAATGTTTGGTGTTGGTTCTTTTGCTATTGTAGGCTGTAAGGACCTTTTGAAATAACTGAAATCATTTGGCGAAGTGATATGGAACTGCAATGCGTTCAAGACCTGCCTGTAACTACTTTTAGCCATCCATTTCCCTGAAAATAATTGCACACCTTAGAACGTTCGTCAACCAATCAGATTCAAGCATTCAACAGCCCTGTAGTAAAATAACGATTTATCCCTTTACATAATTTTTTTTTTTGATTAATGTGCCCTCGTAATCTTCAATGAGATCATAATCATCAAAATATAGAGTTTTCAGCTCAGCTGATCAATATAAGTTAGTAAAATGTATTGCTTTTGCTTTAAATGCATAAATATTCCTTACAGCCAAAACAACCATACTGTATCAAACTTGCATTTTAATGATTATAAAAGCAATTATATCATTCTTTTGTAAGTGGGTGATTGTATTATAATACATTATTATTTTCTAGTCTTTCCTAATGTAAATATTGACTGGTCACACATACGTTTCATATACCAAATGATATTGGGTAGCTTTGTAATAGCCTGTGAGTTATGAAGGAAAATGTAAAAATTAATAAATAAATAAAAGTCTTCTGGTCTCTTTTACACATCTGATATATGACAGTACAGTATATAGACCTGATTCACATCACCTTAATTCTCTTTGCTTTGTTTTACATGTGCCATAAAAAAAAAGAGAAAAACATAGAAAGAGGGGAAATGTAACGGCATCAGCGGATCCACAGACTGTGAAAAAAGGCACAATGTTGCTCTCCATGCTGTCATTTCAGTTTTTATATAGCATTATAAAAAGAACAGCATACAAAGAATTTTGTATGGCATAATTTTCTGCAGAATTAGATATTCTTTGAATCATTCATATTGAGAAACCGTCGTGCTTGTAGGATGTATTTGTTATAGGATATTAGATGTTTTTTTTAGAAGATTTCTTGTTTGTTTGTTTGTGTCTGTATGATCTGCGAACAGCTGAGGTGTGACCTCAGTGCAAAACCTCAGAGAGCTCTTCTTACACATTAGCACAAACAAACATCTGTCAGAAAACTTCTCCTCTGATTATGATTTAATTAAAACCTTGCAAAAGAGCCTGGAGAGATTAGAAGGAGGGATAGAGACAGACAGACAAAAATGGAGCGTCTAATAAAGGGGTATTAAGAGCAGCTGAGTGTGCAGATTGAGCCCCGGGCACAGCAGTGGTCACCCGGCTGCTGCCAGCCACCGTCTGGCCAATCTGGGGTGGTGGAGAGCAGGTCTCTCTGAGGCTCTGCCTGCAGCTGCACTCTCACTCATCTGCTCATTAAAACTGCTACACATAATTGAGGCCTATTTAAAGTGGTCAGACTAAGAGGGTGGTCACACTGATAGCCATTTGCAGTGGTGAAGCAACTGGAAGTCATTCATTTACAGTGAGATTTGCAGATGCAATGTGGCCGTGTAAACAAAGTTTTGAAAAATTGAACTATGCGGAGATAAACCTTGTCCAGGATGGCATGTATTGCATTTTCTATGTACATAAGACTATATCCATCCATCCATCCATCCATCTACCTATCTGCAGGCGTGTCCCATCCATCCATCCATCCATCTGTCTATCTGCAGGCGTGTCCCATCCATCCATCCATCCATCCATCCATCCATCCATCCATCCATCCATCCATCCATCCATCTGTCTATCTGCAGGCGTGTCCCATCCATCCATCCATCCATCCATCCATCTATCTATCTGCAGGCGTGTCCCATCCATCCATCCATCCATCCGCCTGTCTATCTGCAGGAGTGTCCCATCCATCCATCCACCTGTCTATCTGCAGGCATGTCCCATCCATCCATCCATCCATCTGTCTATCTGCAGGCGTGTCCCATCCATCCATCTGCCTGTCTATCTGCAGGAGTGTCCCATCCATCCATCCATCCATCCGCCTGTCTATCTGCAGGAGTTTCCCATCCATCCATCCATCCATCCATCCGCCTGTCTATCTGCAGGCGTGTCCCGTCCCATCCATCCATCCATCCATCCATCCATCCACCTGTCTGTCTGCAGGATTGTTCCATCCATCCATCCATCCGCCTGTCTATCTGCAGGCATGTCCCATCCATCCATCCATCCGCCTGTCTATCTGCAGGAGTGTCCCATCCATCCATCCATCCATCCGCCTGTCTATCTGCAGGCGTGTCCCATCCATCCATCCATCCATCCATCCATCTGTCTATCTGCAGGCATGTCCCATCCATCCATCCATCCATCCATCCAGCCATCCATTTACCTGTCTGTCTCCATCCATCTTTCCATCTACTTGCCTGTGTCCATCCATCCATCCTCCTGTCTATCTGCAGGAATGTCCCATCCATCCATCCATCCATACATCTGTCTATCTGCAGGCATGTCCCATCCATCCATCCATCCATCCGCCTGTCTATCTGCAGGAGTGTCCCATCCATCCATCCATCCGCCTGTCTATCTGCAGGAGTGTCCCATCCATCCATCCATCCATCTGTCTATCTGCAGGCGTGTCCCATCCATCCATCCATCCGCCTGTCTATCTGCAGTAGTGTCCAATCCATTGATCCATCCATCCATCCATCCATCCATCCGCCTGTCTATCTGCAGTAGTGTCCCATCCATTGATCCATCCATCCATCCATCCATCCATCCATCCATCCATCCGCCTGTCTATCTGCAGGCGTGTCCCATCCATCCATCCATCCATCCATCCATCCATCCATCCATCCATCCATCCATCCATCCATCCATCCATCCACCTGTCTATCTGCAGGCGTGTCCCATCCATCCATCCATCCATCCACCTGTCTATCTGCAGGAGTGTCCCATCCATCCATCCATCCAGTTTTTTTTGTGTATATATATATATATGTTTCTACCAGAAAGACTCGGGAGGCAAGATAATGAAACAATGATATTTATTACCAATCAGCCAGCAAAATATCACAAGATAAGGTTCTTTGGCGTAGGCCCCGTCCGTTGCTCACATCCTGAGGGTTGCGGACTTTGCGTTTCCTGCCTGAAGATGAAGGAAGGGGCATAGCCACCCCCAGGAAGTATGGACAGGGACCATCCTGGTGGTGGTGGGGAGGATGGAGGTGAAGGTTGGTGTCAGCATCTGCGAACTGTGTAAGTACTGATTTTTTATACTCCAAGTGTTAGATAATGATTGGTTAGATCTGAACTAATAAGTGACGTAACATTTGAGTCTTCCCGGCAGAACTTGCGTTAGAGCTTCATATATATTTGTATATATATATGTATATATAAAGTGGATAAAAATAAATGTGGGAAATTATATTCTATTAGAGATGTCAGTTTTATCTCTTTGATGTTTACAGATAAAAGTGAGCTGATTATATAAATAAATGGGGTTATTAATAAAACAGGCTTACAGTGCTCTAACAAGCTTGTTTTTTGTATAATTGGTCAGCATCATGCTCAGTTTAATTAGTCTCTAAGCTATCATTGACAGGAGCTGTTTGTGTTTGAAGCATTAGCATCACCAATAGCATCTGGGAGTGGAATGGGTGTAGCACTTACTGCTCCTTTTACTGGATGGTTTAGTCAAAATTACCAGTCAGTTTCCAAGTGTTTAAATTTTAAAGTCTCATAAAGTGGCCAACATGAAGGCCACACAGCATTTTGATTTAATAATGAATGAAGGCAATCAGATCAGCATGTGTAATGGGTTTGGCTAGAGTCTCCAGGCGCTCCTGGTCCGGGACTTATTAAGAACATCCTCACTGGGAGAGAACAGAACTGATAACTCAGTATACCTATTTGCCTTTAAGCGTTAAACCAGCCACTGAGGGAATCAAGTCTAGACCTCTTAACGCTCCCCATTGCTAATGCTCAGGCAAAAGCTATTTTTTGTTAAAGAGAGTGTTGCTAATGAACTCAGACCTAATCAGGAAGAAAGTGATAATTGCATTCACATTTATACATGGGGCAGTTGCTTGCTTTGGCAACCATGGCAACTAAAATAGCATATATTTGTTTCAAATCCTAGATGGCAGACGAAGAGAGAAAAATTTTGATTATTAATATTTCAAAAAAATTTTATAAATCAAAATTGAAGCTTTTTGGCTTTTAGTATTAATATGTTAGCCTTAAGATTATCTATAAGCTAGTGTGCTCCAAAACAATGACAAAATTCACATTTAGAAGATATAAGCAATCAAAACGTCCCGCCCCTACATTATAAATACATGGGGTCACTTGTTCTCACATTTACTATTTTCTAAATGGTGAATGGCACATAGTGCACTATATAGGGGATAGGGAACAATTCAAACAGTGTAAATATGCTTTCCATTGAGGTGAATGAAGTCTGGTTTCACGTTAGTGTCAACCGAACCACTGCAGCGTGCACACAGTCTGCTCTGGTCTATAGACATGATAGCACAGAGCGGATCATATCCGCAAGTTGACGTAGAACACAAAATGTATCGGACACATTTGAATTCTGCACAGAATGTTATATTTTAAAGCGATATGGAGGAGATTAGGAGGAGAAACGGTTAGAGATTAGAATGAAACTAGCTTTACAGAGCTCAATGGCTCTGGCCGAGCTGTGATATAAACTAAATGCTATTGGCTATTTAAAAAAAGGGGAGGCACTGTTCGATATCTTCTGCCCTGTTTCAGTGGAAATTACGTCAACACACTGAATAATGCTACGCATTCCAAGGCACATCAGTGGGCCTTTAACTCAATACTAAAGAGCATCAAAAATTGTTTGGCATGGTTATTTACTGGTACTCACTTTTAGCTTAGCATCATGCTAACATCAAACTATTTTGAATTTAATTGTGTGTCAAGTCTCCCGTGCAGAAAACTATTTGTGTTACATTTAAATATGTAGAGCGTTCCAAATCGATCACATCCCAGTTAATTATGATTGTTATAATGCTGCATATGTAGGTAGCAGGTTTACTAGGTTTTAAAATAGTTATTTGTTTGTATGAGTTACATTAGCAGTTAGTTCACTATACAAGTCATGTTAAAGAAGATATAGCTTCTGTGCTGGTGAAATCTCAGTGCTTTAAATCTTTTGGTAACCAGGTTTATGTCTCGTTGGTCTCCCTGTCTGTCTCTATGGCTGTGTTTACACTGGCACAAAAAATCTGATTTTTCGCTCACATCTGACACAGATCGGAATTTGTTGCACACGTGTAAACACAAAAATCCGCATGAGATCCGATTTTTTCGCATCCGATCTGAGCCACTTCCAAATGTGGTTTTAAATCAGATACATATCCAATCTCCGGACATGCGACCTACGTCTAAACACGCTTATCTGATTCCCATTGGAATTCCAAGCCACCACAAGGCGAGGGTGACACGTTAGCTTACTCTAAAAGGTAGCTTTAATGTTGTATTATGAAGCAGACGTGCCTGTATGCACTCGCACTAAAAATTTGCAGCTTAATTATTGAGGTTGAAACTTTATTTGTCTATCTATTTTTTCCTTGAAAGAAATTGCGCGCACGCACACACACATTCAGCAGCTGAATTTCAACCTATGCCCGGTTAATTTAAAAGAGACTGCAGTGTGTTTTTTTTATTGTTTATTTCAATAAACCAAAAGCTTCACTGGGTAGGCTACTCTCTCTCTCGTGTGCGCTCTCTCCTTCACTCGCTCTCTCGTTATCATTCATTCAAATGTAATCTTACCTGATACTTTATTTCCCTTCAGAATTCTAGATTTAACGACTGTAGATAAAATAACAAAAGCAAATTACCTTTATTTTCTATATTCGTTCAGTCAGAATTTGCGCTGCAAAACATGCATGACACTGACAGCTGTTAACTTATCCATTCTGGTAGGTAATCATGAATATATAAATAATTTTAATAGCACGGCCATTCAAAACCTGAGGGTCTACCATGTGCATGCAAAGCTATCAATGACAATCATTTTGGGCGGGAATTAATGTAAACGCAGATATCCGATACCAGTCGTGTCTTAAGTGAATGTGAACACACTGGCCAAAAAATCAGATATGGTCA
The DNA here is from genome assembly GCA_003731715.1 of Anabarilius grahami. NCBI lineage: Eukaryota > Metazoa > Chordata > Actinopteri > Cypriniformes > Xenocyprididae > Anabarilius > Anabarilius grahami. The sequence continues at coordinate 13,222,382 of RJVU01051648.1, forward strand.
AAAGATCGGATCTGTGCATTAAGACTTGCAGTGTAAATGCAGCCTATCTCTCTGTCTCTCTCATATCAAGACTTCTTAGAAGTGATCAGAGTGCTGTCAGTTGTACGGATGTGTGTGTCAGCAGACTGACAACTGTGATGACGTCTGATTATAATGACATATGGATGTGATGATGACATTTAGTCAGCACTTAATATTTTATAAACACTTTTATGTCTTCCCATCTTTCTTTTTATTTATTCTGTTTTATGACTTTGCCACCTCAGCCAGGGATCAATGTCTCCCATCTGCACCGGACACTGATTTAGAGCCTTTAAACCGAGTGATGTACCATGTTCGGCACGGAGCAGCGTTAAACTTAGAACTAGATGTTCAGAAAGTCTAGTTAAATGTCTTAAGGTGCGGTCACATTTACCGTTGTTCTGTGAATTTTGACGGGCAAAATCCAGTAATTTCAATAGGTATCCATGCGATTGGGAATTTTGCGACGAGGATGAAAGATTATCTCAGATTTGTCATGCGGAATCTCTGCGTTGACCAAGAGAAAGCTGCTTGGTTTTGAACTGACTCCTTTGTGAGCTGTGCTTCATACAACAACACAATATTGACAATAGACCTTTTTTTCCTGCAAAATTTCACTAATGTAACCACACTTTTATGTCTACTCTCTAATTATTGTCCAAGGATAACTTTTCACTTTCACTCATTCTTTTTCACTCTGTTGATTGATTTCGGAGAAGTTACAACAATGAAATGAGATAAAGGTACGCTTTTAGTAAAGTGCTGTTATTGAATATCCCTACGTGCCGGGAATTACTAATAAACCGTGTAAACAAAACATTCATCATTTAAATAGCCTTCTCTATTATGCTAGGGTTTTTTATTATTTATTATTTGACAGAGTGCCAAGCGCATTTATAGAAACAAATATTGGATACGTGACTGGATCTGTCATCTAGCATGCTCTGTCACATGCTTCCAGAAAAGGCTTTACTGTGAATACTGTAAACATTTATGCATACAAAGAAGAAGAGAAAATTGCCTCCAATTCAATATGTTCTCCAATTATCATGTGTAATAGGCTGTGAAATCCTCATATCTACGCAGTCGGTTGGAAAGGCAACAGAAATGGCCTGAACACTTAGCCTAGATTATCTGCCCTCAGCGTGCTAATGACAGACAGCCCTGTCTCCACCGCACACAGAGAGAATATCAGCCATATTTCATTCAAAGGCCTCACAAGAATCCTCATATTTTCTCATTAACTCACTCCTTTTCCATTTCTGCCAATCTTTCCCTAAGCCCAAAAGTGATTAGCAAAGCCCAAAAGTGAATTCCACTTCCACCTCTCTCCGCACCCTCCTTATTCTCTTCATCTTCCTCCTGACTATAGATAGGATTGGCACTGTTCTGAGTTACTAGAAGAGAAAAAGTTTTGGTTTTGGTTTTACCAATCATTGCTAACCATGTTTCAGTGAACAAATTCAGCTAGAGAAGCTCCACTTATGAAGACAGACACAAAGAGGTGACAGGAAATGATGGAGAAAGAGGAGGAACTGGGCTGAAAAAATGTTGAGCCATATTCAAACTCACATGGTCCTTATGAGTACTAGTTCAAGAGCTGGATCCTGGCATAGGTAATATTGGCAGTTGCCTAGGGCAGAAGTGTTTCGCACACAGCTCTCAAGCATGCACTTCACTTCCCTATCACTCATACACAGCAGTTTCATGCTCTCCGTTCTGCCCGCCCCTCTGATTGAAAGTTGAGATTTTACTTGCTTTATTAAAAAGTATATTCCTCAGATTTGAACTCAAGATTTTTATTAGTGACACTTTTTATGTTTATAAATTAACGTAATTGTATTTAATTGTATTACCCCATGTTTGAAACTTGAATTCTTATTTTTTGTTTATATTTTATTTTTCAAAATTCATTTAATTTAATGTTTTTGTTTTAGGTGTACAGGTCATAGGTAATTGTTTATTCTAGGTCGGGGATACACATTAAAAAAATTATCAATCGAAGTTGTAAAAAATACAAATCCTGGAGTATGTTTTACAAAAAAATACCATTTCAGTATTTCTACCTTAAAAATTTAACTTTAATGCATTGTTACTTGCCGATTCTTTATAGTATTTTTGAAATTTATCAGCAATTTCTTAGTGAAAATCGTTTCTCTATGGCAATTTTTTATCAGCGTACCTAATGTCTGATTTAGGATACAGTGTGAGTCAAGTCCTTTACTGACCAGTTCAATATGTTGGAGCACTACTAACCACTAGACCACATAGCTCAGTCAATATTTACATTTTTTTAATATATATATATATATATATATATTTCTCTCTCTCTCTCTCTCTCTCTCTCTCTCTCTCTCTCTCTCTGTGTGT
>RJVU01051648.1:13224786-13265196 GCA_003731715.1 Anabarilius grahami
TTCCCCCTGCTCAATGTATTTAGTGCCTGAAGAAATGAGAGGAGAAAAGAGACTCTTAGAAACAGAATGAGAAATAAGAACATCTATGTATTGTGTGTGTGTGTGTGTTGTAGAGTCGTGTTGACTCAAGCTGTTTTCGCCCGCAGCTTTTTCAGTAAAACCGTCAGAGACAAACACGTCTCCGTCTGCTGGCCACTCACTGAGTTTCCTGACAATACCTGTCAGCTCTCTCCCACCTCTCACAGCCTCATGGCTGCAACTCCAGCCTGTCTGCTCTGGAGCGCTGCCGTTAAAAGCCGTCTCTATCCTAGTGCTCTTCAGCTCTGCTGGCATTAGAGCTGATGTGTGCCGATGGTCTCTCTTGACATTAGCTTAAGTGCATGAAGACATGTTTTTGTTTGGTGATGGAAAGCTGAGAGTGAGTCACACAGTATTACAGTTATCCAGGCCAACTGTACGATATGCACATTATCACAGGCTTTGGATTCCTTTACCTTAGGTGACTGGAAGAACAGAAAGGCTTGCCTCTTCCTATTTACGATTTTCTTTTTCTTTTATGTCCTAGTCCTTGTCCTGCTCATGTTTGCTCAGAGCAGATAGCTTCAGTAGTAATGTTGAGAAACTTTTTGTTATATGTGACCCTGGCCCACAAAACCAGTCATAAGTTGCGGGTATATTTGTAGCAATAGCCAACTATATATTGTATGGGTCAAAATGATCGATTTTTCATTTATGCCAAAAATAATTAGGATATTAAGTAAAGATCATGTTCCATGAATATATTTTGTAAAAGTCCTACCGTAATTATATAAAAAATTTATTTTGTAAGTAATATGCATTGCTAAGAACTTTATTTGAACAACTTTAAAGGCGATTCCAAATTTTCAAATAGATTTTCCAAATATTGTCCTATCCTAACAAACCATACATCAATGGAAAGCTTATTTATTCAGCTTTCAGATGTTGTATTTCAAAAAATTTAATTATTATTATTTAATTGAATTATTATTTTGTGATAATTGATGTTTTGCATTTAAAGGAGACCTATAATGCCCCTTTTCCAAGACGTAATATAAGTCTTTGGTGTCCCCAGAATGTGTCTGTGAAGTTTCAGCTCAAAATATCCCACAGATCATTTACTATAGCTTGTCAAATTTGCCCCTATTTGGGGTGTGAGAAAAACACACCATTTTTGTGTGTGTCCCTTTAAATGCAAATGAGCTGCTGCTCCCTGCCATCTTTTCAAAAGAGGGCGGAGCTTTAACAGCTTGTGCTTCGGTTCCTCAACAACAAAACTGTAGAATCTCACTCAGCCAAAATGATCACTGATGGAAAGACTCAGGAAGAAGTTAACTTTTAGAATGCAAAATTATGCGCAATACACACAATCTCACGCTGAAATTCAAGCACTGCAACGCCAACAATATTCATCCGTAGCAAATGAAACGATTGAGTGAGGGGAGGCAGGTTGTTGTGTGTCAACTCGCTGTCGAAGAGATGAGAGAGCGAGAAAGCACAGTTGGTATTGTCTATTCTGCGGAAAATGAGTATTGGAAATGTTTCAGATATTTCAGTATCGATGTGTATCAAAAAATCTATATTTTTGACAACACTACATTGCACTTAGTTTATTGTTTCAGATCCTGTTTCAAAAGACTACTTAAAAATGTATATATGATATATAAAATTTAACCTGCCAAAGTGGCTAGTAGGATTAACTGCATTATACGCCACTGCTAAGATCCACCCACATTTGGTGGGTTGGCAGGTGGTAATGTCAAGCCCTGTACATGACATTTATAGTAAACCGCACTGGTGTGAGAAATACGTACATCTTGACTGACTGACTGACTGACACCTTTTTTCTTTTTTAGAGCTGCTTTACTGCAAAATTAGTCTCATATTTGATCAAGTTCGCATCATTGGTTCTGTTATTTTCCTGTTTATTCCTGTGAAGCTGCTTTGAAACGATCTGTATTGTTTAAAGCGCTATAAAAATAAAGGTGACTTGACAGCCCTTCCAGTGTCACATGTGCTTCTGCATGTCAGCTGGTGATTTCATTATAACCATCTCAGAAAAACAGAATGATTTCCTTTCAGAATGAGCCTCTAAATGTATACTCTCCCTCCTCACATGCTCGAAAAAACACTCCTCTATCTTACAGCCACAGTCTGGGAAAGAGAAAATGTCAAGTTATTTTCCTCTCTCTGAAATGCAATGACATATTTCACTTGCACAGGTCACACTCTCATAGCCAGGACATTGCTTTGAGCATTTACCTCCTCTCACACATAGAGGGCAAATTTTCAAACTGTCATAATGTGTGTCAGGCTGGCTGTCCAACTTGAAATTCCTGTAGTATTTGTTGAGAACATGTCTGTATTGCATTTAATACAATCTCATTCGTCCCCTGTGGTACAGAGTACTCAGAAAGTGTCCTTGAGTTCTACAGTGAGTGCTTCTTCCCCTTCATGTGATGGTATAAAATCAAGTTGCCAGTTTGGTCATTCATCTTCATGATAGTCACCATGGGTTGGCCATTTTCCCCTACAGGTGTCTTTGTGCTCGGCACGCTGGGAGAAATGTGCTGTTGGCGCTCACATCAAGCCTTATGTCTCACCTCAATGCCAGAGCGAATCTGGACCGCTGACAGTTAGTTTCGGCTCTGCCTCATCCGTTCCACTGCAGCTATACAAGCTCAAACTGCACCTGCCTGTCTTTCTGCTCAGTCTGTCAAGCATTAAGAGCTTTCAACAGCCCTGCTCATGGGCAGATACAGTTTTAATGGCTTCCAAAAGGATCATAATTGCAACCATTCAACAGAAACTCTTTCAGAGAGACCAGCACTTTACATGTTTCACTGACTCCCATATTTTTTTCCCTGCACCTGTACTTTCAGTGCTCACTTATTTGCGACTGAAATGATTGCTGTCGTCATAGCGACTGCTATGGGATGACCCTGGCCTCTGTCTGACTGACCCATTATGATCAGACTCGCTCTCTTCAAATTCCACTTGACATTTTACTCATGTCTTTTGAACAGACAGCAAATTAAATCATGTGTAAATAGTAAAAAACGGGTCAGAAACAAATCTTACGTTGCATTTGAAACGCACAATGGTGTCTCTTCTGAGGCATTCTGCCGTTAAGTATCATTCTGTGGTTTATGTATGTCACAGACGCAGCATGTACACTTATGACACTTCTCATATTTCTTTGTTTTTGCACTGGTGACAAATCATTTGTCTTCCCTTTAACATCTCCCGCAGCCATCAATTTTTTGCACAAATAGTTTGACAGACGTGAGAGCTATCAAAATTCGTCTAAAGGATAAGCGCTCACACACCAGGAGCGAGTGAATTCAGAATTTTAGAATTAGCTCTGTTTTACTTCACAAATAGGAATATGAATTCAATTCACCACACCCCACAGGATATTGGAATGCAAAATGAATGACAGCAAGTGGGTATTTGTTGGATTAGTGAACACAGGCTGTGTGAATTCTGTAATTTTTTTTTATTATGTTTGGTGAAATGAAAACACACTGCTATTGTGTGTGTTGTGAAACAAGCCTGAAGGTTATTGTTAGAGATGCAGACACAGAAGATGATGGCCTTCAGTGTATTATTCCTTTTATAAAATGGTTAGACATATTACATAATAAGAAAACATATATTTTATTAAAACGTTATTTTATTAGGCAAATTTATTTATCATAGTATGTTCTGCTGGAAGATATAGTCCCTGACATGACACAAAGAGGCCGTGAAAGAGATTCTATTTTTATAACTTTATGCATTACTTTTTCAAAAATTTAAATATTATACAGACATATTTAATTAAAAGATGATAAAATAAAACAATTAAAATTAAGGTACAACTTTTGCAATTTTGGCTTGGTAATTTAGACATACACGACCATTAGATTTTTTTAAATAAAGAAATTAATAATTTAATAACAAGAAATGTTTCTTATCTCCAAATCACAATATTAGAATGATTTATTACAATGAAGACTGCAGTAATGGTTGCTGAAAAATCAGCTGTCATCACAGCAATAAATTACATTTCAAAATATATTAAAATATAAAACATTTATTTTAAATTGTAATAATATTTCACAATATTACTGTTTTTACTGTATAATNTGATAAAATAAAATAATTTAAATTAAGGTACATTGGAAGGTTTGTTCTCCCAAAAATGAAAATAATGTCATTTATTACTCACCCTCATGTCGTTCCACACCCGTAAGACCTTCGTTAATCTTTGGAAATGCAAATTAAGATATTTTTGTTGAAATCCGATGACTCTGTGAGGCTTGCATAGCCGGCAATGACAATTCCTCTCTCAAGATCCATTAATGTACTAAAAACATATTTAAATCAGTTCATGTGAGTACAGTGGTTCAATATTAATATTATAAAGTGATGAGAATATTTTTGGTGTGCCAAAAAAAAAAAAAAACGACTTATATAGTGATGGCCGATTTCAAAACACTTCAAACATATGACTGTGTTTACATGAATATTCGCCAAGACCGGCATTTTGACATTATTTTGTGTTTATTTGACTGTAAGCAGCAAAAACTGAGAGGCAGCTTTATGTGCGCACACTTTGGGTGTGAGCACAAAATCTGCTGTAAGGAGTAAAATTATAAAAGTTAAATTATGCGCGATACACACAATTCCACATCGAAATTCAAGCACTGTAAAACCAACAATATTTCTTACCTAGCAAATGAAACAAGTGAGTGAAGCGAGACAGGTTTGTGTATCAACTCGCTGTTAGAGAGATGAGAGAGCGAGAAAGCGCAGCTGGTACCTTGTATCTATTCTGCGGAAAATGAGTATTGGAAGCGTTTCAGATATTTCAGTATTGATATGTATCGAAAAATCTATATTTTTGACAACACTACTTTGCACTTAGTTTATTATTTCAGATGCAGTTTTAAAAAACTACAATTAAAAATTGTATATTATATATAAAATTCAAACCGCTGAAGTGGCTAGTAGGAGTGACTGCATTACACGCCACTGCTGAAATCCACCCGCAGATATTTCAGTATCAACATGTATCAAAAAATTTATATTTTTGACAACACTACATTACACTTAGTTTTTTTTTTTCAGATGTTGTTTTAAAAGACTACATTTGAAAAATGTATATTATATCTAAAATTCAACCCGCCAAAGTGGCTAGTAGGAGTGACTGCATTACACACCATTGCTGAAATCCACTCGCATTTGACGGGTGTTAATGTCAGGCCCTGCTGGTCCCCACAGTGTTGGTGTTTTAATATCCATGTTGAGTTATCCACCCACACATTCACTCACAGTGTTCCAGTGATTAATGCTACAGGCAAAGATTGTGTCCCACAGACATCACCCCAGTGATGCGAGACATCTGTCTGTGGTTAGCTGCATGTGTCTCCTTTTGCTCTTCATGTTCTGAATACCCACGATGCCTCTCTCTCTGTATTTGTGTTTGTGTGAGTACATTTACATTTACATTTACATTTATGCATTTGGCAGACGCTTTTATCCAAAGCGACTTACATTGCATTATACTATACATTTTTGTATCTGAGTATGTGCAATCCCTGGGATCGAACCCATGACCTTGGCATTGCTAGTGCCACGCTCTAACCACTGAGCTACAGGAAAGCTTCGCTGGTAGAGAGTATCATCTCTCTACCAGCGAACTGCAAATATTTGCTTTTGTACTTGAGTTTTGCTGTATGACTCACCAAGATGATCTTGACCAAGTCAGAAAAGGTCAAGGTTAGCCAGTAAATTGGCTCTAAGCAATCAGCCCTCTTGCTAAGCTTATGATGCTCTTTCTCTTTCTCTCTCTCTCTTTCTCTCTCTCTCTCTCTCTCTCTCTGTGTCTATGTGTGTGTGTTTGTGTGTGTTCTTTCATGTCTGAGGAGGGGTTTGATGAGGTTTGGGCTCTTTCAAGCTCACAGCTCCAGGTATCAGTGACACTACGACTACAAAGAACAGTTGTAAAGGAGTCATATGACACACACACACACACACACACACACACACACACTTCAACCAACTACCCCATTATAAAATCAACCAATTGAAGAAGGTGGAAAAATGCATTGAAAGAAATATCCATGTATTAGGTTCTTAATATATATTTTTGCCAAACAAAAATATAAAAAATTTAAAAAATGTATGCTATTAAGAATTTGTTTAAAATGTATATAATATAATAGATATGCATCTTTAATATATACTTCTCTAATATAATACATAAAGATAAATTCTTTTTTTAGGAGATCTCAGGTATTTTACTAGAAAAAAAGTACTGATTTAAAATTTAGTTTGAGTGTGAACACCACATCATGAAACCTATTGACTGAGACTTGTGACCGAAAGAAGAAAAGATTGAAAAAGACAGCAGTGTGTGTGACTGCATGTCAAATACTCAAGTACAGGAAACAAGACTTGTCTATTCACGTGTGTTTCCATGCTCATAACCCAAGGAGAACAGGTGCGAACGTGTGATCCAACAGGAAGTCACATGTTTGAGTGTTCTAAAGCCCCTGAACAGCTGTCCCCCCAGTCTCCCCTCCAGAATGTGTGCTGGTATGCTTGGGGGCACTAAAACGGGGGCTGGTCTTTATGTGGCTTGAAGCTTGTGACTGTTTGTTGAGGCTAATATAAGGACAGACGCAAAAAGGGGTTATTTAAAAACACACAAACCCTTTGGCCTTCAATGGTTAACAGACACACTTAGAATAACACATACCCTGTGTGCGTGTGTGTGTTTTAAACAGGTGGAGATTGAAAAACTGGACTACCATCACTACCTCCCCCTGTTCTTTGATGGTCTGTGCGAGACAGTTCACCCCTATGAGTTCTTCGCTCGACAGGGCATCCATGACATGCTGGAGCACGGTGGCAGCAAGGTCCTGCCTGTTATTCCACAGCTCATCATACCAATCAAGAGTGAGTGGCATTAAGATGAGTCCTGCTCCCTTCACCTCTTACTTTCTAAAGTACTAATTTCTGTCCAAAGTAACTAATTATTTTTTTGTAAGTCACAAAAGTTATGGTCAATCTGTCCCTGGTACATAGTATGCACTTCATCTGCATAGGCTACATGAAACCAAACAGCTTGGAGGAAGAATATAAGAAGCATTCCAAAGCAAGAAATATATATTATCATATATTAACATAAATCTGGTTTGTGGTGGTTAGAAGCAAATTAAATTAAATGAAATGCTGAAAATGCATGTCACAGCTGGAGTTTGGCCAAGGCCATGTGAAGGATTCGACAATTTAAAGAAGAATCCAGTGTGATGAGAGCAATATTGGCCATTAATGCTTTATTGTTAGCCAGGGGTTGTTGTGAAGCTGTTTAAATTATAGAATAACTTACTATTAATTCTTTATTTATTTATTAAAAACATGTTTTTGCAATAAAGCAAAAAGACCCCTTTTAAGCTAATGTAACACAGAATTTTAAAGCATTTGTCAATGTTTTACAATGCCAATTTTTTTGGTTAATTTTTGCTTGTCTTCCTGTTCATAAATGGTATTACTTAATAAATGGTATTATTATATAATGCATTTAAGAGCACAACTAGCCCTATTGTCAGCACAACTGTGACTTTGGAGACACTAGAAAATCATGGATAGAAAAAGTAGAAAAAGGATTGGATTAAGCTAATTTCTCAAAAATTAAAAAGAGAGAGAGAGAGAGAAAAACTGACCTTACACATACAGCAAAGGTCACACTGAAGAGAGTGAAAACCAGAAGGTCGGTGTTCTGCACTGGTCCAATCAAAGCCCAGAATCAAGAATAAATTAGCTTCTGTGGGATGATTAAATAAAACAATCCTCCTCCTGCTTGATTGCAGTTTGAACAAGATAGACAGACAGACAAGACAGATAGATAGATAGAACAACTTCTTCCCTCTCTCGCAGGAACGACTGCAGATACGTTTGTATCAGGAGTTAAACTAACGCAATTACTGAAGTGTCTAAATGTCATGCTCCTGTGGTATTTAGAGAAGGAAAAGGTATATGAGGTCGTTCATTTTTAGAGTCTAATATGAGGAAGGAATTAATGGTTCCTTTATTTAGAGAGATTTAGAAACAGATCTTCACTCCTCCAGACGCGTCACACACCATGAATTATTGAACACTCCTTCGGTGCAAATGTCACACGGCAGGAAAACAGTTTGCTGTGTTTGTTTGGTAATTAGAATTTCATAGTGTGCTGTTCAGATATAGGAGAGCAGGAAGTAAATGGAAATGATTGTTAAAGTACAGCGCACAGCTGCCACTCAAAATGAGTGTCTTTCTTCTGCGAAGTTTTTTTTTATTTTTTTTTTATAAAGAATGTTGGTAAGTAAATAGTTTTGGTGGAAAAGTATTTTTGGGGGGAAAAAAAACTGAGACATGTTTTCAGAATATCTTCTTTTATGTTCCACAGAAGAAAGAAAGTCGCACAGGCTTGATATGACGTGAAGGTGTGTAAATGAATTCATTTTTGGGTGAATTTTTTTTTATTTTTTTTATATGAATGTACCTCCTAAAAACCTTGTTCAGACAGGCTTGAGATACATCATAACATCATGTCTAATGATCTAGAACAAATTCATGTAAGCTAATTCAAGACATAACCGAAAATAGATTTAATAACTACAAAAGCTTATTTCTCAGTAGAAATTAAATTATACATTGAAAAATGGATATTTATGAATTAAAGGGGTCATTAACTGCATTTTTTTTATTTTTATATAATGTTCTCTGTGGTCCACTTATAATGTTATCAAGGTTTTTACATCTAAAAACATCCTAATTTAGATGTAATAGGCTATTTTCTATCCTGTTTTTGACCGTCTCTTTGAAGCACACTGTTTTTGATGGGTGTGTTGCATTCAAGACTTGAAAGTAAATGCCCACTGCTATGATTGGGTAACTTTTTTGCATATTAAAATAGTTTTCAACTGCCGCGCCATTACATTTTGAAAACTTCCGTTGTTGAAAAATATCTCGTTGTATAGTTGAAACATTTGCCAACAGTGTGAAACATTTATACGTATTATGCTTTATAAGTCTTGGTTGTGGAAAAATAAAGTTTAAATTCTTAGAGTTACCACAGTTATAATTAACAAAAGATGACTACGATGTTTAGTGTAAAATGAATTATGAATGAACCTACCATCTTTGTTGCACTGTAATTCTTAAAGGCTATTCATAGTTCATTCTTTTCGATGAAGTGAAAAACATGTATATATATTGTCATTTGCAGTGTTGTGTTTTAAATAAAATGAAACATGTTGTAATGTCTTACTGATTACAAAACAGAAGATGTCGCTCACTGAAGCTTTTATTCCAGACTTCAGTGAATGGGCTAAATCAAAACAATACGAGCTTTCTTCGGTATCCTATAATCCAACGCATTAATCACATAAATTTTGAAGCAAAGGAAAGAATAGCAAATCACAACTATTCACAGTTTGACTGCAGTGCTACAGTGTAAACACTCAGTAAATATCAAACGATCTGTAACAGACAAGGCAATAGTGAGACATGGTAACAACACTGTTTCTCACACTTGTGTGTTTCGACATTACTGTCAGATCCACTGCATTAATGTTTATTTTCAGTCTCTCTAAAAGGCTTGTGTCGAACTGTGTCTTTTTTTAAAACAAATCGGCAGTAAAACAAAGCGAATATGTCAAAAGATCAAGGAAAATTTGATTTCTCAATTCATGACCCCTTTAAATTCAATACTTTGTCATTCTTTCCACTAACCACTGAACCACAGGATTGTGGGATATCATGGAAGATGCAAATGAAGGCTTTTTAGAAGAACTTAATTGATATCTTCTATATAGAGTCTGTGAAGGAAGGATTTTTCAGGTTTTGGACATAGTCTGAGAACAAGAAAGTGCAAAAATAACACCTCAGTAAGGGTTGTAACAAATAGTAGCATTTTTCACACATTGTCAAAATATTCATGACCTCAAAGTGTTTTTGGACTTTTCTCTCTCTGTCTCTACATCTGTCTGTGTTTGTCAACAGATGCCCTCAACACGAGGAACAGGCAGGTCATCTGCACCACGCTGAAGGTTCTGCAGCACCTGGTTGTATCAGCAGAGATGGTGGGTGAGGCGCTAGTCCCGTACTACAGACAGATCCTCCCCATCCTAAACATCTTCAAGAACATGAACAGTAAGCAATTCATACACATCTAAAACAACTTTGGGTTGTTATAAAACATATAAATAAAATATATACACAATTCTAGTTTGGGGTCTGTAAGATTTTTTTTTTTTTAAAGAAATGAATACTTTTATTTGGCAAGAATGCACTGATGTTGATCAAAAGTGAGAGTAAAGACATACATAAAGTTCCAAAAGATTTACTTTTTAAATAAATGCTGTTCTTTTGAATTTTCTTTTAATTATATAACCCAGAAAAAAGGTCAAATATCACAAATATTTCACAAAAATATTAAGTTCATAAGCCATTATGAAGACTGCTGAAAATACAGCTTTATCATTACAGTAACTAATTACATTTAAAGCATTCAAATAGAAAATAATATTTCCCAATATTACTGATTTTACTGTATTTTTGATCAAATAATCACAGCTTTGGTGACTTTTAAGAAATATATATATATTTTTTAAACTTACTGACCCCAAACTTTTGAAAGAAAATTTATTTTCACATGATTTCACAACAGATCTTTCTGATGTAAATGTTTTTACAAGTCTGAAAGTCAAAACTAAGATAATTCCAACATGACTTGAATGCACAGTGATATAGATTTCAGATGTGCGGTTACAGGTTATGTGTATTGGCAGTTGTGAACATGACTCATCCAATCTCATGTCCATTTCAAATTATGTTTATTATTGACTACATTCTTTACTTTTCTCTGCTGCTTTGGTTTTACATGTTTAACTGTTTTTTGGCCACATAGAAAAACACTGATACTTAACATTGATTTTACATTGATCCCTGAGGCCCTTGTCTTGCTAGAGATCAGCACTGCTCTGGGTCACTCTTATTGAACATTCTACATCATTACTGAATGCTTATGCTGACTTTCTACATGCCAATACAAGTCTACTGATGCCTGTATTTTGCATTGATTGTGTAGTCTTATTTGTGTCTCTTTGTCATCTGATGTCTGCCGTTCTTTCAAACATGGTTCTGCGAACTGACGTGAGCGTTCTGTATTCATTGTGTCCTGGTGTCAGACCAGTTCATGGTTCCATTCACTGCCTTTGTCAGGCAGACTATAGGCCTGCCAGACATCTTCAGACGTGAGGACAAGCATTGTGGATCAATCACCTCATCACAGGCTTAACCAGCCAAAATGCTGCCACCTCACTCCTCTGATCAATATCCAATTTGAATCTTTTGTCTTCTTAATTCCGTTACATTATCTGCTAATGTTTTGTTTGAGCAAAAGAAGGAGCACTGGAGGAACAGAAAAAAGCTTCTCTCATTAGCTCCAGGCTCCATGCTGATCTCCTCTGTGAATTACCAGTAGGTAAAGACTCTTAAGTGTTTAATGCCTGGTTTACAAGCCCAGATCAGGACTGGTTAGATCCAAATATCAGTTTTCTTTGCCTATCAGACATCATTGTGCATCTTGTCAGCTTGAGAAATGAGCAGCTGCTATTTTAGTCTGCATAGTTAAGGCATAGTAAAGTAAAGAGAGATGTTTGGAGACTTGTAGATAACTGATGTTGAGCTAAACCAAACCTGCCTTTCTCCTCTGGATTCCTGGTTGCGAATATCCTGGATGTGCTGAACCGGATCACTCTTAGAGTATGTCATGGGCCACTATGTGTACAATGTGAATGTGAGAATGTGTATGTGTGTGTGTATTTTCATGCCTTGTGGCAGTGTGGCCGAGGGAAATTGTGTCTACATAGTGGTCTTTTGTTCCCCAGGATGCAGCTGTTGGTACTGTGGTGTTGTGTGTCCGTGTGTGTTGTCCTGCTTTCGGTGCTTTTAAAACCTTTTTTTTTTTCACATTTGTCACATTTGTCCAGCACTTAATATAATAGTTAATCAAACTATCATAACAGTGTAATTTTAATTATCTCATCTATCGACATGAGGCCGGTGAATTGCAGAGCTGGTGCAAATATATCCACATTGCTATATACTGTATCAACATCCATTTTAATTGTAGAGATACAGGCTTGAAGAGATAATGGTAGCACAGACCAACGAGTCAAGTCCATAGCTATACGGTTATATATACACTACGGTTCAAAGGTTTGGGATCGGTACGGTTTTTAATGTTTTTAAAAGAAGTTTCGTGTGTTAACCAAGACTGCATTTATTTAATTAAAAATACAGTAAAAACAGGAATATTTTGAAATATTATTACAATTTAAAATAACTGTTTTCTATTTGAATATATTTTACAAAGTAATTTATTCCTGTGATGGTAAAGTTGAATTTTCAGCATCATTACTCCAGTCTTCAATGTCACACGATTCTTCAGAAATCATTCTAATATGCTGATTTGCTGCTCAAGAAACATTTCTGATTATTATCAATGTTGAAAACAGTTGTGTACTTTTTTTTTCAGGATTCCTTGATTAATAAAAAGTTCAAAAGAACAGCATTTATCTGAAATACAAAGCTTTTGTAACATTATACACTACCGTTCAAAAGTTTGGGGACAGTACGAATTTTTTAAAGAAATTAAAGAAATGAATACTTTAATTCAACAGGGATGCATTAAATCATTCAAAAGTGACAGTAAAGACATTTATAATGTTACAAAAGATTATATTTCAAATAAATGCTGTTCTTTTGAACTTTCTATTCATCAAAGAATCCTGAAAAAAAATATTGTACTCAAATATTGTGTACAATTGTACACAATAAATGTTTCTTGAGCGGAAAATCAACATATTAGAATGATTTCTGAAGGATCATGTGACACTGAAGACTGGAGTAATGATGCTGAAAATTCAGCTTTGCCAACACAAGAATAATTTATATTTTCAAATATTTTCAAATAGAAAAGTTATTTTAAATTGTAATAATATTTCACAATATTCCTGTTTTTACTGTATTTTTAATTAAATAAATGCAGTCTTGGTTAGCAGACGAAACTTCTTTTAAAAACATTAAAAATCGTACCGATCCCAAACTTTTGAACAGTAGTGTACCTTGAATTTTTTTTAAAGCTATTGTGTAAAGACGAGAAAATCTCAATGCCCAGATCCCTAAAGCTAGATACTATTGGTATACATAAATGGTTTTTTATTAATGATGAGGACGTTTTAAGTTATGGAACTTGCAGGATGTAATAATGATACAAAAACCTCTTATATGCCAAAAGACCAAGGAAAATTTGATTCCTCATGTCATGTCCCCTTTAAAGTATACATTGTATCATTTTATGTTCCCTGGGAATCAAACCAATTATTATGGCATTCTGAGCTACACAAACCTTAATATTTTTGGATAGACTATTCCTTTAAAAAAAAAAAAAAATGTGGTAAATGTGTTCTAGGCAGAACTCTTTAAATCTGGGTAGTCATAAATGAACTGTTTCTGTGTGCATTTTTCTCAATGTTATTTCAGTCTGTTTAAATCATTAAGAGTCGGGAAGTTTTTTTGTGGTCACTTGAGCTTCAAAAAAACTTTTTCTGGATTGTAGCCGTGCTGCATTTTCGCTTGTGTGTGCACTTGTGTGAGAGTGTGTTTGTGTGCTGCTATACTTGAAACTACTGAATATGCTGGAGCTGTAAATGCATGCGAATCACAGATGCAGTTTACACGCTTCTCTTGTTTTCCGGCTGGGATGAGTCCTGTTGTTAATCAAACACGGTGACGTCTCTTACGAGGTACAGATCTGCTCCATCATGCAGTAGATTACACATGCATGGCAGTAACTTCATTTCCTGCCTGCTTGCCTCTGTCCAGTACACTGTCCTTGAGGAGAAAACACTCCCCGCTTAGCAGGACGCTTTCTGACAAATGTATGTGAACAAATGTCCCCCTAATGATGCTTAACGACCCCGAGCTGTTCTGCCGTTAGCCTCTGCTTCACTCCTGTGCGCTGCGTGCGTCTATGAGTCTTTTTATTGGCCTGCATTATCTTTCTGCTGTTAGTCTGCTTTCCACATTAATCTGCACCAGACCTGCTGTGTTACACTCCTTTTGGTCCTATGAATCTTCCTGATGGGAAATGCGACAAGTCTGATAAGCGCTAACACACACACAGAAACATATATACCCGAGGCAGATGGAGGAAATTTTAAGCATTTTACTTGAAACAAAAATACTATTTGTGTCGGTAGGGTGGTAGTTTTAGAGGTGCGAGGTCAGGTGATTGTCTTGGTGGCGATCTGGCTATGTTGCTCCTTGTGTGTCCATGGCAGAGGTGCTATTAGCCTCAGGTGTTCCTTATCACACATTGCCAGTAGTGCTTTGAACCTCCACTTAGCGACCTCCTCCTGTTGTGCGATTGGCTCTGTAGGGCAACAATGACCCTAGGCAATCTTGATAACACTAGACAATGACACTAGCATCTTGAATACTGTGCAGTGGGAGTTAGGCCCATATTCAAACCATAGCGACAATGACAAAGTAATATCAAAGACCAAAATAATACAACTTTTGACACTTTTGTTCAATCGAGCCTCGAGTTCATCCGTCAAATCTTCATTAACTGATAGCAGCTTTTATATCTGGTAGAGAGCAGAGCACAAAACTGATGGGACCAGCTACAGTGGAAAACAGTGACTGGATCTAAAACCTTCAGATGACACACAGCTCTTATCTCCATCGCTGTAACTTACCGATACCGCACATAAAAACCCACATCACACGATTGACGTGTTTGTGCAGTGCAGAGCGACTCTCTTGACGTGACAGACAACTAGTTGTCCAGTCTGGTTCCGTTCACACAGCACAGGTTTTCTGAGAAGGCAATTGTGAGTCCTGAAAAGTTATGGATGTGAGTTTGGTCATAGCAGTGGTTCCCAAACGTTTTAGAGTGGCATACCTCCTGTGGGGTTTAACATCCTTCTGTGTACCCCCCTCTTCTACTTAGACTGCAGTCATACCTTTCCATTAAAGTACAATATTTGCCCCCTAAATTGATTTTCCAGTGCATTTTTTTGTACCCCTATGAATTACTTTATACATTAAATAATGTTTTAAATAAAAAATTGTTCTATAGAAAAATATGCAATGATGGTAAAAACTACGTTTTTAAATATTAAACTAAAACCACATGTAGGTGGCGGTAAGTCACTGTCTTAATGAGTGAGTCACTATTCATTCAGTAATAAAGCAACTACTGTATTTATGATTTATTGATTGACTCACGATTCGTTCAAGGCTGTAGAATTGTTCACGAAACAATTCTGCTGTGGCTGCAATTCTGATGTTCTGCTGTGGCTTTCGTTTGAACTATTATTTCATTGCAAAATAGAGTAAATACTGACAGTACTGTGTTTAAAATACTCATTTTGTTTGTTGACCTGTTGTATAATAATCAATGTCACGTTTGCAATTATGTGGATATTTGGGAATAATTCCATTCTTGCTCGTTATCAAAATTAAATACAAGAACTCACACAGGGTAGGTTTTTTTTTTATCAAAGTTTCAAAGTTTTTTAAAGATGAGGTACTTTGATTGGATGTCATGTATTTACAGCGTTTTGCCAGTTAGAAATACATGCTCGGTTTTAAAGGGATAGTTTGCCCAAAAATGAAAATTCTGTTATCATTTACTCACACTGAAGTAGTTTCAAACCTGTATGAATTTCTTTGTTCTGCTGAACACAAAGGAAGATATTTGGAAGAATGTCAGTAGCCAAACAGATCTCACCCCCATTTACTACTATAGTAGGGAAAATAAATACTATGGTAGTCAATGGGTGGGCAAGATCTGTTTGGGTACTGGCGTTCTTCCAAATATCTTCCTTTGTGTTCAGCAGAACAAAGACAGGTTTGGAGCTACTTGAGGGTGAGTAAATGATTTTCATTTTTGGGTGAACTATCCCTTTAATGTTATTTTAAAGTGCATATTGCAGGTTAAAAAAAAATTTCTAGATGAATATATAACCTTGTACAAAAATACCATATAAAAAGGTACTGCATTGTTTAAAAATGTTTTGCAGGACATAAGGGCACGAATTTAGTAGATAAAGTGACGGTCTCTGTAAAAAACGCTTTTTTTTCAGCGCCGCGTCATTTTACGTCACTAAAGGGAGTCGTTCGCCGAGCTCTGTGTTGATTCAGTGCAGAATAGGTTGGTATTCAGCAACAGCGGTCGTGAATCAGTGTGTTTTCGGTTGTTTTTGTATTCTGTTTATCATCGTCATGGTAAATTATTGTGTTTGTGGAGGCTGCACAAACTCCAGCCTGTCAGGACATCGAGTCCAGAGGTTTACTAACAAGAAAAAGGACGCTGCCATCTTCCGTGCCGGTGTGTGTTTGTGCAGGTGAAGAGACGGGACTTCACTTCTGCATTGATAAACGCATTCACTTTAGACCGGAGGATTATCATCCCCGTGATATGATGGAGTTCAACATTGTAATACTACTGTAAATTATTATATTAAATGAATAAACTTACACACGCGATGCTTCTTCACTGTTTTTACTTGAATCATTTCAACACTGATGAATACAAATTATGTACACTAATGCATACAGTCTCACACTTACACAAAACAGTTAGGAATTATGTGCTGGTAATGTACTCCAATTTCATTCATGCCATGTATATAAACTTGACTGTAAACGTATATTCAAATTCACACAACTACATAATCATGACGTCATATACATCCTCACACTATCAGTGAATGGGCACGGAATAAACTCATAACACAGAATTAATGAATAAAAGATAACATGAAATACATACAGTAAGACTAGTCACTACTTATGTTCGGCCGCCGGCGGGAGACATGATCACGGATCCGTCAGAGTTGCAGCTCGATGAAAACGTGAATTATGCACCGTAAGTCTTGTTTTGTTTTTTTTGTGTTTTTTTTCACATTTGCTAACTACCAAATCAGTCGTGATGAGAAACCGCTATGTAACGCAACGTTAGTGTGGACGGATATTAACGAGTGTGACATACGCCTGATCAAAGTTGATTAGTTTCTGTTAATCAATAATCTCCTATTACTCCTACTCAATTACTCCTAGATGACCAATACTAGTTTTGCTGTTGCCTGATTCATGATAATAATCTGTACAATATTGTGATCTGAGAACAGTGTTACATATCGTTAGCAAACGTGTATATCTATAAGCTAACATCGGTCTCTCCCTGTTCTCCACTGGTTCTCCTCACACAACAGCTCAATTTGTCTCTTTTGACCGTTATTCTGTCTAATTCTGGCCTGTCCTGCTCTCTTGACCACAAAGCAGGCTAATTGTATGGTTATGGTCTGTTATACGAGTATGAATAAACATTTACAATTTCCTCAGCGTCCGAACTGTCATTGCGATCCATTGTTTTCCTATTGTTTATATTGATCGCACTCCCTCCCGTTACGTCACTTCCGATTTGGCATTTTTCAGATGCGGAAGTAAAATTCTCTCACAAAAAACGACTCCAGAAGCCGTATTAGCGTATATATAGCGTAAATAGCGTATTTATATGCGTTTTTTCAAGAAAATCTGTTTCCTACATTATTTTTCTATACATTGAATCACTGAAGCTCTAACCTGCAATATGCCCTTTAAGGCAGGGTCACCTCATGTACCCCCAGTTTGAGAAACTGGGTTATATAATGCGGTTGTTTCTCTCGTAAATAACCGTACTGTGTGTGAACGTAACCGTATTAAGGACTTAAATACAGGACTGACAACCATATTCTACTGTGTGAATGTGGCAAATACTCACATATTCATAAGTGATTAGAAGGTCCAGACACAATCTGTGGGCCTGTGGGAACTAGATTTATACATGGTAAAATATGTTAAATGCAACTGAGTGTGTAATACTTTTTTCTTGTAAACTAATAGTGTATTCAAATTAGTCAAAACATTTAACAAACAAGCACAAAAGGGACAAGGGAAGTGTAGAACAGGATGTGTATGGATAATGTCGCTTAAACTGCCGTGGCTTAGGGATGACATTTTTATACAGTAGACCAGGGGTTTTTAATGCCACAGACTCACTGTATAGCTGTTAGAAGTGGCTGAAATCCAACTTTATAGACAACTGTCAGCCTGCATGGAAGTTTTTGAGATTCCAGAGACACTAGTAGCTTCAAATAACTGTTTGCTGCTCAACAATTGCTTTTTTTTTTATAGCTGCCCTTTTAATACAATTAACTTGTTTGACAGAAACTTTCCTTAATAAGCTTTTATCAGACTGATTTCTGCTGTGCTCTAAATCACTCACAAATCTTATGATAGTTCAAAAATCTCCATTCAGTTTTAGTATTAGGTATTTAATATGTCATGCTTTTCATCTTCAGAAAGATCTTTCTTCCTCCCCATATTGCGTGAGAACTGACTTGGTTAATAATGTGGAACAACCTCTTTAATTAAGTTTTCCATTTACCTAAGAAGACCTGACAAACTATTTAACAAACCTGTCAGAGATCGAGACCAGTTGTCTAAAAAGATATGAGAAATAAAACAAACAAACATTTTCTTTGAAAAACTAAAATCTGAATTTTATTTTACTGAAATCCCACTGATATGTCACTTGCATAATAATTTGGAAGTGTATAATTTCCTGTATTAAGAGCCATTGATACTTATAAATATCTGTGAAGTATTATCTGGAAAATTTTAGCTTCTATTATGTTGACTCGCTTGTGTGTATGGATATACTTGTACACTAGAGAACACATTTCTACCGTATCTAGTGCTAGTCCATGTTTTTGAGAGATTTCTTAATAAATTTGGTTTATCACTGTTGATACGAGACCCTCTTCTCTTGTAAAAGTATATTGATAAGAACATGCTCGCACAAATACAGTGCAATGCAATGTAAGTTTCATACCCTGTTCCCAGTGGGCTCGTCATTTTCCTGTTGATGTCACATGTCTTACTCTCATGGGGGATTTGAACCAATCTGGCCTCCTGCAGGACTCTTAAAGCAGTGATAAATTCATCACCTCAGCCACTGTTGCCCCCAGAGAGAAGAGAGCAGCTCTGCCAAGCCAACCCTCGTACATACGGCTCTCTTTGCGTCCCCCCGTCCCATCTCAACATGCTTCATAGCCCTTAATGATGCTGCTTTCACAGACAGACAATTTATATATTCTATTGTGTGTGTGTGTGTTTATATATGCATATGTATGTATCTATAGAAGCATACGGTGTGGATTTGCCCGCCGGCTGCTGCAGTGTTTATCATTTAGCAGGTTGGGGGCTCAGAGGCAGTCAAATTTGAGACGGGCCCCTCGGGTTTCCTGCCGAGCAGCGGCTCCAATTTAAAGGTCAACTGATAACGGCCCAGACTCATGAATACCCTAAAACATTCTCCCACCTGCCTGTCTCTCCATACGTCTGGCTATCACTCGCATACACACACATAACCTTGTGCACCTGTATTTCTATCTTTATTTCTCTCTCTCCTCTAGACTATCCTTTTAGTCTCTACATGGCCTCTCTGAATTTAATTTAAAAAAAGTTTTTTATTTCTCTCTCTTTTGTAAGCCATTGTCCATGAAAGCCTTTGCAGAAAGTGTTTTTCATAGGACAGCAAAGGTACAGTAGAAGTCACACTAGTGGTCATAGTAATCTTAAAGGAACACTCCACTTTTTTTTGAAAATAGGCTCAACTCCTATAGAGTTAAACAGTTGAGTTTTACCGTTTTTTTGAATCTATTCAGCCGATCTCCGGTTCTGGCGGTACCACTTTTAGCATAGCTTAGCAAAGTTCATTGAATCTGATTAGACCGTTAGAATCTCGCTCAAAAATGACCAAAGAGTTTCAATATTTTTCCTATTTAAAACTTGACTCTTCTGTAGTTACATCGTGTACTAAGACCGACGGAAAATTAAAAGTGGCGATTTTCTAGGCCAATATGGCTAGGAACTATACTCTCATTCCGGCGTAATAATCAAGGAACTTGATGGTACTTCCGTACCATGGGTGCAGCAGGCGCAATGATATTACGCAGCGTCTCTCACAAATGTCTCCATGGTTGCAAGGCACGCTCCCTGTGCAAACAGGGGGTCACAGGCGGTGCGTAATATCATTGCACCTGCTGCACCCATGGTACGGCAGCAAAGTTCCTTGATTATTACGCTGGAATGAGAGTATAGTTCCCAGCAATATTGGCCTAGAAGATCGCAACTTTTCATTTTCTGTCGGTCTTAGTACACGATGTAACTACAGAAGAGTCAAGTTTTAAATAGGAAAAATATTGAAACTCTTTGGTCGTTTTTTGAGCGAGATGCTAACGGTCTCATCAGATTCAACTATGCTAAGCTATGCTAAAAGTGGTACCGCCAGACCCGGAGATCGGCTGAATGGATTTGAAAACGGTAAAACTCAACTGTTTAACTCTAAGGGAGTTGGAAAATGACAGTATTTTTAAAAAAAAGTGGAGTGTTCCTTTAAGTGTGTGTTTTTGGCATGTGACTAATAAATGTTGTTTTTTTCATTTTTATTAATGATTTATACATATATATAAATGTATCGTATCATGTTAGATATATATCGACTGCAATTTTTTTTTACTTTAATAGTATGTCATTTTAATATTGGCCATAATAAGAAATGAATTCGCTAATGGCCTGAATTTTAATATCTGTGCATCATTAGAACTGTGTTAATGCCTAGTGCTAATTGCTCTCTCTAAGTTAGCTGTGCTAGCCTAAGTTAAATTCATCTAGTCGATATTCTACAATTGTTCTTGAGTGTTCAACTTTAGGGCTCTCAGTTGTCCGATGTTCTGACAGGAATTATGTATGGATCTGGACAATTAGTTACAAGTCTGAGTGTATGCATTAACCATTCTCTGTATTAGACATTCTGCGGTCTTTGAAATGACAGATTGCCTAATTCACTTTCTTTCGCTCTCTCTATTGATCTCTCCAGTCTTTATGACTTGTGATCTGTCTGTGCATTAATCAGTAGAAACAGTGATCTGCCTTCATCTGTTGTGCTTTAACCCTAATGTTAGTAACTATGTTAATGCAGCTCTATTTTTCAGGCTGCTCTTGAGCTGGGCTTCCTTGTTCAGTAGACCAACATTGCTGCTTATGCCATCTGATCTTCTCACAGATAATTCAAAAAGCTTTTCTTTCTTTTTTTCCCCCCATTTTACTCATATCTACATCTTGCGTTCCATCTAAGCTGTGCCTATGCATGACCACATACTTCTGATGTTGCTCCCATTCAGACTTAAACATGTGTGAGGAAATAGCTAGTGCTTTCATGAATTAGAGTAAAATGAACAGCAAGTATTTTAACTGTAGACTATCTGCATGTCCATTGATTTTCAGCATGGAGTGGAGGCTGTGAGAAATCTAGTGTGGAAACAGGGCTGATTAATTTGCAAGATAAAGTCCACATCCTAGAACAGTACAAAGACTTAGTTCATAATGGCACATATCGAGGCCCACAGAGGCCATGCACTACTATTATTTAAAGCCTTATTTATCTCTGTAATCTTGGGATTTTCTTCTTTTTTTCTTTTTGAAATAAAGAGAGAGAGAGTGAGTGAGTGAGAGAGAGAGAGACAGAGAAGAATGTACAGGGAGACTTCAGATATTAAAACGCTGACTTATTAGGCAATGTTTTCTCATTAATTTTCAGATGATTTCCTATCAATTCAAAATATTGTGAGGGAATACTAATATGGCGGTGTGTTGGCTTCACTTTTGACATGACCGGTCATTTTTTTTGTCCAAAGGCCTTAATAATAATAAAAAACAATGATATGACATCCAAAGTATGTAAGGTAGTACAGCTAGATCTAATTTATTGAATCCAAAAGGTTTTAATTATATTTTGCTACATATAAAGTTATTTTAAAGATTTTGAAGTGTCAAAAGGTCTTTCGGTTTAACCGTCCAAAGGACAGTACAGCCATTTCATTTGTGATTAAAATATCTTAAAATGTAATAAATGTATGTATTTTTTATTCTGGCATGATTTTATTACATCATATATCAACATAGTGCAAAATAGTATTAAAATTATGTGTAGAAGTCGTTGCTTTGTTAAGAGAAAGAATATCCGGAAAAATGAATTTCATTGATGTCATTCGGAGTAACCAATATAAAGGGACCGTTTTGTATCAAGTCAAGTGTTCAATATCATGTGACAGGATGTGACATCATTCAGACACCTGCAAAGGACCATATACAAAGCAAAGTAACTAACGCTCTCTTAACTATTTGAAAAATTCATGTTTTCAGTTGCTCATACGCATGTCCCAAAACATCAGGTCATTCGGTACAACTGCTATAAAACATGGAAAATGTTGTAAGATTTTGAAAACTTGTACTAAATATAAAATTTTTGATTGTCCTTTTGCTAGCTAGCTAGGTATATATCAGCCTGTTAGCATTGTTTGAAAATATCGTCATTCGGTATAACCAAAAGTGTCATTCGGTAAAACCAAAATTTTGGTTAAACCAAATGACTTTTTTGGTGACAAATTTTGTATATTTTTGTAAAAAATGACAAAAGCAGTATTAATTGATTATAAAAACCACATTATCTCATTGTTAACACTTAATAAAACTTCAAAATTAATTATATCTCCATTAGTTGTTTTTTTTACACTTTTAAAAACCTTATTCGTCAATGACCCATATATATCAGTGACTGACCCACACACATACTATATCAATACAAAATCCCCATGATAATACAAAAACAACTGAATGTTTGTGAAAAATCTTTCCATGAGTGAGGGAGAGGTAGGATGGCAGCAGTTTATATTCACTGATGCAGACACAGTAAAACAATGAGTTCTTTTGTGACCCAAGAACAGCTAATCATCACACTCTTACTGAGAAAGAGAGAGAGAGAGAACAGACGCCTGACCAGACCTGCCTCCATACAGTATGTGGTCAGAACTAAAACCATCTGTTCTAGAGGGCAAATGTTTCACACCTGAACTGACTCAATATGCCTGTATGCATATAAACTCTTTGAATTTACACTACCATGCAAACGTTGTGGGTCGGTAAGGTTTTTATTATTCTGCTCGACTCCATTTATTTGATCCAAAAATACACAAAAAAAACAGTACTATTGTAAAATATTAATACAATATAAAGTAACTGTAAAATGTAATTTATTCTTGTGATGACAAAGCTGAATTTTGAGCTGTCATTACTCCAGTCTTCAGTGTCACACGATCCTTTAGAAATCATTCTAATATGCTGATTTGCTGCTTAAGAAACATTTCATTAATATAGAATTTTTTTTTTTTTTCAGGAATAAAAAAATTGTTCAAAGGAACAGCATTTAATTGAAATAGACATCTTTTGAGTTTAAATCATGTTTGTCATGTTTTCATGAACATGTATATTTTTTTTTCAAACAAACAAAACCCCATATAATCAATGTCATTGTCACATGATTTGCTTACATGAGTATTTCCTTCCTGGCTGCTGCAGTAGTTAATGTGCAGTGTTTAGGGTGTAGGGTAAATCCCTATAGTGTTTTTACTAAAGAGTTATGTTAAGTCTCATGATGCAGCATATGCATGAGCACACTAGAGAAACACACACAACCAGACAAAAACATATACTTCATGATAGATGACTGCTGTACTTGTGCTTAGCTAGTGAACTCATCGGTCACCACTGACAACTCCATCTGTGCCTGTGCTATCATACGTACACAATCACACAAATCACACACACGTGCACACACACACACACACACACACACACACACACACACACGCTGTGGCTTGTGTGACAAAACTCTTAAATCTGTGCTGCTACTATCCAGACTCCATTTCCACTCTACAGCACCTGTGTGTATCCTTAATTCAGTTTTAGCCCTCCAGTCGAATGCTTCCTGCCACCTGAGACCCAGACACACACATTCAGACGTATACACACACACACACCCCTGACACCAGGCAGCTGAAGATGTTTCTATTTCAATGCAAATAGCATCTCATCCACAGGGCTGAGGTCTCTAGATTAGATTTGTGAGTTTTCCGTCTAGCTGTACTCTGCAGCAGGGACTCTGTTAATCGGCTGGATTGACTTCTTCATGCTGTGGTTTCTGTTTCTGAGTTGAGCAAAATTTGGTTTAATAGACTACCGATCTCTCGCCAGTACTGCTGAAAGCAAAACACCCTCACTGAGAGCTGAGCTTGACTCTGCAATAGTGACTGGAGAAGATAGGCCCTTTCCACACCTGCTATTAAAATCCCATAGCAAATGGACAGCCAAGACAGATCACTGTTTAAACCTGGTGTATTTAGTACTGTGCAAAAGTCTAAAAAAAACTTTTACTACCATTTGCTTTAAGATGCTTATGCATATCTTTTGCTTTAGTGTGCTAGTAGGAACTGTGTGTTTTCAAATATTCCTTGAGAAAATGGTAACAGTGAGAGTACGTACAGTACATCTCTTATGACATCACTGTATTTTCATGTTTTCTGTATATCACTTTTCACAATACATATCTCTGTTTTAAAACCTATTTATTTATTTATTTTTATCTATACTTTATCTATACTTTTTTGAATGCAAAAACAAAACAAATATATTGACTTTATTCAACAATTTCTTCTCTTCCCTGCCAGTCTCCTACACTGTTTACTAAAGATTTGTCTGGTTGACTAGTAGTCGTTCATTTTAAGTTTGTTAATTAATAAACCATATAAATCCCAATAGAGCCTTTAATGCCTACATAGCCTAATCAGCGTTCAAGCGCACACATAAAGCTTGCCACAGCACTCCGGCAGTAGTAATGATTATGAATGCGTTGGGGACTGCTTTAACATTTTAATAATTAATTGATAAACTAGTGTTTTCTGTATTTTTAGCTGCAGTGATGATGTTGACGATGCTGACTCGTCATCTCCACAGTAGTGGATGCACCTATACGGATTACATAACCTGAGAATATATGTTTTCTATTTGAATTGTTTTAGTTTTTTTTAAAGTAGACATTATATCCTATATCCTATAGAGATATTTATGATATTTATATATTTATGATATTTTATATATTTATGATATATTTGATATATTTATGATATTTTTGATATTTTTATCATAAATATATCCTATAGATATATTTTTCATGTCTATGAGGCAAGTTTACATGGAGTTTCGGTTCTTTTTTTTTCTTTTTCTTTTTGGCACGCTCAAGTTCACAGAGAGGCGGTAGAAAGCGCACCCTGTTTGCTTTCATTATTTTACAATAGCACATTTTGTTGTTTATTTTGAGTGCACACAGATAAAAGTAGACTCTTCACAGATTCAAGAGATGTATTACTCTTATCTATATGACAAAAAATGACAGAGTATTTTAAGTGAAAGTGATTGCACCGGTGCCTCCATGTTAGCTGTCATGCAGTAAGTGCGCTACTACTCAGCTTTCACACTGCGCACAAACACTTGAATAGCCTACATTTTTCTAGGTTAATGTTAAATTGAGCAGCCATGTAAAGTTGCTACTAACATGTTTCAGATGATAAGCCATATTTGAGGTTGATGAATGATATTCGTTTGGATGTCCTACCCGATGTACTGTAATTACCAAATAGACCAGTTGTTAACGATCTGTCTGTCACACAGATTTTTTTTTCCTTTGACTTAGAGACTAATACAATTTTGGTCAACTAAGCCTCTTCTCGTCGAATATTAGGGGGCAGCCCTAGTGCAGCGCTTCTGGGTTCTATGTCAGAATGCCGGCTCATTATTTGCCAGCTCCTGCATCTGCGTGGTGCTCACGTGTACAGCTTCGGCCAATACTGAGCCGTGTTCTGGCATAAGCCCAGAAGCGCTGCACTGTGTTTTCAACGTGAACAGCGTAGGAGACTGACAGGGAAGAGAAGAAATGGTTAAATAAAGTCATTATTTATTTTATTTTTTTTGCGCACAAAAGTATTCTCATCACTTCATAACATTAAGGTTGAATCACTGTAGTCACATGGACTATTTTAACGATGTCTTTACTACCATTCTGGGCCTTGAAATTTGTTATGACATTGCTGTGTAGGGAGATCAGAAACCTCTCTGATTTCATCAAAAATATCTTAATTTGTGTTCCGAAGATGAAGTTCTTATGGCTTAGGTGCGATATGAGGGTGAGTAATTAATGACAGAAATTTCATTTTTGGGTGAACTAACCCTTTAAGGGGCAGCAAAATTAAGCTGTCTCTGTGTCAGGAACAGCCTTAATGTCAGGAATGCCTTAAAAATCCTGCCTTTGTTGGCAGCACAGGTTTTGGAACAGAGGAGATTATACTAGAGCAGATTAATGTTCTAAAGCACCGCTTCACTTCAGAGTTCTTGTTCTCATCTTGTATCCTCAATCACACAGATTACAGCCAATTAATCTCCCACCTTTGTGCCACTCCCACAGGAATCTGACCTAAATATATCAAGATGAGTTTTTAATCTGAGTGTATAGTAAGAAGAGTCTTCAAAAGGCTGAGTCTCAGAGTGTGCTTTGATGACCAGACCTCTGGTGGAGTAGTGTAAGATCTCATTTGATATCAGCATGGATCCTTCATCTGTCACACAGCAGTGTGGTTTGTATCAAGAGTTCTGACTCACGTGGCATAAAAGCAGAAAAATTAGGCAAATTAGGTATGTGGTTGAGTATTAATCTTCCTTCATATAGGAAGTGGAGAGAAAGACATTTGCCCTGTCTGTGTCTCTGTTACTAACTTTAAGCCAGGTTTACACATTGCAGTTTTTTTTCTTTTTTGTTTGTTTATTTATTTTTGTACTTTTTGTCTGTGCTTTGCCAATTGGATTTTAAGGGAAAATGCAGGGAAACATTTTTTTCTGGTAATGTTTGTTGAGACTGGATCCTATTTGAACAAAAACAGTACAAACACGACTCAAACGTGTACCACTGCCCACCCATCCTGTGTTTCACTTTCATTTCCTGTTTTCTCTGAGAAAGAGAGAGAGAGAGTGAAAGAGAGACTGGGCAAAGAAAAAGAATATAATAAAAACAAGAATTTCCTCAGACTGTGCGTCTGGCCTGGTGAGAGCTGACCGGAGCTCAGAGCCCTGAGGCCCACGGTTGGCCCATGACCCACAAATGAAGAATTAGCAGAACGGCCTGGCAATTACAGCCCAAAATCCATGGGCTGAGCGTGAATGCCAGAGAACATTCCTTCAGTGGGAACGCCTTCCTAAAGCTCTCCAATTTGATCCAGACATATAACACTCTCACATGCATGCAAGACTAACTCTGAGAGTAAAGAAAAGAAAAAGCAGGTTGAAGGGCAAATAAAAGACTTATCCCATTTTCTCATTCTAAACTAGCCAGTTTTGATGAAGAACCTCAATATGGAGGACCTCCCTGCTTAAAAGACAAATATGGAATGGTCAGAGCTGGTTTGTTTCTGATCTCATGAAGAAACCGGAGGACAGGAGATGGTCTTTTTAAAGTCCTCCGTGTAGTTGAGGTTTCTCTTTGAGAAGCAATCTGAGCTGCATTTTTCTGCTTTAACACCATATAGAGAAAGAGAAAAGGAGAGAGAGAGAGATCAGTCGCAGTGATAATTGCATGGTTGAGGTGGACTGAGGTTAATGAATCTCTTCTTCATCGCTCTGACCTTTCCAGTATCAACCCTCTGTTCTTTCTGGACATTTTTTAATGACAACCTTTAAATAATTTATCTAACTTATTTCCCTTCATTAGCTGTCGCCTGTGACATTTTCCCAGTCCGCCTCACATCTTTCAGGGAATATCACCATTGATTTTTTTTTTTCACTTGATATTTCTTCAATCATGATTCTATTAAAAATTAAGTCATCACACACACTCTTTTTCTCTCTACAGTGCATGGCTGAGGTTTGAACAAGCGGGAGACGTTTGTAATCAGAAACTAATGTGAGCTCATTAAATGTATCTGGATTATGACAAATTGTGAAAGAGAGAGGGAGAGCGTTTATTTTTAATGTACAGACTCTTTTGCTGAAATAAGGTGTAGCGAACTATCTGGTGTACAGTTATGATGCACTGTGAGATATTTATGGCTTTACTGTAAATATTATCAGCAGGTAACTGATAATAATGCTGTTTCGAGTAACAGAGGGTGACAAATATCTCATACCTATGCTATACTTTGACAGAACTATTGTGAATTCTGCTTGTCAACTTTTTAAACTTGTCAGCTAAAATGATCTAACTGGCTAACACTAACTTTTTTCAAATAGCAAGAATGACTTGTGATAGGATGACTTGATAGCATCATTAGGAATAGATTGAACATTATAAAAATCATGTTTATGATTTTATTGCTGTATTGGAGTTTCCTGTATAATTAGAATGAAGGCATTTTTTTAGCAACATTTGCTGAAAAAAATTGAAAATATACAGTGTTTAACAAATGTATTAGAGACCACCACCCAGTGTGAGGTTTGTGCCACAGCTGCTCTAACATTATTGGTGATTACCAAAGTCATTTTTTATGTTTCTGTAATGGTTAATCCACACCAGTATATAGTCACAGTAGTGTTTCTAATGCTAAAATATAATTATTGTTGGGATTTAATGGATTCAAAGATAGATCGCACAAAAGTTTAATCAAAAGCAAGTCTTTGGGAACAATTAGAAACTATTTGCAAGTCAATAACAAAAGAGACTGTGGAAAAGTACATAAAAACAATGTCAGCAAGAATGCAAGCTGTTATCAAGGCCAAAGGAGGCCATACAAAATAAAAATAAAACATAATTTTTTTTTTTTATCATTATGTGTGAATGAAGACTATTTAGTTGTTTCAGTTTGTTATTTGTCTAGTAAATGACAAAATTTGTAGTTTTAAACAAGTTTTTGACAGATTCCTACAATATTTGTGTCTTCTCTTTATTGTGACGGTGGTCTAATACATTTTTAAGCAAAGTATAACATAGTTTTGAAATAATTTATAACTAAATCAGGTGATATCAGAAGGATCATGTGACAGTGAAGACTTGAGTAATGGCTGCTTTGAAAATAAATTGCATTTTAAAAATACTGAAACAAACAAAAATGTTATTTTAAATTGTAATAATATTGTACAATATTACAGGTTTTACTGTATTTTTGATAAAAAAAAAAAATGCAGCCTTGGTGAGCATAAGATTAATGTATAAAGTATATTATAAATATTAAAAAACAATGTATTTAAAATTATAAATGTAACATTATGAATTTATATTAAAAAAAATGTGTTGAGACCATTGAAACCATTGGCAGGGTAAATAGTAATCTAAATTACTGGCCTGACCAATCCTTGCTTGTAAATCCTGTCTGTAAAGTAAGGTTTGT
Organism: Anabarilius grahami; assembly: GCA_003731715.1. Classification (NCBI taxonomy): domain Eukaryota; kingdom Metazoa; phylum Chordata; class Actinopteri; order Cypriniformes; family Xenocyprididae; genus Anabarilius; species Anabarilius grahami. The sequence goes on from RJVU01051648.1 coordinate 13,254,225, forward strand.
TTCTAAAGAAAATGTGATGGGTGCAAAACTAAAATGCTGTCTGGTTGTCAGGGTCTTCGTGGTTGCTAAGGTGTTTGAAGTGTTGAATTTGCTTTGAGGTTGCTAGGTGGTTGATTGCTGGCCCAATAGGAAAGAGACCACTTCCAAGTCACTCTGCTATTCTCAAGATATGACCTAGGCCTCATTTTAAAGTAAGTCCATGGGACTTTTATTGCCAAATGAAAATCATATTTCCAATGAATGTTTAAAAGTTACCAAAAATGAAGGAAATTGAGAGTTTTGTGTCTGGTAATATAAGAGAGAACAAGATTAGACTTTTTAGGGGTGGGACTGAGAAAATGAAATGCAGAACTACTCTTGATTCCAGATGTGGACATGAATGGAGATTTGATTAAACTCCTCTGGCTCACAATCTCAGTTTGACGTGAAACCCTCGTAAGGAGAGGAGCAAGGGAGGGGGAACTCCTGCTGTCTCAGACACTCTAATGGCTCTCAATAACCAGCCAAACGGCCGCACCCCCTCAGGCTCTCTGGTGCATGCGCTCCACCGACAGCTTCCATCTGAGCTTTCCACTGAACTGATCATTTTCATGATAAATGGATCAATTACAAAGATGGTCCGTTCTGGCCATCTTTCCTTGTGCTGGACATCTGTTGTAGTTTTGGGTATTCTGCATTTCTGCACTCAAACTTCGAAAGGGAACTACAGAAAATCTGCTTCTGGCAGGGAGCGCGAGCATACGGTGTGTTTGTTTGCGTGTGTACCCAACTTTGCCCATGCTCGCTGAGGGTGCCATCCGTGTCCGTGTGCCATCTTGTATTGAAGTTGTCAGATGAGGGTTCAGATTCTTTTGACAGGTGTTAAGCACAGGAAGAATGAGGAAATTACAGAGAACGGGAGAGGGAGAGATTAATTAATCAACGCCATATGTGGCTGCATGAAAGTTGAGACAGCATCTGTACGTTCACAAACAAAGTAACGTAATTAAACACACTGCCATTTGTGAGGTACTGTACTGATGTGTTTACAGGCTGATTTGATTTCGGTGAGTAATAGGGCTGAACCTCAGCTCCGATTAGAGTAAACAGATCTCATCTGATATGACACCAGCAGTTAATGAGAGCTGAAATGAGAAAATGCAATACAGTCAGTAGAGAAAGAATACAAGTTCCACAATTCCATGCCAAGATGGGTATGGCTGACTTCCTGTTTTGCAAACTTTATTTTTCTGTAAAAGGTGCTCTGTATGTGTTTGCCTTGAGGAATGTTTCTGTGTGTGTGTGTGGTCCTGGTAAACCCTACGTTATTCAGACAAAATGTCCCCAGAAAGATAGCAATATCAGAAATCCTTGTCCTTGTGGGGACATTTTTTGGTCCCCATGAGGAAAACAGCTTATAAATCATACAACAAACAAGTGGTTTTTTTGAAAATGTAAAAATGCAGAAAGTTTTCTGTGATGGGTAGGTTTAGGGTTGGGGGATAGAATATACAGTTTGTACAATATAAAAATCATTGTGTCTATGGAAAGTCCCCATAAAACATGAAAATCCAACATTTATGTGTGTTGTTTGTTTACAAATTTGTCCCCAGAAGTTAACTAAATTTGCCCAAATCATTAATTTTTAGGGACATCCAAGAATGTCCTTATTTGAAAAATATAATTGATATTTTAGGATTTGTATTTTGATTTATATAGTGATTTATAATAGGCTTTATATTAAAATAATATAAATACATTAGGTCATCATTTATAAAACATCTGCTTGTGTTTGTGTGTGTTATGTCACTGTAAGGAATATTGGCTTCCAGTTTTTCTTGGGATCTGTGGATGACGGTAAATGTATTTTGTTTAGGAAAGCACAACACACTGAGGCCACTCTAACCGATTGGATTTAAATCAAGTTATATGACGGCTTTTCAAATGAAGCAGTGAAACAGATGGAAAGCCTCAATGAAACATGAAATGCATGCAGCAGAGGGTTTGAGGGGGTCTGTCTCCCACCCTCTCTGTCATTCTCTCATTTTCTGCCTCCCTCACAACTCCCATTTTCCTCTCTCATCCCATCACCGGTTTCCACTATTACACACATTCTTATGCTGTAATGAAATATCCTATTTCTGCAGCTGTTGCATTTTCTGGACAGCCTGAGCTTCCCCAGAATGGACGAACCAATAGTTTTTTCAAGAGTTAGTGTGATAAACAGTATAGAGGCCTTGTCTGTACCATCTCCTCTACCATCTCCTTCACTGGCTTAGGGTTGTGTACCATGCAGAATTTAATTTAGAATGCCTTTTGAATTCAGATTCAGTTTGTAATTTGAATTGAGTTAACAAATAGGATGCGGGTTGTGTTGTTTGTAATGATCATTTTTCAGTATGAATTACCCATAAACATGTTTTCATACATGAGTCTTTGCTGGCAAAACATTCCAGAATAATTTGACAATATTACAGATTTGTATATCTATACACAAATTATACAAATGAACTTAAATTTATGGTTTAAGAATGTATTCAATATTTTAAATATATATAGGCCCGGTTTCAGAGACAGGGCTTAGCCTAAGTCAGGATTAGGCCTTAGTTCAATTAGGACATTTAAGTAGCTTTTTATAAACATTTTGTAAACAAATGAATCCTTTAATTCAGCAGTGATGCATTCAATTGATCAAAACTGACAGTAAACACATTTATAATATTACAAAAGATTGCTGCCTCAAATAAATGCGGTTCATTTGAACTTTGTTCAACAAAAAATCCTTAAAGTATTGGGGTTTCCACAGACATATTAAACAAACTGTTTTCAACATTGATAATAATAAATGTTTCTTAAGCAGCAATTCAGCATATCAGAATTATTTCTGAAGGATCATGTGACACTGAAGACTGTAGTAATGGCTTCTGAAAACTCAGTTACATTTTAAAATATATTCAAATAAAAAAGAGTCATTTTAAATTGTAATAATATTTCACAAACTTAACATTTGTTATCACAGTTTTGCCTTTGTGAGCATAAAAGTATTCAAATCTTTCCGACCCCAAACATTTGAATTGTAATGTAAATATTTGCAATAACAGAAAAAAATGTTCAGTGAATCAATAGGCTAATCAGTCAAAATGTGCATTCATCAGTGCTTTGTTGCAGCTTGTGTTGCACTTATAAAATACCTCTGATTTGTTACTTGTGTTGAATGTCTGTAAGTGGCAATTCAGTAAATTCTTCCATTCATTCAGAATCCTGTGTAATGTAGCCAATTCAAATTCCAGCTCATGAATTGAAAGAGAATTTTGCCCATCCCTGCTGTCATACCATAAATCTTTCAAAGGAACAAACACAATAAAATGATGAACCTGAAGTTGTCCCAGAGGCTTGTGCGAGAGTCGTCGAGTGTTATTTTCAGCTGTTGTTCTTCCCGTGTCAGTTAATAATGCATTTTTGTTACACTATAAAGTTAAGCTGGCTAATCCCCTTTTCCCTGAGAAGAAGAAAGAATGTGTGTAAGTTTTGTTTTGTAATGAATCTGGGGCTGTCATCAGTATTCACAATGTGGTATTGTACTGTAAGCTTGTCAGAGCTGTTTTTCATGAGTGGAGAGTATCCTAAAGGAGCAAAGCTGCTTTTGACCTGATAAGCTCATTTGAATTCCACATTAATTACTCAAGTACCCTCTAACTCTGTAACGAGACCTCACAGCAAGAGCAAGAGAAGAGAGAACGAAATGAGAAAGGCAGGGGGAAAAGAGAGATGGAGAAAAAAAGGGAGAAAGGGATGGTAAATTAGCCTACCCGCCTCCAAGCATTTTCTCTGCCTTGTCAAGGCTAAACTGAGGGCAGCAGGGAGTGGGGTCCAATGTGTCAGAATCTCCGTGGCAACCAATCCCTCAGCCTCTCGTCTGCACGCACATGCACACGCACGCGCGCATACACACACACACACACACACTCGTGAAGCTGCACCCTATTGTGAGCAGGGTGGTGTATGGTTTGCATCTTTGGCCAGACTGGACTTGTTACAGCCTCGAACAATTTATGACACATTTTCTCCTCTTCTGTCTTCCTCTGCAGATGCTACTGTTCTTTTCTCTTCCATTCTGTTTCAGCTCGACACTCGCATCACTTAAGCCCAAAAACTACATCTCCCACAATCCTCTTATGGGTTCTCTGTGGTTTTACAATGCACCAAAAAATTAATAGCCCACTGCTAATACAGTTTGCTTAATTAAAATTAGCTAAAACTACATTTTATTACAACTTAATTTCATCACGGTCAATACACTTAAATTTGTAATTTTAAGTGTACTTAATAATTGTAAGTTTACTTAAAGTGCCCCTATATGCTTTTTCGGACATTACCTTTCATGTACTGTTATGTAGCTCTTTGTGAATGTAAAAGGTCTGCAATGTTTCAAAGATCACAATAAATGGAGTTATTGTCAGTAATTCCAGTCTTACTTCCTGCACGAACCCGGTTTGTAACAAATTTGCATAATGCCTGCCTATTGTCTTCACTGGCTGTCTGCGAAACACGTTAACTTTGACCCGGCCTTGAACACTGTTGTAGTCGAGGCCTAGAAGAGTTTGGTTCGTGTTGTTGACGTGTCAAGAAGACCCTGTTTTCTGCGCTGCGAAAGCAAAGCCACTTTACATGCTCTTCCAAAGGATGAAGTCTCGGGCTTGAATTGATACTGTAAAATCGGCGCAGTTGTTACTGTTTGTGTGTATACAAGTGCTGATTAAGCCCGAGGGTGAAATTCAGTTATGGGAATAACGGCGTTATAAATAAATGTCGTTACTAACGGCGTTACTTTTCTCAGTAATGAGTAATCAAACAAATTACTCCCCCCCCTCCCCCATTACAACGCCGTTACCATTACTGACAAAAAAATGCTGCGTTACTATAATTGAGCTCACTGAAGCGGTTTTCATCCGAGTAGGCTCTCTCTCAGCATAGGACCTGCAAAGTTTTTTCTTTGGTGTGTGTGTTGGGGTGGGACACATGCTTACTGATGATGATTGGTGTGTGACTAGAGATGATAGACCTGCAAAGCGTTTTGTTGTAAAGAAATGTACGATGCTCTCTCTCTCTGTGTGTGTGTGTGTGTGTGTCAGAGCATGCGAGTGGAGCGCGAGCTCAAACCAGAATACCCTTTGTGACATGCTGGATCGAAAATATGTGAAATATGTTTTTTCTAGTCGACTAGTAGTTGTTCTTTTAAGCCATTAGTTGACTAATTACATTTATGTTAATTTAATTTCTTAAATACTGGAGAGAATAAACCATAAAAATGAGCGTTTATGTAATATAGGCTTGATATAGTACTCAAGTGCACGCATAAAGCTTGCCATAAAGAACCGGCAAAAGTAATGATTATGAATGTGTCAGCAAGGAGGCATTTTAATTGTTTATTAATAAAATAATGTTTTCTGAATCAGTGTCAGCTGAAAAGATGAAGTTGACATTGCTGACTCTCATCATCTCCTCAGTAGACGCGCCTCGAGAGAGAATGCACATTACATAATCAGAGTAGCCTATTTCTTTTCGTTTTTAATTATTTCATTTAAAAGTAGACATTTCGAGCTTTCTGTAGATATATTTTTCATGTCTACGAGGCAAGCAGCCTATACACTTGAGTTTCGGGTCATTTAGCCTATAAGACGCGCTCCAGTTCATGTGCGAGCGCTTTCCAGCGAAGCGATCGTGCCGGCGCTTCCATGTCATGATTATATTGTCTGCTATATTTGCTTCTTATTTGTTAAATCCAGGCAATTGGTTGATGAAACATTGATTCAAATTAAGATACAATTTTTACAAAACGAAATTCACTTCAAAGAAAGGCTTTCTACAAAAAATGTATGAAGTGGTCAAAATCATGTCTGACTCACTCCATGTCTCCTGATATATTGCGCATCTTGTGATGTATTCTATCTTACTCATGCTGTTCACTTTTCATAATCAAATAGATGAATTTAAAACATAACATAGGCCTATTTAAACATAAATATGAAACTACGGTTTCTTTAATGGCTACAACACGTAGCACAGTACAGAGAAATTTCTTGTCGTGAGCAAGAGTGGATCATGAGTTACGAGTCGGATCAAGAATAATTTATTTTTAGACTTATATTTAATATTGGGGGCATCCAAGTTATTTGACATATTTGATTTTTTTTTTTTTTAAGTAAAGCACTAGTTACTTTCCCTGGTAATTAGTTACTTTTATAATGATATAACTCAGTTACTAACTCAGTTACTATTTCTGAGAAGTAACTAGTAACTATAACTAATGACTTTTTTTAAGTAACATGCCCAACACTGGTGAAATTCATATATGGGAATAGCTGTTTCGTTTCCAACATGTGCTGTAAGCAGAATGCCAATCACAACACAGTGGGCCGGCTGACCAATCAGAGCAGGGTAGGCTCTCAGAAAGGAGGGGTTTAAAGGGAGACCTTTAAAGGAAAATCCTTTATCATGGCGTTTCAGCCACTGTGATAAAAGAGGTGATGCTGCAGTGTATATTATGGGAAAATTAAAGTGTTTTTTGACCTTGGATGCTTACAAACCTATTGTAGGAGACCTCCAAAACAAAATTAGAAACCTTTAAAATAGCATAAAGGGGCACTCTAATAATTTTGTCTGACAAACAAAAAAATGGACAGTGGATTTTTAGTTCCCAGCTTGTTTTGTATGGGTCTATTTTGGGAGAGTTAATATTAGACCATGCCAGTCCAGTCTCTTCTTGCTTTATCTACATGTAACAAAAAGTAATATTTGGCATGCTAACATGCTGTTGCTAGTATAGAGGGTATGCATTGACGTCACTTTTGGACTGAGTGGCAAAACGTCCTGCAATATGACTAGATTTAATAGGGGAAACTGAAAATGAGAGTAAAACAAGCAATTGTCTTCTTAAATTAAAGGCAGTTGAATTGACAATGTTCTTTACAACTTGCCAAAAAACTAGTGGTCCATGGACATTAGCATGAGGTCAGGAATCGGGTTTCCTGACATTTATATGTACCTGATTTCGATGCCGGGAAAATACATCAAGCAAAGCCTGTGAACACTTTATCAGCTAGACAACACTATAAAACCAAATCCGCATATTAGTATGATTTCTAAAGGATAGTGATGGCTGTTTAGTAACGGCTGCTGAAAATTCAGCTTTGCCATCACAGAACTAAATTCCATTTAAATTACAGTTAAATAGATTAAAGAAAACATGTATTTTCAATTGTAATAGTATTTCACAGTATTACTGTTTTTACTGTATTTTTAAACAAATAAATGCACCCTTGGTGAGCATAAGAACCTCACCGATCTTTTGAACAGTTGTGTATATTCAGTATGTGGTAATAAAACACTACTCCTACCCAAACCCCCAAGCTCTGAACACACAGCTCAAACTATGACCACTGCACTTAGACCTACACACATGTACACATTTTACAAAGACACATACACTTCCTCACTTGAGTTCCTGAGCTGTCTATGTACAGCTTCAGTTCGTTTTCAGCTCTTTCCTTGTTATTTCTGTACAGTGTGTATATGTGATCTGTGATTTTAGTGTATGTTGAGTTTTTAGCTTAACTAGAACTAATCATTTTGACATCCACACTCAGTCTTGGAAGCACAAAACCATCCCTTTTGAAAAATCTCCCAGCATGCATCTCTCCCATTCCGCAAAACATTACTCATTAAATCTGGCATACGGAGGATGTGCAAGCTATCCGCATTCTCTTTTTTCAGTCTCTCAAAGGCGAATCCAGAAGTGATGAATCGTCTCCATTCCGCTGAACTTTGTTTGGAACGAACAGGCAAACCGAGCAGGAAGTGATCCGTTAAACAGCCATGGGCCGCTACACACAGAAATCATTAAAACGCAGGGAAAGGAGCAGAAAGAACTAAACAGACAGTTATGGAGGGCCCGATTATAGAGCAGGAGGGCCCTGGCCTCAATTAGAGCCTGAATATATATGTAGTCTGGACTCTAATGAAAATGGAGCCTTGTGCCAGCCGTAATTTCCCCTATTGAGCAGATACAGGCAGCTGAAATCACAGGATTAATCTGTTCTCTCTCTCTTGGAGAAAAAGAGGCAAGCATTTTCCTCTCTACCTCCCTCCCTCCCTCTCTGCCTCTCTCGTCCTTCGCTTTCATAAAACTGTTACCTGCAGCCATTGCTGAGACATACACTGGGGAGTAGATGGTTACAGCTGAATACTAATGACTCTGAAGCTTGAGTAGCGAGTGTGTGTTTATCTTTGCTCTTTAATCAACATTCCCTATCAATTGTGTGCATGTGTGAACATGTAGACTGGCACAGATTTCATGAGCTTCTCAAACAGGTTTTACGGGTGATGAAACTGAATTTCAGTTGTGTTTGATAAATCATGTGAGTCAAATGTCTTGTTTTACACCCGGAGACCAGAACTCAAAAATTCTTGATTTACACCTGTGTATGTCAGTTTAGGCTGTTTTACACGACTGGTTGGCTCGGTCACACGCTCACATGTACAAACAGGTTTTGACCTTCTGTCATCTTGCTTGAAGGTGCTTTTAGTGGTGTTTGCCATTTCATTAACTTCCTCTCTCAAAACCAAACACAAAGTAACTGACCTCAGATCACCTCAGATTCTTCTAAATGGATAAATAAAAGCATTCTTAGCTCACAGAGAGCTTTGATATCTCTCAACACCAATTTTAGGAAGATCTACAACCTAGGCTCTTTGGAAAAACATGCAATCATTTTTTGCAAAAACTCCAAAAACTTACCTATACCTACAATTCACTGCAGTTTCCAGCTGAAATAAACACTTTTGGCAGTAAAACACCAACAACACTTGGGATGAGGAGCACCTGGGTAGGATACCGATACCGTGAAGCATTCTGAGCTCACAGAGAGCTTTGATATCTCACAACACCGATTTCAGGAAGATCTGCAACCTAGGTTCTTTGGAAAAACATGCAATAATTTTTGCAAAAACATACATTTACCTACAATTCGCTGCAGTTTCCAGCTGAAATAAACACTGTGGCAGTAAAACACCAACAACACTTGGGATGTGGAGCACCTGGGTAGGATACCGATACCGTGAAGTCCGGTGAAACATAGGCCTCGATAAAACTATTTCAAAAATGAAAATTCTGTCATTAATTACTCACCCTCATGTCGTTCCACACTAGATATTGTTGAATAAGTCGTTACTTTGTTTTTTTGGCACGCAAAAAGTATTCTCGTTGCTTTATAACATTCAGGTTGAACCACTGTACTCACATGAACTTTTTAAAATATGTCTTTAGTAGCTTTCTGGGCATCTGAAAGTGTTAATTATCTTGCTGTCAATGGAGGCCTCACTGAGCCATCGGATTTTATAAAAAAAATACCTTAATTTGTGTTCCGAAGATGAACAAAGGTCTTATGGGTGTGGAACGATATGAGGGTGAGTAATTAATGACAGAATTTTCATTTTTGGGAGAACTAACCCTTAAAGTGTGTTGTGTCATAGTGTTTGATTGTGTGTAGTTTACTCACAAGAACATTGCTTTTCTTCGGCCCTCCCTCTGTTCCTTTTGTTTTCTGTCAATACAGTTTTTCATTCTCTGTCTCTTGCATCCTCTGCTATTTTTTCACTTTACTTGTCTGGTGGCGTTGATGGACAGGATAATTTTATGAACAGCGTGAAGTTTCATCTTTTTATTATCTTTATTTACATTATTCATTTTTCTTTTTCAAAGACATCAGTGCTTCTATTCTGTATTACATTCACTAGCAATGATAATGACATTTTAAACATTTTCGTAATAAATTGTCACATTCATTCATCTTGCTGAGGCTAATTCGCTAATACTTAATGTATCTTAAATACACATTTAAATAACATTCTCACAATTTTGCATAATGACTATAACAATACTTTTACCTTGAGATTCAGTTGACAGGTGATATTTTCTGTCATTTTTCTTTTACTTCACACTCCTGCTGAAAAATTCAGCCAACATGGAATTCATGCTGGTTTGTGCTGGATTTTTCAGCTGGGACATCATGTTTAACACAATAACTTGTCACTTGTGGAGATGATGCCACAATTGTGGTACTGTTGTAATTTGTTTTATGCTAAAAAATTTCCAGGACCATTTTAATGTAACTTTCATATGCAAAAAAAATAAAATAAAATAAAACGGCTAAATCTGTAATTTTTCTTGAAAACCAACCCCTGTGACATAAAAGTGCCTATAGTTTAAGAAACACCAACATGCTACACATTACCCTGCGCACACTCCTACTTGCTCTCACACACTTTTATGACAAAGCAGGAATGTGATCTAAGAAAAAAGGCATAAACGGCGTGAGTAAGAGAGGTGAGTAATTGAAGATAGATAGATAGAGAGAGGAAGTGTGTGGTAGCCTCTGGTGGCCCATCTGTCTCTCTCACTCTCATTCTTTCACTGATGTAATAAACTTGACTGCTTCTTATTCAGGCTTCTGTTTAATGTTGCAGCTCTGATTACTCTCATAAGGAACATACAGGGGAAAAAAATATTTGAGTTTAGAAAGCATGAAATGACAGGTAACATTTGTCATGTGACCCCTAAGAGAGTTACAGAGGTCAGGCGTTCACTCAGGGAAGCTCTGCTGTTTACTGAACACTAGATCATTTTACTGAACATGTTCATAAACACATGCATTCAAGTTTAAACGTGTGTGTTTTGTTCCTGTGTGAAGTGTGAATGCAGTGCCTCAATTACAGAGGCCAAAATTAACACTTGCCAAGTGCAGTTGGTGAATAAAAAGGGGCTTTGATGAGGAAATAAAACCAGTGGCCAGTAACTTTGAAGTTATTTATACATAATATATATTCCTTGCTTTAAGACATTATATTAAGCTAATAAAAATAGTAAAATAATATGTAATGATGCATACATAGCACTTTATTTCATTTTTGTCATATTTTAATATCATTTCGCTGC
>RJVU01051648.1:13265262-13278356 GCA_003731715.1 Anabarilius grahami
ATAATATAATACACTTTTTTTTTTCAGGATTCTTTGATAAATAGAAAGTTAAAAAGAACCGCATTTATTTAAAATATATTTTTTCCTGTTATTTTTGATCAGTTTAATAACTTTTGCTGAATAAAAAAGAAACATACTTAAGTCAAACTTTTGAATTGTAGTATATACATATTTAATGATATTTTAATGAAAATCCTGTTTTATATCATTAGACTACTTATCTGAATATTTGGAAGGATGTCGATGTCTACCATGGTTATAGCTCCCTTTTGGTGCTATAAGATGCATCTCTTTCTCTTTTAGGGTCAAAATCAAATCAAAGAGTTTTATTGACTATGCAAATCACACTATTTCCTAAAAATGGAATGTATAAATTGTCTCTCTCACCATCTCTCCATATGATGAATGAGTTATATCAGTGTCCTGTGCCCCTCCACCTCCGTGAATGCCCCAGTTTAGCAGCCAAGCAAAACCAGCTCTGCCTGGCGCCCCATCAGTCATCACACACACGGTGTAACTCTGCAGGCACAAATAGAATCATGTCAGATAGCACGGGGCCAGGAAATATGAAAACAAATAGCCCTGTGTTTGGCTAATAGCTGTCATTTAAGCATCCACCCTGAGGGAGAAGAGAGAGGAAGAAGTGAGTCTGTGTCATGTATACAGACGGTAATGAGGTGAGCAGCGAGAGGCTATTCCTTTACCACTACACCACTGATGAGGAGGGAAGTCATGTGGGACGAAGTGAAAAAACACATCCCGTTGCAGGTCTTTCTCTCCCTTCCTATATTTCTAGCTCTCTTTGTCTTACTGTAATGCTTTTTACTTCTTACTAGTGGTCTCTTTCCCTCTCTATATTTATTTATAACGCTTGTTTTGCAATATTTCAGCAAAGGAACTCATTTAATGTGCATGTAATGATGTTCAGCTGAGTTGAAAAGCGAACAGTATTGGTTCAGCACAATGTTCTTTCTGGGCTCAAGAGAATAGAGTTTTCTGTCACACTGTCAAATAAGCACTGATAATCAGTGTTTTAGTTTAAAAATTATGTCAGCGATGCAAGATTTGACATCACTGACATCGAACATGACTCGGAACTGTTTATGTTGTGCCAAGTTTAAATATATGCCAGCACAAATAAGGTTGGAGAGTAATGGCTATTATTCATTGAATAATTAATATCAGCATTTGATCATTCTGTCATTAATTACTCACCCTCAAGTCGTTCCACACCCGTAAGACCTTCGTTCATCTTCAGAACACAAATTAAGATATTTTTTATGAAATATGTGAGGTATATATATTTAACCGACTCTTTCAAGGTCCAGAAAGGTACTAAAGGCGTTGTTAAAAATGTTGATGTGACTGCAGTGGTTCAACCTTAATTTTATAAAGCGACGAGAATACTTTTTGTTTGCAAAAACAAAACAAAAATAACGACTTTATTCACAAATCTCTTCTCTTCCCTGACATTATCCTTATGTAATTGCCACAGTAAGCACAGTGAAGGCTTCCCTGTTCACATCCAAATGCCGTCTCAGTATTGGCCAAATCTGATCACATGAGCAGCACGAAGCATACATGTGATGCTGACGCTGGAGCCGGCCAATAATGAGTCAGTTTTCTGATGTAGAACACAGAAGCTCTCGACGTAAACAACATATGAGAATGACACGGAAGAGATATTGTTGAATAAAGTCGCTTTTTTTGTTTTGTTTTTGCACACAAAAAGTATTCCCACTTCATAAACCACTGCAGTCACGTCGACTGTTTTAACAACGTCTTTAGTATCTTTCTGGATCTTGAAATTGCTGTCTATAGAACAAGTCATATACATCTCAGATTTCATCAAAAATATCTTAATTTGTGTTCCGAAGATGAACAAAGGTCTTACGGGTGAAGAACGACATGGGGGTGAGTAATTAATGGTGGGTGACAGAATTTTCATTTTTGGGTGAACTAACCCTTTAAATGTAATTGCTTCTCACTATTGTGACTTCGGAAAGACTAGGAATAATATAATATAATATAATATTTTTTAATATATATATCATTTTTAAAATAAGAGCATTCTTTTTTTAAATATACGTGAAAACCTACTTTTGTGTTCCACGGAAGAATGTCATATAGATTTGGAAAGACATGATGACATGAACTTTCCTTGTTCTAAATTTATGAGGACTGTAAAGACTTGGTACTACTCTAGCTTATAGAAAACCACAATGTGAGTAACCTCAATTTCCTCTTCCTTTTAAATAAAGGACATCTGCTAGCGATAAACCAACATATGCGCTTAAGACTCTGACATGGTTCACTAACTCTCTAACATGCTCACACAGAACGAAAGATGTTTGTTTTAGCAGTTTTTGCTTTGGGAATTTAGCCTGATGGTTTCCTGAATCTGGTCTGCCTGAATGAGAACGAAAACATCTTATCTCTGATCTGTCAAGTGATATGGCACCTGTCAGTGTAACAGGTTTGTTTTGACTTTGAGTCATACAGTATGTTGTTTTGCTTTCAGAAGCTACCTCATTCCTATGATTTCCTATGTGGTTCTGGAAAGCTGCTGCTCCCCAAACTTCTTTTTACAGAACAGTAATTATCATTTATACACAAACCACACACACACACACACACACACACACTGGGCTTTATGTAAGTAGCTCTCTTAAACTCTGCTAGTTAAGGAGGTGTGTTGTCCATAAACACTGAGCTCCTGCCTGAAGACCCATAAAACACTCATTTACTGGAGAGCTGTACCTCTTCTCGTAATAGTGAGAGAGAGAGAACACAAACTCTGAATGTTTTGTGTCACATAGCTTTGGATTTTGGTTAGTGGGAATGGAAGAAAGAAAGAAAGAAAGAAAGAAAGAAAGAAAGAAAGAAAGAAAGAAAGAAAGAAAGAAAGAAAGAAAGAAAGAAAGAAAGAGCTTATCAGAGCTCTGGTGTCATGGTTGGGCTATGCATTTAATCACACTGACAGGCCATGGTTTCCTTTCCCGCCCCCCCTTTTCCCCCACAGCCAATCATATTAAAGAAATGAATAACCTCCACCAATGAAAACCCCTGGAGTGGAATGGATTGGAATGCTAATAGGCCCCATAGGGGAGGTAAAGGAGTGGGGAGACGGATCAGACGCTCCGTCTAAAGGCTCTTCATCCCACTAATGGAGGGAGCAGAGAGCATTTTAACTCATGGACACACGAGGAGAGGTTCATAAGTGCTACAGACCATTAATTCATTAGTGTGACATGCAGCTGACTGATCACTGTTAGGAAATACCAATCACAGCAAACACAGGGACAATAAAAGATGGACATTTTAGTGTTTATTACATCTCAGCAAAATGATACAATAAAATAGGAAAGTGCTTAATGGGCTTAAAGGGCCCATTTTCTACACTTTTAACTTATTTTTATCTAAATCTCACTTGTAATGTGAGTCTTAGTGTCGTAATCTCATTTTATATGACCTTTTCTCTCTCTGATCTTTTCTCAGGCTGGTTTTGCTGCTCTACCCTTAAAACTAGTATATGTGACTACCTTCTTTTATGATTAGCTAACCACTCTGAATGTGGCATACTGGCATAGGTAATGCCATCAATTATTAGGATAGACCAAGATGCACTGAACAAATGCTGATGTATGAATGTTGGCAGCAGTGTTTGAAATATTTTTTTAGGGAATATATTTGATTCCTTTTTTGGGGCATTTTGCCTTTTGAAGGCAATTTTCTAACCAAATAGCATACAACATGTCATGCAGTTATCTAAAATGCTTCAATTTCATTTGTTATTTTAAATAAACTTGCCGTCTTTACAATTATGGACACTCTGTTAAAATGTGTTTCACATCACTATACCATGGCACCACCACATTACTTGTATAACAATTTGCATATCTGACTGCAACTGGTCACTACAACCTAAAAATAATATTATTAGAATAGAAAAACATTTTAAAAAGAGAGATACTACAAAAGGGCATTTTTGCCCCCACATTTTAAATGTATGGTGTATTTTGTCACTTTCTGTGGCTTCGAACTGTTAAGTTAGAAATTCACCAGCAAGAATGTTTTTTTTGTTTTGTTTTTTACATATAGTACAGTTTAAATTAACCAAGCCGAGTGAACCACCTGCAAGTGTCTGATACCCCTTTTCCACCGACATGGTACTGGTGCGGGTTCCTGGTCTGTGTCTGTGCATTTCAACTGCAGAAAAGGGGGTTCCAGGCTGGAAAGATTGGTTCAACTCTGGCCCTAAAAGCAGGTCTTGAACAGAGCAGGGGGTCGAGAAATGCTGAGGCTGTCTTGTTGAGCAATGTAATAACGTTGTACTACATTGTTCTTTATATCTAAATATATAAAACTATGTGCTCGAGAGAAACCCAGTGTGCGAGAGAGCAAGTGAATCAGCGGTTTCAATAGCTATAACAGTTTCAGTAGTTTCCATAGTTTCAATGGTTTCCATCCACCTATTTTTATGTGCATTTTGGGATATTGCGTAATGCGTATATCCCAAGCCAAGCCAGTAAACGCCAAGATGCGCATACATTCTAAAAAAGCGCATAAAAAACTTATGCGCTCAACTGAGTCGAATACATTTTTATGCAATACGAAACAATGGTGGAAACACTTTTACCAAATAAATTCCTTGGTGCGCATCAAAAAAGACATGTGATTTTGCGATGGGACATCATAACTGGATCTACCAGTGGGCAGATCTCGTTGCACAGCATCTGAAATGCTGTTTTGGTCATCCTGTAATGCCTGATCAAAGTTGTTAAAGTGGTTTGGTATAATTCCCTGCCAGAAGCGCCTCACACAATTGCGTTCCCAAACACCAGGCATCTGAATGCAAGATAACATGACAGAGTTTATTGTGTTTTGTCTGCATGCTCTGGGGCTAATTTTACATAGCTAATGTTAATTTATCTCCAAAAACAACAGATTAGAATACCGGCAGTTACTCCCGCGAGCTGCCGGTTTGCTAGAATCAATCTCGGTAATGTGAACAGCAACTACCTGCACAAACACCGGGATGTGCAATGTGTTTTTAGTCTAGTTATAGTCATGTAAACAACACATAACAACACATAGCGTTATGTCACCGTTCATTCCTCAGGACTGTGGAAACACGCGGCCAGTTTGCGACAGGTTCCAGTTCACCTGGCCAAGGACAGGCTCTGGCTCCAGAATGCAAACCATGATGGTGGAAAAGGGGTGTGAGATCATTTGAGGTGTTCACATATGTTATATTGCCCTGAGACCGCCTGGAGTGCTTAAACAAACTAGGTGTGAAAATGCCCTAAGATCTTGACTGTAGTTGAAGTATCAGCTACTAAAGCTGTAGCCAGGGCAAATGACTAAACTAACACTGAAATAACCTTCCTTTCTCCCCAACACATTACATATACTTCAGTGTGATGGGTCAAGTCTGGGTGTAAAAACTCTTCATCTCATTCCCAGCTGTCTTGGGCCCCCAGCTCATCTTTCACAAACAGCAGCTCAGCACTCAGCACTCATGTTACATGCAGAACATTTCCCCATTTCTGTCTGTATGTGTGTCTGTGTATTTCAGCTTAACGCCTCTTTTTCTGGGGAGCTTAACACCACTGATTACTCAGATGCCATCTTTACACAACCCCCTTTTCTCAGAATGCATTGAGTAATGTCAACATATACAACTTTTAATTTGAAAAAATGTATTAGTAAATGTAGAAATTAACATCAACAGATTATTAGATGCTATAAAAGTATTGTTCATTGTTAGTTCATCTTAACTGATGTAGGTAAGTAATTTTAACAAATTAAACATTATTGTTAAGTGTGACCAAATTCTTCACACAAAGAATCCAAAGCCATGAACTAAACCAGTTCTGAGATGAATCACATCTTTTGTTTTGAAGAAAAAAAAATATATAAATGATATTAAAAAAGTTGTTCTCTTGTGCTGTCACTGCATGAACAATTGCCCACAACCATTATGAGGTGTAAATGAGCTATTCACACATGCACACCTGTTCACGGTGCAAAGGTACATTTCATCAAGCTGTTAGACATGAATATTAATGCTACCACCATTAGCAGAGCTCACACAAGGTCAGGACCTGTGAGAGGAAATGCTGAGAACACTTGAAAAAATATAAGGACATTTTTATGTATTATTTAGAGTAACCACTAATTTGACATCTTTGTTCTCACCTGGAGTGTGTGTGTGTGTGTGTGAATGAATGAGTACAGGAAGGTTTAACGGTTTGTGATGTGTACATCAGAGTTAGCTATAGTGTACGTGTCTGTACTTTTAAGCATGTAGTAGGTTTATGTAAAGAACAAAAAGTGTATGTATATGTATGTATGTATGTGTGAGCTACATACATAATCTGTTAATAATTTGCTAATGATGACGGAGATGATGCAGTGCTGAGGTGGTGATGATGAGGTGGACGTATGTTCGTCACACACTTTCTCTCGTTCTCTCGGCAGCTCGTTTAATTTAAAGGCACTATATGTACGATTTTTTGATTAAAATATCCAAAAACCACTAGAACAGTGTTATATATTTTGTTGACTTGTGTACTTTATCCCAGATGTTTCCAGGAATGTTTAAATACAGAGAAATAAGCAATTTTAACCAGGACACGGAGCTTGTCCTTGCGTCACCATCATACATCAGTGACATCATACCGACGTTACCCTCGATTTTCGGTTTTATTTTATAGAAACCACAGAAACACCAAAGACCCTTTAAAATATTACGTTTTATTAGACAAGGGAACAACTGTTTGGTTGCATTTATAGACAGAAAACTAATTATTGTTATATAGCTCAACACGTTTAGTCTTATTGTTTGAATCTCGTTTTTTTATTTTCCACTACTGCAAATTTTTTCACCATGCCTCAAAGAAAAACTCTATTTTGTCAAGTGGCTAACATAGCATAATCAGATGCCGCTTTATTTTTAGTAACAGTAATACAGTATTTTCTCTGTCGTACAATAAGTTTTAAAATAAATTGCATGCCATTTATCAACATAAGCCATCCATCATTTATTAATATGATATTCTAATATCGATCTAGCTTACTGCAACAAGTGTCTCGTGGCAGCTGCCGAGTGAACGCAAAGTAGCATTATAACAACTTTCAACACAAGTGTATCTAATATGATAAACAGTGCTGCGTTACCCCACATACACTTGACCAGAAGAAGCAGAAACGGCGACTGTGGCATAATAAAAGTTTTTTAATAAAAGTCTTTAAAGCTTGAGTCCTTTGTTTTGTACTGAAGAAAAAAATATATAGCTTGTAACAAGCAATTTTAGTCTAGGTTTTACAGCAAATATCATCTAAATTAGTTTTTTTTTTTTCTTGTTTTCTAGTAAAAAATATCTTAACATTCAAATAAGAAAATATTCCCTGAGAAGCCACATTTTTCAAGATAATACAATCTTGAATTAAATGTATTTAAATTATATTAATGCATTTTTTCATAACCAATGTTACAAATGGCAAATGTTTTTTTGCTTTGCTTTAAGCTTAAACCTAACAAAATTTAATGGAATTAAATTACTTAAAATATTATGTTTCGATTTTGTTTGACTAAAAAACAAGATAATACTGTTTTTTTTTTGTTTTATATTTCTTTTTTTTTTTTTAGAAGTACAGTTTGTTGGTTTTTTCTTTTGTTTATGTGATGAGCAGTCATCTGAACCGTGTGTTTATTTTGACAGATTTACTTAGTCCTTTAGCAAATGTCTTGCCTCACAGTGTTGTACTGTTTGTACAACTCTCTTGATACCCTGTCGGCCGTTAGTGGGAGTGTAATCCAATATCAACATTCTGTGTGTGGATCAGGCCAGTTTAAATCCAAACACAAGAACCATCAGTTCTCCAGCTGCTGCCCCAAAGCAGACGTCCAGCCCTGAACATGTCCAGTGAGAGACTGAGAAAGAGAGAAGGATTAGTTGCTCTGGCATGACAACCCTCTTGACGCCAACCTGTCTGCCTAGATTTGAAGAGGAAAGAGTAAGAGAGAAAGAATGGAGCGAGGGGTGAGAATAGAGGTGTGGAAAAAGAGTCGAAGAGGGGGGATGAAAAAGACACAGCTGTTGAAACTCATCTCACACTTACAATGAAGAGATGAGAGAAAAAGCAAGAGAATACCAATATACTCACAAAGATGGAAGTGGGTTTCCTTACGATTGACATTTTACAGAGAAATTCAAAGAGAAACATTTGATCAAGACAAAATAACATCCCTCCGTTCACACACAGATTCAGAATTTGAATGTAGTTGCGTTGCCAGGTTGTGACTAATGTTTGGTCCATATTGCAACTTAATCTGGCCAAGAACTGCCCACTTACACAGGAAGCGACCGTCTGACCATTTAATGTGATTAAGCCAAGTTGTTGTTGTTTTATGTTTAGGTGAGTAAATCTAAAATGTATAAAAGCTTGTTTTCAGCTCAGAAGGAAAAAGAAAATTAAAATATAATTGTGATATTTCACAGTATGAGTTTTTTTCCTCACAATTACAACTTTCTCACACCTGAGGCTTTATTTCAATTCTATATCACACAGTGTGACTTCAGCTGTTATTTTAATCTTTATCCCACAATTCTTTCCTTTTTCAATACATTACCATTCAAAACTTTGGAGTCAATAAATTCAGCAAGGACACATTAAATTGATCACATTAAAAGAGACAGTAAAGACATCTATTGTCACAAGTGGCTGCAGTGATCGCATGATGAATTAAACAGAAAACTTTTATTAACACTCAGGAGATTGCAGAGAAATACAGGAGAACATAACCACTACACATAAACGAGACTAAACAAAAAACTGAGGAAACAGGGAGATATAATGAACTGAACAGAAACCGGTGCGTAGAACTAATTAACAACCAAGGAAACTAACTAGGAACTCAGGCAGGCAAAATAGGAATAGAACACAGTGAAAATGAAACCTAAACTTAACTTTCTATTCATCAAAGTATCCTGGGGGGAAAAAAACAGTAATATTTCACCATACGGCTGTTTTTAAATGTATTTTTGTCAAATAAATGCAGCCTTGGTGAACATAAGGGCCTGTTTACACCTGGTCAGTTCATGCGTTTTCTCTGATCGGATAGCCATCCGATTGTGAAAAGACCAGATGTAAATGCCCTCCGAAACGCATTCGAGACGGATTTAAATATGATACATTTCCAGTCAAAATTGAACAAGTCCAAATGCATCTGGTTATTGAAATCACAAATGTAAATTCAAAAATGCTAAAAAAATAAAGGTTTGAGAGCATGTTATAGGCTAAATAACATGTTATTGCCAGATATGACTGTGTTACTGCATCACGCGTCGCCACAGCTGAGTATCTCTTCAGCAAGCCGACACACAAACTGCCGCAAATGAAACAGAAAGTACATCTCAGATGCTCAAAACACAATCATCTTCATTAAAAGTAATAAGACTGCATGATCTTACTAGTGCTGTTGCCACGTTCTCTCCTATTGCAGTCTTTGATTTTGAAATTGCAGCTTATATTTCTTGCTTTTGGTGATGTGAACTCCATTAAATCTGCATATAGCGTGGGAATTGAAAATCGGATTTAGATCGGAAGATCTGTTTTGGTGAAACGCATTTATGTGGCCAAGTGTAAATGGAATAATTTTGATAAATCAGATATCTATCTGATTTGTAAAAACGCATGAAGTGACCAGGTGTAAACGGGCCCTAAAAAACTTCAAAAACAAAGTCTTACTGACCCCACACTTTTGAATGGTATTTATTTTTAATCTTTAAACAGGAAAGAGCTTCCAAGAAAATGTGATATAACACTAAGAGCAAAATGGAATATGCAGAAGATGAATTGTGGATATCTTGTGGAGGAAACAAAAAAAAAGACACATTTTTGGATGCCATGAACCTTGTAAAATTCAATATCAGTAACTAATTATTTTTCAGAGATCCTCACTGTATGGGAGCTTGTAAACACAGCTTTGGTTTCTGGCAGACTGATAAAAATCTATGCACTCTGATTCCCAGAAATCGCATGAATCAGATTGTAATTATTTTCAGAAAGCGTTTGCCATTTTTGTGTTAAATCTATATCAGATGGTTATTGAGCAATACATGTCTGTGGATGTGCCATCTGAGGCTGAGAATAATCTGAACTGATAACAAAATACTGTAGTAGGTGTATTTATTTATTTGTGTGTTTTCCTCTATCCGGGCGGTTATTGGTATGATTTCTGTTTCTGAAAGCTGCTGAATCCTTCTTCCTGCTTGAACTTCACACTACCCCCAAACCCCATAGATCAGAGCCTGGACTCCACATGATTCCAAACAGAAGCATATCTGTGTGGTTCTTGCACAGATGGCAAATGAAGCTCTCCTACCTCTTCAAAGCATTCTCCATATACCTCTTTTCTTTAAAGAGTTCTTTCTTTAAGAGTTTTTTTTTTTAAAACTCTGCCCATTCTAACCCCCTACTTTCTCTCTCTCTCTCTCTCTCTCTCTCTCTCCTCCTGTTCTGGTGTAAAGATGCTGAATGAGAAAAAGAAAGTGAAGGAAGCCTGAAGGCTGGATTAGCGGAGGGAGTTGATTTTATTTTTCTGTGTTTGAGAGCTGTGCCGATGTGAGTATGAAGTAGGGCCTGCAGTGTGATTGGCAGCTTTCTCTGGTGTGGCCCATGAGTTTCTTGAGCATGTTAGTACAGGGATACGTGCAGTCTGTTGGAGACAACTGTACAGATACACAACAGACAGTTGGTCACACCATCGAAACAAGTGTCTGGGGTCCAGACAGCGTAAAGTGATCTATTGTATCTATTCTTGGATCCAGGTTGACTATATAGAGAATATCTAGTCAACAGGTGGACCACATGCAGCCTTAAGGCCGGAACACCAAGCCGATGTCAAAGAACTAGTGGCGACAAAAACTGACTGTGTTGTCGCCTCTCGTTGGGTGTGTCTCGGCCAAAAAGCTGCGCTTGAACACACCAAAAGGACTAAAGGTGACTGTCAAATGGTATGTACATTCTGTGTCTGCGTGAAAGTAAATATCAGTCTAAATCAGCAGAAATCAATAGTCTATTTTAATCATTCAAAAAGGGAAACTGAAACTAGGGGCCCTATTTTAATGATCTAAGCTCATGGTTTGAAGCGCATGGCCCAGGTGCACTTATCATGTCTGAATCGACTTTTGCTAGTTTAACGATGAAAAAAATGGTTCAAAAGGGTTGTACCTAGTCTCATAATGAGTCATGAGTGAATTTTAAGGCATAACGTGCAATAGATTGCTATTTACATGGCGGAATTTGCAAGCAGAAAGACTGAACACTTCTCCTGAGAGGAAACAGATCTGCTTGTGCGCGAGGTTAAAGCATTGTAATTCTTTTATTTTTAATGTTTGGCAGGTTTGTGTGCTGCTGCGCATCCCTGTGTGTGTAACAAGCAGAATGACTTTAGACTAGGTTTTTGTTGGTCAATGGCGCAGGTAGCCTCAAAATAGCAACACGCCAACAATGCACCTGAACACACCAAGTTTTCAGACCAGCACGCCCACGGGCAAACAGATGGGCACGAGTTCATTTGCTATTTAAACAATGTGGGTGCTGGATGTGAAAATGATAACTGCGTTGGGCTGAAACTAGCAAAAAAAAAAAAACACTTGTGTCGCATTGCACCAGGTGTATGATAGGGCCCTAGGACTGCAGATATGCAAACCGTAAATAAAGCAGCGCTTGCTTACCATTTTGAATATCAATCACACTGATCACTTTCTTAATTTCAGTCAGCTCATGTTATTATGAAAATATTCCTGCATTCGAATGCTCAGGTAAGATGACGTAAAATTATAACAATCTTCTGTCTTTACCGTCTTGACTTCTTTGCTCTCTTTCATCAGTTTTGCTTTTATTCTCGTGCACTGACTTGTTCGCTAAGCTGAATTGCTCGATAACCGACCGTCAGCTTGGTGTGACAGTCCACACAGCCTTTTATTTGTAACTTCCAACATACCTAGTTATGAATATACTCCCATTAAATGGTTTGGGGTCTTTTATTCAGCAAGGACACATTTAATTGATAAAGATATAATGTTACAAAAGATTTCTATTTTAAATAAATGTGTATCATGTATAAAAAAAAGTATAATGTTTCCACAAAGACTTTAAGCATCACAGCTGTTTTAAACATTTATAATAACAATAAATAATGAATGTTAATAAATAATAAATGTTTCTTGAGCACCAAATCAGCATATCAGAATGATTTCTGAAGGATCATGTGACTTTGAAGACTGGAGTAATGATGCTGAAAATTCAGCTTTGCCATCACAAGAATAAATTACATTTTAAAATAGATTAAAATACAAAATGTTTTAATTATAATATATTTTACAGTGTTACTGCTTTTGTTGTGTTTTTATCTAATTTTAGCTAAAAAGCTAATTATAAGATCAGTGATATTATTTCATTCCAGTCAGTTCCCTTTCGAAGGGAACTCCACTCTGCGTTTGCTGAAACGCATTGGGGAACGTCACGTGACCCAGGTGTCTGAAAGCCCTATCCAAAAAAACTCCAATTCCTATTGGCCGGCGACAGCCTATGACGTCATACGGTGCGACCCGGAAGTATAAAGGAGCGCCTGGAGAGACAGTCTTCATCTTATCGTCTTTCGGTCCTGTTCTGTCTGATTGCATCTATACCAACTCCGGTAGGGTTTTTTTTATATATGCCTTACAAACGTTCATGAGAGTGTGTTTATCCGTGTCCCAGGGTTTGACACTGGATATACATATTTTTCTGAGCGTTTTTCTGTCTGGAGAGGAGCACGCATACACAGTGCTTGAGGGCACTGCTGTGTGTTTGTCTGTTGTTTACTCTGTTCTCGTTTGGCACTCTTCCCGAGGGAAGAGCTGTCTGCATCTCTGCCTGGTGGATCTGGCCCCTGTTTGTGCTGAGGCTTAATGGTGGCTGCAATCATAGGGCTCGTAGATGAGCTCGTTGGGAAGTTTGAGAAAGTTTTATTCTCTCTCAACTTCCCTGGGGCTGGCGAGAGCGACCGGATGACGATGACGTTCGTGTTTGACGTCATC
>RJVU01051648.1:13281491-13316876 GCA_003731715.1 Anabarilius grahami
TATGTGCTCTTGGCATAGTCTACCTGTTAGGTGAGCTCTGCGCTTCCCCCTTGGGGTTGGGTTCGTAATAGTGCTTAGCTCCCTAAGCTGATTATGATGGTTAGGCCTTGATCAGGCCCCGTCCTAAGAATCAGCCCCAGGCTGGTTTGTGCTCCCCTGTTCAGGGCGTTCAGCGCATAGCCTCCTCAGTGCACTAATTAAGCACTGGGTAGATCCTAGGTGAGTGGATTATCTCCCCTCGATATGAGGGTTCATAGCGCTTAGCTGAGTTCTGCTCTCCGGGATGCCCGTCTCTACGCGTGGGTTTGAGCTGGTTTCTGCCTTTCTGCAGTCACTCTTACCTACTATCTTCCTAAGAAGAATGCGTTTAGGAGGCTCTGTATTCAGACAGGGTTGGCCTGGACTAAGTCTGTTCCCCTAGAAGACCAGGTCGGCCTCCCTGGTGGCAATGAGGGTGACCCCGTTCCCCTCAAGAGTGGCTGGCCGAGGTTCCCTTTGGTTCCTTGGCCACATTCCCTTAAAGGGACCACTTTCTCACTGAAAGATGGGTTCCAGATGCCTCAGCGATTTCTTTAGGCTCTATTTGTTAAAAGAGAAAGGTAGAAGCCTTTGGAAGTTCAGCTTGGGCTGTTGGCCAAAGGGAATGCTGTCACTGACAGCCTGGTGTGACCCGAGGGGGAGTTGCTGAGCAGTTTGAGAACTGCTTTGAGGCCTTTGTCTCAGCCATATTTTTTGGCAGGCACTCCCCTCGAGCATGGCGGCGTGGGTATATCGTTCCCCAATGCGTTTCAGCAAACACAGAGTGGAGTTCCCTTCGAAAGGGAACGTCTCAGGTTACGTATGTAACCATAGTTCCCTGAGAACAGGGAACGAGACTCTGCGTTTCCTTGCCATGCTTCGGGTTGCCTGCCTGCAGAACAGTCCCTCAAGACGATAGATGAAGACCTTTCATACTTCTCCTTTATACTTCCGGGTCGCACCGTATGACGTCATAGGCTGTCGCCGGCCAATAGGAATTGGAGTTTTTTTGGATAGTGCTTTCAGACACCTGGGTCACGTGACGTTCCCCAATGCGTTTCAGCAAACGCAGAGTCTCGTTCCCTGTTCTCAGGGAACTATGGTTACATACGTAACCTGAGACGATTTTATAGCTTTCACATATGTGGTGATTTCATTTTTTCCCATTCAACCTAGTAAACAACCAGCTAACAAAAATATGTTCAAAGAACTTGAATGTTAATGTTAAGTTATGAAAAAGTAATTCTGAAAGTTTTCTGAACATTCAAAACATCCAGTTTTAAAATCCTTGGTTGTGTGAACATTAAGGGAACACTCCATTTTATACAGTTATTGGAAGAATGTTTGTTCATAACCTTGCCAGAGCATTAGCCAGAACGTTCCCTGTTAGCTGGGCATCTGCCCGCGGACATAACTATGGACACGGAGCTGCTTAAACAGGACACAGATGAGCGTATATACACACCACAAGACTTTCTTTGTACTAATATTTTATTGACGGCTGTGGGTTTTGAGACCTGTGTGAGAGGAGTTGATGTACGGAGAACATCCACAAGTCAGTAAATAAGAAAAGCAGATGAAGACATACAATTACTTTAGACAGACAACAACCACTCACACACGCTAGAAGAGAGAGACTCCCTACTTAACTTCTCTCTTTTCATCTGTCTGTCATCCTTCCCTTTAATGAGCAGGCAGAAGAAACAGAGAGGAGCATGTGTGTGTGTTCATACTTCTTGTGCAGGTGTAATTGGACCTGTGACCTCAGAAGAAAGTTTTTTTGGTAGGTAGAGTGTGGGCTTGAGTGTTTATGAGGAGTATGTGTGTATGTGTGATGGTGGAGAAGTGTGAATGTATTGATTTCTGTGTGTGTGCAATAGGTTACCCAGTGATTGATGGGTTTCTCTAATGTTATATCAGAGAGCAGCAGAGATATGCACAAGAACATCCTCCTGATAAAACATTACAGATTTATTCAGTGTATCTGAGGTACACACACTCCTTCTGAGCATCTTTAACAGTCATCAGAGCAGTTTGATTCAGAATATCAGTGTGTGTGTCTTTATTAGGGCTTTTAAACTTTTAAACATGACAAAGAATGCTAATTAAATGCAATGTGTGTCTTGTGTGCAGAAAACTCCGGTGACGGTATTGACTACAGTCAGCAGAAGAGGGAGAACATTGGAGACCTGATCCAGGAAACGCTTGAGGTGTTTGAACGCTACGGGGGCGAGGATGCCTTCATCAACATCAAATACATGGTGCCCACCTACGAGTCCTGCCTCCTCAACTAAAAAGAGCGGAAAACTCACTCGCAAACACACACACACAGACATACACATTCTTATTCAAACATGTAAACACACACACCTTATGTTACATTCCTAATTTCTGACTTTATTGAAGACATAATGCAGATGAAATGAGTCTGTGCGACACGGCTGTTTGTATCGGAGAAAACACTCATACACACACACAGCTTCCTGTGAAGATGAACAGACACAAGGAGCACAGGGGTCAATAAATCTCACTGTGGCAACTAACCTGCATTTAATTTTCATTCTGTAGAGAATTACACAAAGAGAAATGTAGAATATATGCACATCCAAAACAAGCTGGCCACAGGTACAGGAAACAATGCAACAAAATTGAAGTTATTTTACCTCATGATGATCAGTCTTGGAGAATTAATATTAGTATGAGAATAATTAATTTTTGCTTAATTATTTACTTAAATTTTGCTTAAATCAGTCTTCTTAAATTATAAAAAAATAACATATGATGCTCAAAATGAAGGAAAAAAATCATTACATACATGTACAGGTCCTTCTCAAAAAATTAGCATATTGTGATAAAAGTTCATTATTTTCCATAATGTAATGATAAAAATTAAACTTTCATATATTTTAGATTCATTGCACACCAACTGAAATATTTCAGGTCTTTTATTGTTTTAATACTGATGATTTTGGCATACAACTCATGAAAACCCAAAATTCCTATCTCAAAAAATTAGCATATTTCATCCGACCAATAAAAGAACAGTGTTTTTAATACAAAAAAAGTCAACCTTCAAATAATTATGTTCAGTTATGCACTCAATACTTGGTCGGGAATCCTTTTGCAGAAATGACTGCTTCAATGCGGCGTGGCATGGAGGCAATCAGCCTGTGGCACTGCTGAGGTGTTATGGAGGCCCAGGATGCTTCGACAGCGGCCTTAAGCTCATCCAGAGTGTTGGGTCTTGCGTCTCTCAACTTTCTCTTCACAATATCCCACAGATTCTCTATGGGGTTCAGGTCAGGAGAGTTGGCAGGCCAATTGAGCACAGTAATACCATGGTCAGTAAACCATTTACCAGTGGTTTTGGCACTGTGAGCAGGTGCCAGGTCGTGCTGAAAAACGAAATCTTCATCTCCATAAAGCTTTTCAGCAGATGGAGTGCTCCAAAATCTCCTGATGGCTAGCTGCATTGACCCTGCCCTTGATAAAACACAGTGGACCAACACCAGCAGCTGACATGGCACCCCAGACCATCACTGACTGTGGGAACTTGACACTGGACTTCAGGCATTTTGGCATTTCCTTCTCCCCAGTCTTCCTCCAGACTCTGGCACCTTGATTTCCGAATGACTTTGGACCACTGAGCAACAGTCCAGTGCTGCTTCTCTGTAGCCCAGGTCAGGCGCTTCTGCCGCTGTTTCTGGTTCAAAAGTGGCTTGACCTGGGGAATGCGGCACCTGTAGCCCATTTCCTGCACACGCCTGTGCACGGTGGCTCTGGATGTTTCTACTCCAGACTCAGTCCACTGCTTCCGCAGGTCCCCCAAGGTCTGGAATCGGTCCTTCTCCACAATCTTCCTCAGGGTCCGGTCACCTCTTCTCGTTGTGCAGCGTTTTTTGCCACACTTTTTCCTTCCCACAGACTTCCCACTGAGGTGCCTTGATACAGCACTCTGGGAACAGCCTATTCGTTCAGAAATTTCTTTCTGTGTCTTACCCTCTCGCTTGAGGGTGTCAATGATGGCCTTCTGGACAGCAGTCAGGTCGGCAGTCTTACCCATGATTGCGGTTTTGAGTAATGAACCAGGCTGGGAGTTTTTAAAAGCCTCAGGAATCTTTTGCAGGTGTTTAGAGTTAATTAGTTGACTCAGATGATTAGGTTAATAGCTTGTTTAGAGAACCTTTTCATGATATGCTAATTTTTTGAGATAGGAATTTTGGGTTTTCATGAGCTGTATGCCAAAATCATCAGTATTAAAACAATAAAAGACCTGAAATATTTCAGTTGGTGTGCAATGAATCTAAAATATATGAAAGTTTAATTTTAATCATTACATTATGGAAAATAATGAACTTTTATCACAATATGCAAATTTTTTTAGAAGGACCTGTATATATGCATATATGTAAACAAAGAAATAGTGAGACTCTCCCTCTGGCTCTTCACCTTCCAACTCTCTCTTCTTACATTAACATATATCTCTTCTACCAGTTTATTCCCACCTATTGTAATTGGGAATATATTTGCCCCCATAATAACTATAGTTGCATATTTCCTCTTTGGCTGGTTTTAACTTTCATCTTTTAGCAAACCAGGTAATCATCACTCAAAGAGTTAGTTCACCCAAAAATTAAATTTCTGTCATTAATTACTCACCCTCATGTCATTCCACACCTGTAAGACCTTCGTTCATCTTTGGAACACAAAATTAAGATATTTTTGATGAAATCCAAGAGTTTTTATTTTTATCCCCCATAGAAAGCAATGTAATTACCATCATTCAAGGTCCAGAAAAATAGTAAAGACAACGTTAAAATAGTCAACGTGACTACAGTGGTTCAAACTTAATGTTTTGGCGAGAATACTTTTTGTGCACAAAAATAAAACAAAAATAGACTTACTTAATTTCTTCTCTACCCTGTCATTCTCCTACGCTGCTTACATTGTATTGACAGTGCAATTGGTATTTACTTTGCTTTCTATGGGGGATAAAAAAATCTCTCGGATTTCATCAAAAATATCTTAATTTGTGTTCCGAAGATGAACAAAGGTCTTACGGGTGTGGAATGATATGAGGGTGAGTAATTAATGACAGAAATTTCATTTTTGTGTGAACTAACCTTTAAATAATATTAATAAACCATGGTTTATGCGTTGAGCCGCTGACAGAAAGTGAACCTACTAGAAAGAAAAGTCATATTGGCTAAAAATATGCAGTTTTATATTCATATACAACAATACTTTAGGTGTAATTAAAAATTCTTATTGGCAAACACACTAGTGATTGACATTACTGGGAAGTAGTTATCATCCTTTAAATGGTATCTGTATCCGTGGCAACTAGGCCTTTTAAAGGCTTTGAGCGTTTTAATATGCCTTCCCACTTATGACTTCTACTAACAGATCATTTCAACAACCCAGCTTCCTGCTTTCTTTATCTTCTTTTTCATTTTTTTGTCTCCATCTCTTCAGGTCAGCTCTTTGTTTTGGGTATTTATACACACATGCGCACACACAGTCGGGGGCTTCCCTCAGCTTCTATTTTTTCTTACCTGTGAAATCAGACGCCTCAAGTGTGTGTTAGTTTAGTTTTTTTCACAGAATAGTGATTTTCTAGCATATAATGTTCTCAGAGTCTTCTCAGTTTATGCTTTTACAATCAGATGAATCAACTATCTGTGGAATTATGGACACCAGGCCCCCATAATCACCACACGTATATTAATGTATCATGCCGTCATATGAACATACCATAACGGGAAGGATGTGCAGTGTTTTGCCAAAGTATTTCCTTTGGCAGCTACAAGGACAGAAACTGTGCTGGTCTGTATTTTTAAATGTGAGTCCCATGAGCCGAGGTTTACAGTGAGCTGAGATTTCTGGAACATTTGAACTCGGTTCAATCTAGATTTGATCACAACACCTGTAAATTACAGCTCTGAACACACACATGGGGGAATTGAGGTGGTTTTTGCCCTCAAATCAGTTTTACTGCAACAATCGGAGTCAATAAAGAGACCCGGAGTCCCAGCTTCAGTCCTAGAAACTGTGATGGTGCAAGGAATAGCTTCAGTAATCATTTACTCAATTTTATTCTTACACTTGTATGACTTACTTTCTTCTGCGGAACACAGAAGAGGATATTTTGTCATTTTTTAACAGTTTTTGCCCGTACAATGAAAGTCAGTGGTGTCCAAAACAACTTTCATTGAATGGACAAAATACACTCAGTCATTCTTGTTTCTCAGAAGAAAGAAAGTCATTCAGATTTGGAATGGCATGAGGGTGAATAAATGATGACAGAATTTTTGGGTGAACTATTCCTTTATGACTGCTCTCGTTTGCCTGATTTGGCTCCTCTGTATTTTAATTCAGTCAATTGAATATAAATACAGGCATGTTCAGTATAAACAAGGATGGAGATGTTGATGTGAGAGCTGAGGGAAGGAAAAACATTAGACTGTAAGAATGCCAGATTGTTAGGAGCAACAGTGCAGAGGGGAGGGAGGGAAACCAAGGTAGCAGCAGGAATAAATAGCCCTCTGGGACCTATTCTTCTTGTTCAGCGCATCTGCCAGGGGCAGCACGAAACCCAACGCCAGCCAGTAAGCATGTGCAAAGCCCTGAGCTCAATGGAGATTTATTTCAGAGTGACTTCATGCTTCAGGTGTCACCCACACCTCAAAACCCCAGACCACCACTCCATAGAACGGACAGGAGCTCTGATGTTTATTCCAAAATTTCACTTAAAAATGTTATTGATTTGGACTCTCAGGAAGGTAATATATATGGGTCAAAGACGTATAAGGTTTTCAAAGTAGCAAAAAATAAAACAGCAATTACAATTCCCTAAAAGGTTTTTTTAATGTTAATTGGAGTGTCACTTATGCCCTTATATTAGTTTTTTTTTGTGACTGATGAATGTACCCTAGTAAAATGTCATTCAGTATAACACTATGGGCATAAAATTATTATTTTTAAAAATACACTTAATCACAAGGTTATATGTCCATGCTTAGACTTGTAGAAATATAGCTACCCAGGAAAAATGACATTATTTTATTTTGAATAACACATATGTGAAGCGTCACAGGTACAACTCAAAATTTGTTTCTTTTACAAATATTTCCTGTCTTACACTGAAAAAAAAGCTAAAATCTATTAAAAGTATCTTTCAATTCATCCTTTGAGATTTGTTTTCATCTCTCTGAGTAAATAAAACAAAATGATTGTATTTTAATATAAAATACTGGTGTTGTATGACATTATTTTGTTACCCTGAATGACACGTATCACTACGGCCTAAAAATATTGATTAAATGTGAGTCCCTCAGCAATAACAGTACTGATCATTACTGATATTAGTAGCAGCAATAGTATTTTTCTTTTAGATATTTTCTAAGTTATAAAACTGTGTAAAGAAAACTGGAGAAGATGTTTAAAAATGTGAGAGAGATGATCCATATGCCACACACATAAAGAACATGGATTTTATTATGCAACATACTTTATCTGAAGCAAGAGGTACAATTTAATTCATGTAGGATTAAATCAGCATTAAACATTTCAAACAAAGCTATTAATTACAAAACATTTTCAGAAACATTGAATATCTTTTGAAAAGTAATATCATGACATTACATCACATCAGGCATTTTCAGCATCAGATTGTGTCCTTGTATGGATTGATGGATGATCAGGATTGGCATCCTTCTTTCTTCTCTGATTTTTTTTAAAATTTGATAGTTATGACACTGGTACTGAATATGATTTGCATCCATTAAATGTTATTAGATGTCCATTAATAGTAGGTTATAATACTTAATCAAAGTGTAAAAATTAAACCAACTCTCCCAAACTTTTACCGTCTCAATTTTTCAAAGTGCCCCAAATACGAAGCAGCTATTAGCTAATATAATTCATAATCAATTTTAATCCATAACTGTAATGTGTGTGTAATATTATATTAACTAATATAATCCATCAGTTATACCTTAACTGCAGCGCAATGAAACCTTAACTACAACAGTGCACCTTAATGTTAAAGGGTTAGTTCACCCAAAAATGAAAATTATGTCATTAATGACTCACCCTCATGTCGTTCCACACCCGTAAGACCTTCGTTCATCTTCGGAACACAGTTTAAGATATTTTAGATTTAGTCCGAGAGCTTTCTGTCCCTCCATTGAAAGTGTATGTACGGTGCACTGTCCATGTCCAGAAAGGTAATAAAAACATCATCAAAGTAGTCCATGTGACATAAGTGGGTTAGTTTGAAGCATCGAAAATACATTTTGGTCCAAAAATAACAAAAACTACGACTTTATTCAGCATTGTCTTCTCTTCCGGGTCTGTTGTCAATCCGCGTTCACGACTCCGCAGTGACGTGTTATCTGGTGCGCCCGAGCTTCGTTTACAGTCTGAGGGAGACTTTTACTCTTTCCGTTTACCGGAAAGAGTAAAAGTGAATCCTTTCATCTGTCGGCGTTGGTAATGCACTTTTACGTCGCCGTGGTTGTTTTTGGCGATTAGGACATCCGCGACATGCACACTTACGCACCATTTAAAAAAATATAGCAATACCAAAATACAAACAATGTATATGTAAAATACAAACAATGTAAAATACAGCGTGCATCTCCCTCAGACTGTAAACAAAGCTCGGGCGCACCAGATAACATGTCATGCCATGCAGCCCTCTCCTTATTAGACAATGGCATCTACAGTATAAAGATAATGTGCCTTGGAATACCTTAAAATGCCACAAAATAGTTTAATATGATAATATTCAGTTTTCATTCAGCAAGTAAATATGAATTGCATGATTTAAATGTTGTAAACTACTGAAAATGTGGGATAACAAAGCCACTGTCATTCAGCATAACGGGTCACGTTGTGGTATAACATGAAACATTTGTTGTGCTGAAGGACAAAAGCATGATACTGAAGAACAGATTTCATACATGAACATATTTAAGGTGCCCTAGATTCAAAAATTTAATTTACCTCGGCATAGTTAAATAACAAGAGTTCAGTACATGGAAAAGACATACAGTGAGTGTCAAACCCCATTGTTTCCTCCTCCTTATATAAATCTCATTTGTTTTAACGACCTCCGAAGAACAGGCGAATCTCAACATAACACCGACTGTTACGTAACAGTAACAATATTTGCATATGCCAGCCCATGTTAAAGGGATTACACAAGCCAGTATTAACGTCTGGATCTGTGCACAGATGAAGCATCAGACTAGGTAAGCAAGCAAGAACAACAGCGAAAAATGGCAGATGGAGCAATAATAACGGACATAATCCATGATAGCATGATATTTTTAGTGATATTTGTAAATTGTCTTTCTAAATGTTTCGTTAGCATGTTGCTAATGTACTGTTAAATGTGGTTAAAGTTACCATCGTTTCTTACTGTATTCACGGAGACAAGAGCCGTCGCTATTTTCATTTTTAAACACTTGCAGTCTGTATAATGCATAAACACAACTTCATTCTTTATAAATCTCTCCAACAGTGTAGCATTAGCCGTTAGCCACGGAGCACAGCCTCAAATTCACTCAGAATAAAACGTTAACATCCAAATAAATACTTTACTCACATAATTCGAAGCATGCATACAGCATGCATGACGAACATCTTGTAAAGATCTATTTCAGAAGAAGAAGAAGAAAGAGCTTTATTGCCAGGTATGTTGTTTACACATACTAGGAATTTGTTTTAGTGACAGAAGCTCCACAGTGCAACAGAGTGACAGCGACAAGACAAGACACATAATAAAATAATAATATACAAATTTACAAGATAGACAAAGTGCAAAAAAAAAAATAATAATAATAATATATATATATAATATAGACAATTGTATGTACAGTTATGTGTGCAAATTTGAAATATAAGTAAGTGTTTCAAGTAAATAATGTGTAATAGTGTTGTGTGTTCCATGTTTGTCAAGTGTTCATGAGATGGATTGCCTCTCATGAACAATTTTTACAATTTGAGGGTTATATTAGCTGTGTGAACTTTGTAAATGCGCTGTAATATAGTTGAGAGCTCGTTTGGCAGGGAGCACGCGATTTAAAGGGGCGGCGCCGAGTGTAAATCAGTGCATTGTTAATGATGCCCCAAAATAGGCAGTTAAAAAAATTAATTTAAAAAAATCTATGGGGTATTTTGAGCTGAAACTTCACAGACACATTCAGGAGACACCTTAGACTTATATTACATCTTGTGAAAAAGCATTCTTGGGCACCTTTAACAGGCTGTTCCTTTGTTATCCTTAATTTTCATATGTAATATAGCTTTTTATAAAATCATAACATTAAAAGTATCTTTTCTGTGTTTTAGGACATGTGCTTTAGTAACAAAGGTTACTAGAGGGTGAAAAAGTGAAACCATCAAATATTTCAGAGAGATTTACTCACCTTATCACATAGATAGAGGGTCTTCAATAGGTCCTCTTTGTGATGTCACACAATGTCACATGATTACCATGAATGACATTTTGACACTTTAGAGCTCAATAACTCCCTTTAATAGTTTGCAACACAAATATTTGTGGGTCAAAAGAAGGGTAAGAGTTAAATGATTTAATATTATATTTACACATATTTATCTTTTTATGTTAAATTAATGGCCTTTGGACACCAAATTTAGACATCTCGTCTTTGACCCATATATTACCCGTTTCAGTCGAATATACCTCACAATATAGGGTAAAAAATACGATTGCACCTTCCATTTCATACTGACTAAGGCTCTAAAAGAACATAGCATTCCTGGTCTTGTTGTGCACGTTATTTCAAATAAAAAGTTGTATTTTATTAAAATGTAATGCCTTATTCCGCCCTTGAAACAAAAACAACCACCTGGATCCATTCTCGTACATAACGCCCACTTTTTACAATCCAATCACACTCAAATCAAGACTAAATGGAATCCCACACTTTTTTTTCATTTAAAATCCTGTTTTACTCAGACATACATCAGATTATTGCAGTAAAATGGGTTGCATATTCCGTTTTAGCTTTATGTTAGTGGATTTTAGCAATTCTGAAGTTCTGTCTAAACATCTTGTCTTTCTCCAAGCAGCAGAATTGAGCTGTTTCATTGAGAAGTCTTTTCTAATATTGGACTCTTTGAAAACAGTCTCTTTAAAGTAGTGCTGGTTTGTAGCGTGTGAGCGCGTGGTGAGTTTTGAACAAGGCTCACAGGAGGCCGATGGTTTTTCGGCAGGAGGCTGGAGAGATCTTCTTCTCTCTCGTGCTCCAGATCGGTGGGGTTCTGCTGTCTGATCCTCGCTCCTCCTCCTCCTCCTCCTCAGCCAGATGCTCTTATCAGACTCAAACACATCTGCTGTTGCTCTGCACACACACAAATACCTGTACAACCACTATCCTTCCTTATCCTTTGGACCACCGTGAGAACCAATCACACACCCATAAATATACACATTCACCTGGAAATTTAAAAACTTCTTGTACAGCACTTCTACGAATTCCTTTAAATTTAATTCCATTTTATTACGTAATCATTTCCTTAAACTTAAATTACAATTCTGCATCAAAATAAATGTCGAGGTCTCTAATTTTCTAGTGCTATTATTATATATACAGCTTTCATCTTTATATGCAACTGTGTTGATATATCGAAGAAAAAAGCTCAATTAAAAGGATTAAATATTATTTCTATATTATATTATATTATTATTATTTATATATACACAACGCCATTTCAGTGTGTGCCCTTTAAATGCAAATGAGCTGCTGCGCTCGGCCTAAGAGGGCGGAGCTTCAAGAGCTCATTCTCTGGTGTCTGGAGTCAGTCAGAATGCACTATAATGTCAGAAACTGTGAATACATGCTGCATGGAGATAGAACAGGTATAGTTTAGTTCAATTACGGTTATAACTTATATTGCCTTCTTCCACTATATTAGTACAAGCCTGTTGTACCGGACTCCTTCCGAATGATGGCCAAAACTTTACAGATGAGTTTTATGACGTTTATTGTACTTCACACAAAAGATGAAGCATCCGTTTTCACTCTAGAAAATCACTATAAGAGCTTAATAAAACACAGTGCAAGTGTGCATTAAAATATTATCCATAAACTCTCTCTCCCTTTCATCATCATCAACATACACAGCGAAGTACACAGAAACACTCGTTACAACTAACAGTAAACAAATTAAGAGTTTGGTTCCAAAACGCGATAAACGCCATTTTTAAAAAAAATTCAGTTTCCGCCAAAATCAGTGTTGTATCTGGTCGGTATTGAAAAGTCATTTATTAATTTTGCGCAAAATGCGATATCCGTCGTGTTATTCTGTAATGTTTTCTCCCTTTCTTTCCAAAATAGATATATCCGCTCTCAACCAATCACAGCGCACCATTCCACCCACTGTAAACATTGAAGGCTTTTTAAAAAGCCTTTTTTAATACCAATGTACTCGGCAAATGTGTTTATTTAACCTTGCGTTGGCGCCAGATACTCTTTAATCGGTAAAAACAAATAATTTATAACATTAACAAGATGACCCGTTGAATTCATTTTGGGTGCGACGGCTGAATGTATTTTTAGTAAAATGCCTGTTTATAAGATAAATATTGGCAAAGTTTAGACTCTGTCATATATGTGAATCAACTTACTTTGTTGTGTATTTTCAATTTGAAAAATAACTTTTATATTGATGGATTAATTGCATTTTGAAAAAAAAAGTGTCATGGATTTATTGCATTTTGGGGGAAAAATAATAAGTTTTTATAATAAACTTTTTAAAATCAAAATGTAGATTTGAATTTGTAATGTTTTTATAGCCAAAAGATGCTATGTGAAAGTCTGAAACAGAAAATAGTGGTTTTTATCTTGCCACTTTCTTGCTAAAGAAAATGCCTTTTTACTCAAATTAATCAAAATGGAGTTATTGCGTTTTGGAACCAAACTCTTCAAAAACTCTTATGCCTTTTCGGGTGGTGCTTAATAAACTGGTAAACTTTATTTCCGTAAATCAACTCAGATGAACTGTAATAAAGTGCTCTCACCCTCATTACTGCACTGTAAAAAATATTCCGTAGTTTTAACAAAATAATTTTGGCAGCTGTGGTTGCCAGAATAATTTTGTAAAAAAAATACAGAAAAACTGTAAACACATTTACGGAAAATTTTACAGTATAAAACTAATTTACAAACAAGAACATTTGAATGTAAACCAGTAAATTCAACAATGCACACTACTACTAAAATCTGTTTTGTACCTTTAACATATACTGACAACCACCATAATAATGCAGGTGTAAAAGAGAAAGCCACATGAAGAATCAGTTCATCACAAATAGCTTTTCCACGAGTTGAAGTATATACTAATATAAAGAAGGTGTACAGAGTCATTCGCTCAAACGCAAAACACCATCATGGTAACCCACAACACTTACATAATGCAATAAACATTCATTAAACAACAGAAGATGTAACATAAAACCCTAATGTAGATAACTTATACCAAAAACTATTAAGAAACATGATTTTTTTTAATAAAATACTTTCAAATGTGGAGTGTCACACAGGGAATTGTGGGAATATCAGTTTGCAGTTTTTGACTGTAAATTATACATTGATTTGTTCTTTTTTACTTCTAAAAATTGTAAAAATGTACAGCATTTTTCTGTGAAAATTACATAAAATGTCTGGTAAGAGCTTTTACAGTTTTTCCCTGTATATAGTACGGGAACTTACTGTTAACCTA
The DNA here is from genome assembly GCA_003731715.1 of Anabarilius grahami. Classification (NCBI taxonomy): domain Eukaryota; kingdom Metazoa; phylum Chordata; class Actinopteri; order Cypriniformes; family Xenocyprididae; genus Anabarilius; species Anabarilius grahami. The sequence continues at coordinate 13,295,265 of RJVU01051648.1, forward strand.
TTTACATTTTTTCCCGTAGCGTTTTTACAATATTTTACCGTTAAAATCACATTCATTTTTTACAGTGTGCCGTATGGAGACTGTAAGCTGGATCACGAACTGATCTATCCTTGAGTAACAAGTTTTTAGCACAACCTCTGTTTTGTATTGTCCCTTTGTACTGACATTCGTTCACAAAGCAGTCCGGTGTGAAATGATTCGTGCAGACATAAATGAATTTCGGTAGAGTTGAGGGAGCGTTTTTGTCGAAAACAAAAGTGAATTTTGCATAATAGGTTCCCTTTAACATAACCACTTTAAAGTAGGTATAAAGGTCCACCCCTAACCTAACAGTGCGGCGAATAAAATCATCATTTATTGGGTACGTGCAATTGGAAGGTGGCTATCCCAAACCTTAAAACCTTAAATTTCAACTTGTGAAAATGATATTGAAATAATTTTTTGCATTTTATTCCATTGTTGTTTTAAAAATATCTTTTTGATTTTTTTTAAAAGTGAAGTTTTAAAAAATGTATATATTTTTTCTTTGTAAATGATGAAACTTTGTGTAAAAAAAAAAGTGTCCTGCATTTCATGTCACTACCGAAACACTGTATGTTTTAGTCCATTGGCTGAGACTGATTTTAACCACACCCCTACATTTTTGATCAGGAAATATTCCTGTGTCCCTCTTTCTCATTCCTAAATGGTGAGTAGATAGGTCCCATGTGTGTTTAAGGAACATCACTACCAAACCTTTTTTCTGCAATTAAACACACTTTTTTGGGTGTTATTCCATAAAATGTATGTGTGTACACATGTGTGTACAATGTGCTGATTAGCATCTTTGGGCTAGGCTCAAAATATTGTCACTACCGAAACAGTCACGACTGAAATATGTCATCATTGCTTGGTAGTGACAAAAGGGAAAACATAATCCTTTACAGTACAGTAATGCAAATCATTAATATTTTAGTATGTTTTAGTAGTATTTAGTAAGTGAGTTAAAATTTTATAATGTGATGTGGTCGCTACCAAAACATTATTGTCACTACCGAAAATGTGCAGTTATGACTGAAACATGGGAAGTTTTGTCAAAAATAAAGTATATTGAATTATCAACTAAGATGTTATGATAGTGTTTGGTTCAATGTATATTCATACTAATGAATCCTTAACTTTGAAGTCAGTATGATTAGCTTTATGCCTTATACAAAGAAAGATTTGATTCAAAATGCCACAATTCTAATAAATTACACTTAAAAATATTTTTAAAATTGTAATTGTTTTTAATAAAATGGCAAAAAATATATTTACAAGGTAGACAACAAAATCTTAATAGGTCAATATAACCCTTCTTATTAAATTATATTATGATTCGGTAGTGACAAATTTGGGGAGAGAAAAAAATTCCGAAACTTTTTGAAAATACAATATGAGAATTAACTGCACAATTACTAGCAATGTGTACTTTGGATATTATACAATTAGCTTACATATACAAAAAAACATCTTTTTCAAGATGTTTCCAACTCTGACTTAAACCAATTCTGTAGAATGGCCCATGTATGACTTTTGTAAAACAAAACAATTTACCTTGAAAATATAGTTTAAAACATTTTTTAAAATTATGATTCATATTTACTTAATGGTTACTCCACATGGCATTTTTATTACTTTTATATAAACTTTTCTTGAAAAATGGTATATGATTATTTTCAAAACTTAATAAAACCAACATGAATACAAAGAGTAGTTTTTTGTTTTCTTTTGTTTTAAGTGTGAACATTCTTATGTCATTGAATTAAGTATGTCTTGAAGAAATTGTGTGTCGGCACGAGTGGCGTAAAGGCCATGGTCCTCGAGTGAGTGATGAAGGACGGTGTGTTTGCTGTAATCTTCGCTGCAGACCCCTGGGGATCGGTAGGGCCATGAATGACTTGGCGGCCCACGGTGAGATTATACTGCACTGTGCCGGACTGGGTGGAGAGAACAGGATCAATCAGTGCTGTCAGCACCCAACATCTGACCACATACTACACAGAAAGAGAAAGCTATTTCTTGATTTCTTTTAGTTTAAGTTTATACGTGCTTTTACTCTATCTCTCCCATAAATACTCAGTGACACTCATGCAGAAGTGAGAATGTGCCACTCTTCACCTCAACAGTGTGTGATTTCTCTCTTTAGTTATCACAATTGACCCAGATTTCACTCTGGTGTTCCTGCACCCACACATAATCTCTCTTGTTTTATGCTTTTGTATTGTTTGTTTTCATACTCAATGCTTTCTTCAGACAAAAGAACAAGCGTGTGTGCTTTGAGGGAGCTCACGTTATATTCCAGACACAGTCATGCCACCTACTGCTTTTCTAATCAGCTGCCGGCGCTGACCACAGGATCATGACTGATGCCCCCTTCTGAAGCCCCTCTCCCTCCTCTCTCTCCGCTCCCTGCTGCTTTACAACCATTTGATTTCGCATTCAGTTTTTATCTAAAGTGTCATTAATTGGATTAATTGTAGAATGAAACCCGTGTTATTAACAGAGGAGGAAAATACAGGGTTTAGGTGGGGATTAATATCTCACACTACAAAACACACACTCACGCTAGCATTACGCAGACACATGTGGCCTGTCTTAGACATGGTGCCTAGTCAAATGAAAATGTATGTGGCATTGTTGATAAGAGCAAAGGATTCTTATCTCAGACTGAGATAAATGCTAAATCTTTGGTGCTGCCTTGAGAAATTGGTGATTTTTTTTTCAGTCTGTTATACTAAGAAGGTGACTGAACTGAAAAATTAGATTCAATGAAGAAAGGATGATGAATAGGAGGATGCATAGTGAATCATATGGATATGTTTGTTTGCGGCAACAAATGAGGTGGTCTATAATGTGGATCATTTCCATTCATCTCAAAATGCAACCTATTTTTTTGCTCATGTGCATCCAGTTATGGACATTATTTGGAGCCTTGTCTCTCTGGAACTACAGGAAAACTACATCATGATATGTCCTTTTCTGATGGTAAATATATGATATTATTGGCTGCTGTGTTGTCACTAGTTGAAGGAATGTGTCCTGTTATCTTCTATGTGGATAACAGAGCATCTGGAGAAGGTCAGCTAAGAATGAAGTCACAACCTGATATAGCATCTGTTCAGCCTATGTCTCACTTACTGACGAATGTGAAACTGTGATCTGATATCCATTTTTCTTTCTTTCAGATGCTTAATAAATGGTCAAGATTGTTTAAAAGAACCAAGCTACTGTCTAAACAACTGCTGAAGGTTTATTTCCATACAAAATGACCTTTATCTACTTAATGAACAAAAATTAACAAATAAATCCATACCTAGTGAGGAAAACGTGAAATTTTATGCCATTATTCTCTCATTATATTTACTTTTGTCTTTCACGGAAGAAAATAAAATCATGTAGGGTTGGAATAGCATGAAGGTGAGTAAACAATGACAACTTTTAATTTTTGAGAGAACCACTGGTCTAGAATGATAATATGTGGTCTTTTTTTTAGATAACTTGACATGTCTATGTGTTCTTTAGTGTAGTAGGCTATTTCATCGTATCTTCATAATGTATCGAATAACGCCAAAACACATTTTAAGGCCAGAAACACACTTCACGCGTTCGTTTATGAGTCGCGCTCCGACACATTTTGTAGCGCAACGTACGTTCGCGTACTTGCGTGAAGCACGTTCCTGGCTTAAACACACATTCCATGGCAAAACTGACTGTGCAGATTTAAGACACACAAAAAAACCAATATAATTATAAAAGCAAAAAAACACGTTATGCCAAACACAAAAAAGCAAAACACTTGTTGTCACAGACATGTTGTCACAACGTTTCACAATACATCATCCCCGCTGGTGACTCCTGGCATTCACGAGCCTGTGTGCTATTGGCTCTGATCTCTGTCCATCATCTCAGGCGCTGATTCATGTGGTTAAGGCACTAGTCCCGCCTCTCAAAAACTATGCGCTGATTGGCCACACCAATGCGCGCGAGGCGGGTCGGGCTCTCTCGGAGGTTCCTCAGCGAACGCGCACTAGTGGCAGTCCGGAGCGGTAGCGCTAGCTCAGTACAACGAAGAGGACCCAACGAGTCTACATCGCGCGACTCTATCGAAAGGAAAGAAAGAAAGAGAGAGAGAAAGACTGCACCTTAAAATCAGCCATTATACCTGGAGAGCGTCACCACAGCCTGGAGGGGGAACGAGGGATTTGATCAGCACCGTTATTTTTTTCTTTTGTGTTTTCTTTTTTTTTCTTTTCTGGGGGAAGGATTGTGAGCGTTTGTGTGCAAAGATGATGGTCGGGGAGATGGAGGTGAAGGAGAGACCGAGGCCGAGTCCCGACTATCTCATGCAGTTATTAAACGAGAAGAAGCTCATGACGAGTTTACCGAACCTGTGCGGCATCTTCACACACCTGGAGAGACTCTTGGACGAAGGTACGTGTGTGTAAACTTTACCACGAGTGTGTATGTGGTGTTTCACAACTTCACAAACTATTTGTCTTCAGCGAAAGAGACTCAAACCGATGGTTGAGGTTTCTGTTTTAACTAGGCTTACCTTTTTGCGTCTCGTTTTAAACGTTTAAACCGCTCTGGACAGTTTTTAACAGTTGGAATTTGAAAAGTAACGTTAGTTCCACCCCGTCGTTTCGTGTGTGTGTCGCTAGCGCTGTTAGCAGTCTGCTAAATCAACAACTTTTCACGTCGTCATATTTGCTAACTTTCACTTCTTTATCATATTTTTAAGATCTTTAAGAGTTTATTCTTCTTCTAAGTGTTTGTCTCGTCTTGTAAATGGCACCACACCAGGCGTTTGAACGGCTCCTAACTTATTTTAGGGTGTGAGTGAGGTTAGCCGAAGTTGGTAGCTGCACACAAACTTAACGTTTATTATTTACTATAAATCTGTGTATTTACTTAGGTATACTGAAATATTAATATCTGTACTGAACACAAAGGATTTAATCAGAACAATTAGCTGTTTGTTTGCAGATTAAGATTTCCCCCCGAGGCATTCAGTTGAGTTTTGCATGAATGCGCCCTATGGACAGAGAGAGAGAGAGAGAGAGAGTGAGAGAGAGAGAGAGAGAGAGGGGCACTGTGCAGCATGCCTAAATGCCTAGACACATCTGTGTCAATAGCACAGCATAAACTACTGTTTATTCTAGACATAGACATGGCTTGTAAAGCTTTTTAATTTTAGCATGCAATCTCAGAGTGAAAGACTGTGTTATGCAGCAGGTTTCTCTCATTGCAGCTTGTCTATCTTCACCGTCACTCATTCACTTCACATATGTTCTTGGTTTATTTACACGCGCTGTTTGTGTCTGAAATGCATGTAGTTTATAGTCAGGCTTTAATCTCCTTCTGTTCCGATACGGAGAGGTTTGAATTCCCACACACACACACAGTATCCGTCGGAATTAGTTTCATGGAGTGCACAAATGCTCGCGCTATTGACATACAAACACGCGGCTCTGTTTGTCTAGTAACAAAGAGGAACGAGCCGCCGCAAAATCTGCCGCAATGCTATCCAATATCAGCTTTGTTTGCGCTAGTATTCTCTCGGCGTGTTGCAAAATCACCCTGTGCGTCACTGGATAAACTAGTTTGGTTTGACGGATCACAACTCCACATACCGACACACAACCCCAGAAACCGCACATTGGATTGGTTGTTTGATTGATTGTATGCAGTCGCACCGCTAAACTTTCTGCTTGCGCTAACTGCCAAGTTCATGACGGAACTTGTCGTCAGAGATTTAAATGTTCAGATTTTTTGTTTTTGTTTTATTGTTGGAGTAAACGTGCTTTAAAAGGGAAAGTTCTCTAAAATAAAATCTGTCAATTTAACGTTACTCAATCAAGAATATATTTTGAAGAACGTTGGCAACCAAACATTTTTAGAGCCCATTGACTTCCGTTACATATGGACCAAAAAAAACAAACATATTTTTCAAAATATCATCTTTTATGTTTCACAGAAGAAAACCTTGAATAGGTTTGGAATGACATAAGTGAGAAAACGGCATTTTCATTTTTAGGTGTACTGTCCCTTTAATATCTTAATGTTTTAGTATGTGGACAGTGAGCTTTCAAACTACTAAACTTTTTACCTCTACAGCAGGACTTTTTCTTCTCTCTCTCTCTACGTAAATGGCACAGATGTGTTTTCTTAAGAAGTCTTCTACTTTGTCCCTTAGTGTCTCCATGAGAGATTTCTCATGAAGCTGTGTGCTCTGACACCAAACGGCGAGGTGTTAGTTTCTCCTGCAGTGATACAGCCTCATGTTTGTGTATCTGCACTCATTCTGCTCTGTTTACCTGAACTTTGCTCCTCTCTTGCTGTAATCAGTTCTCTTCAATCCACTCAAAAATGCTGAAACCGCCGAGGACAACTTCATCCTTCGTTTTTTCCCCCTATGACACACATTTCTTTGAACACACACATGGATTGGACTAGGTGTAAAATCTCTGCTGTGCTCTGCTGAATTTGCATACTGATTTGCCTATGCAAATGAGCAGCTCAGGGTGATGTGGGCCAGTCGTGTATTTGTAACGGTAAATACTCAGACTTAATGCGTAGGGAGGAAAATTTGTACCGCTACACACAGCGTCTGCTATCTCTCGTGACCTCTGCTTTACATCAAGCCGATACAGGTTTTCAAATGACTGATACTGGTGTCTAGACAGCAGGGTGATATATAACATTTTTATTAAGTCAACAACATTTATTAAAACCAAGAAAATGAATGTGCAATATTGATTAGCAAAGCTGGCGGTAGATTATGGAGCTGACACCAGACGAAATGATTTCTTCTGTTAATCAGACACAGTTATTGATGTGAATAATCGCAAAATGGACAAATTGGCTGAAGTGTTGGTCTGTCACGAGTTTTAGGGGGGACGTGTGCTCCATCTTGACTGTGTATTGCACTGATTCAAGATCAGGTTTCATCCAGATCTGTGCTGTTACAGGATGGGGTATGTTGCAGATCAGTTGTAAAAGGCGTAGGTTGTTGTGTTGTTTCCAGCAGAAATTGATCTGAGAAGGTTAGACAGATGATAGTATCTTAAGTATTTCATTAAGCATTGCTGTTGTTATTGTGGGGTGTTTAATGTGTAACTAAAGCACAGACTTAAAACATTTCTTTGCAGCTTCATACTTTTCTGCTGGATGAAAGAGACGGTTTGGAAGTGAAATGTGGGAACGCTCTGAGTTGTCTCCTTGTAAGAGTTCTGGTGACAGCTGCGCACAAACGCTCATAACTCGAATGGATTGTATGTGTTTGCAGCTGTTGTCATGGCAAAGGAAAACCAACACCCTTACGTCTCCCTCGTCACCCTCTCTGTTCCCCACACAAGACAACTGCTCTCCCTCCCTCTCCCTGCACTGCGCAAGTGTGTGTCAGGCTGACGAGAGAAAGACAGGTTTGCAGCATGCTTGTGATCTTCAGAGGTGACCCTGCGGGTGTTTTTAGAGCTGTCTTTGATAAGGCAGTGGCAGCTGCGTCCAGTGCCAGAGCTCAATGCAGGAGTGTTCAGTGATGGAGGGAATGAGTCAAGGTTAAAGATCTTGATTTCTCATGGTCACACAGGTTGTTAGGAAATGATCCTGTCATGAAGTGGTTTGTGTCTCTTGGAAATATGTACACCACTGTTAACAAGTTTAGGGTCATAAGAATGTTTTTGAAAAGTCTCTTATGCTCACCAAGGCTGTATTAATTTGATTAAAAATACAGTACATTTTTAAAAAGTAATATTGTGAAATTGTAATTTTAAAATAACTCTCTTTTCGGTAACACTTTGGTTTAGGGTCCAGTTCTCACTATTAACTAGTTGCCTATTAGCATTCATATTACTAGTATATTGGCTGTTTAATAATACTTATAAAGCACATGTTAATGCCTTATTCTGCAAACCATATTATACATCTTTTAATCTTAACAGTGAGAATTTACCATATGCACGAAACATTCTTAAGGACTTCCGCAATAATATTAGCCAGCTGGAAATCTTCAGATGAAATGTCACTTGTTGGTGTGTCACCATCTTCAATGTCCTGAGGTAGCATCAATAGTGTAATACTTGGTTTATAATCAGAATATAGTCACTTAAATAGTCAGGCCTAGCGTTAATTTAGTTATTCAAACGTAAGATGACATAAAAAAAGTCTCAGTGTTCCTCCTCTGCAAAATTCAGTTCGACCATCAGTTTGAAAAAAGCGTCAACACGCTGTAAATTAAAAATTATTGTGCACTTGAGTTAATTAATTAAATAAAATGTGAGTTTTCACTAGTGTGCCAAAATCATTGAGTTTGTGCTTCACTGACTGACAGCTGCTGTGAATATCAAGGGAGAGCGCAGTCCTCGCTTTCTGTGTAATTCATTCGCAAGAAAAGTTAGTTTTTTTATGAGATTTTGTGAGTACTTTATACTTCACCTTGACCAAACCTAGTGATTTTATAATGTTTGATATCTGAGTGAAAAACTATTACAGGAAATGGCTAATAGCCAATAAATGCTCCTCTGCCATCATCTGCTGGTTATAGTGGTAATCAATGTGTTTTTATTTATTTATTTATTTTTTTATATATAAATATAAGTGTTTTCTATCAAATGTTGGATTTCCTACATCTTGAAACATTCGGCTTTACAAATGGGGACAGTCTCAGAAGGATAAACATAATGTTTGTGGTCATCACGTTAAAAATAAAATTTGAAGTGCTGGGAAAATGTTGCGTGTGCGTGTCTAATTAAAGACACAGCATTTCTTATTCAAACATTCACAATACCTTCGTCTTTATTGCAATCAATAAAACTGGTTTATTGGCAAATTAGGCAAGTGTAATAACTGCATTAAAAGATAAATACCACATTAAAAAGTTAACCATTGATGGTTTTGTGTCGATTTACAGCGAGTACAGAATGACAGCTAACTGTTCACCAGAAATGCCCAAGCTGGCTTAACGAAACCAGGAAGTAACCGTGCATATGGTCAATTGGACCCTAAACTAAAGTTTGACTCTGTTTTCTATTTGAATATATTTTAAAATATAATTTTCTTCCTGTGATGGCAAAGCTGAATTTTTAGCATCAGTACTTCAGTCTTCAGTGTCACATGATCCTTCAGAAATCATTCTAATGTGCTGATTTTGTGCTCAAGAGACATTTATTATCAGTGTTGAAAAGGGTTGTGCTGCTTGATATTTCTGATGTGTATGAAGTTTAAAAGAACAGCATTTATTTGAAATAGAAATCTTTTGTAACATTTAAAAATGTATTTACTGTCACTTTTGATCAATTTAATACATCCTTCATGAATAAAACTTAATGACCTTTTCAATGGTATTGTAGCTATATTTATTAAAGTTGGAATAAATAGAATATACCAATTTTCCACTTCATTAGAGATCAGGAAGTAATTTCTTCATTAGATTCATTACTCTGAAAGTACAGTAATTTAGATGCAGCATTCGTGTTTGAGGTCATTCCAGGTGCTAACAGGAAGTGATTCTTATAGGCTGGGACCCGTGGGACCCCTTTACAGCATCTAGTTTAATTAGCTAGCTGGATCCATTAGCTCAGGTACTCGGCTCGAGCCAGGGTTCAGTAGAGTGAGTGTGCAGATAATTTTATTCTCTCTATCTTTGTTTCTCTCTTTTTCTATGTCCTGCTGGGCGGTGATAAATTGGATAGCAGGAAGAGGTTGACAGGGTTAGCGCTGGGAACAGAGGAGTCTCGCTCATTTTCTCTCTCCCTTCCCCCCTAGTGGCGGTGTGTGTGTGGACTGGCCCCTGACTTGGCCCTTGTGTGGCCCCTGATAAAGTCATGTCTGTGTGCGTTAGGCTGTGCCCCGTTATCAGGGGGTGTCTCTTACGAGTACAGGGGTTTCTTATCAGACTCGGCCCTGCCAGCTCCACTGTCTGCCTGATGCACAGACACTGGCACACACCCTTCAACAACTTTTCCACCCAGGTACAGTGAAGAATTTATTTAGATGGTACAGCTGCAACGTTTTTGCTCTCGTTGAGCCAGATTCTTTCTTCTATTCTGGCCGCCGTAGCTGGGAGCCTGATAGGCTAAAGCTGATGCAATGATTCAGACACGGTCACTAAATTCCTACACTCATGCTCATGTGCTTCCTGTAAGAGAACAGCAGGGCTTTCATGGGCCAGCTTACACAGGAAGAGGCTGATTCAGTGTTTTTGGAAGTGGAGGAGTCCTTTTCATAAGAACCAAAAAACAGTTTCTCAACTAAAAGTCATGCTTTTATAGCATGAGGCATTGTGTGTGTCTGTAGTTTTACTGTGCTTAGTTCTAATGTGGTCGGGAGAATCTGTCCAGGAGCGGTTGGTGTTTATCCTCTCACTCCAGAGTGGGGGGAAGGGCCTCACCCTTTTACATTCCACAGCTGCCTGAAATATCTCCACACCCCTTCACACTCCTCTTTCATGCCATTTCTGTGCTGTTTTTCTCTGTTTTAAAACCAGCAGCTTGGAGACAACGTGTTTGTCTTTGCGTTTTCCTCGAGTTCTCGTTCTCACTAATTGAGCAACAGAGGAATTGTTTGGCTAAATCAGACAGCAGTATTCCTTAGCGCTCATCTACACATTCATTAAGCAATTGAATCCATCTAATGTTTGTTCTGTCTCCTTAAATGCTTTAATTAGGCGTAATTATGATCGCTCTTATTTTGTTTGGGCTGGAAAATGGTCCTTCAATTGATCCACGTGGACCGTGGCCTCAGCCTCGGCCGGAGGTGGTTCTGTTTGACTGTCTCACCCTGTGATTTCAACTCTTCACCTCCTATTTGCTCTCAGCAGCAGATAGGCATCACTGCAGTTTTTATTTTGCTGTAGAAATGGGTGTCTCCAGACCAAATGTGTTTCTGTCTGTTTTGAGTGTTGCCTAATAGAGGACCAATCAGAGCGTACCGTGCACCAGCCCTCATGGGAGGGCACAGATGTCATTGTGAAATAAGTGGGTTATTTGTCTGTCTTTTCTACAGTAAATGATATCAGACTGATTCAGTTCAGAACATCATCTGTAGTTGCCATTTTGTTATAATTCTCACTTGCTAATAGAATATTTTACACTCTCTCTCTCTCTCTCTCTCACACACACACACACACACACACAGATTACACAAACACACTGCCTTTACTGTCACTTTTAATCAATTTAGTATTTCTTTCAACAACAACAAAAAAAACTGACCCCAAACATTTGAACTGTAGTGTATGCCTCATCTCTGCAGTAATAAAATTTGAAGTATGTGTTTTAAACAGTGCATTGCAAGTGTGATTGTGTCTCGTCACGCAGCATATTCAGGTTCATTGCGGATGGATAAACTGCCTGCCGTTGGAATCTTGTTGTGCTTGGTTAGGGCAGCGTCATTCCTTTGAACACGCAGTAGCATTCCAGAAGTGGCTTTACAATGTAACCCACCTAGTGGCTTAACAATGTAACATGCACTGACTGAGAGCCTGTCTAGAATGCCAGAGACAAGCAGTGCTGATGCTGGATACTATTGGGAAATATCAGTACTCTTAGAAAGACTCTTGTCCAGTCAGATTCGAGGATCAGAACTAACTGTAGCCGGGTTTCCATTACAGATTTGCACAAAACTTGTGATATTTTATAAATGTCGATAAAAAAACTATTGTGAAATAACTGCATTTACATTAACCAATGTTATGTGACTAAAACTTAATTTTTTTTCTCTCCTGATAAGTTGTTCCAAAACTAATGGCAGCAGATGTTAGTAGGTTTAAGCAGCCACTGCACTAGCCATTATTTTTAATCAAAGGAGGTGTAGGCGTGTTTTCCAAGCATTAATGGCAAGGAAAGCCCCTTATACTTGGGATGTATGAGGTGTTTCTGAGTGTTTCTCCCTCCTATCTGCTTCGAGGTCTTGACAAATTTTGGCATTTCTTTGTTTAGAATCCACTATTCTCGTAATTATTTTGTCTTTTATGAGTTTAATAAAGAACTGTCTCGTCTTCTGTCCAAACATACCACGGCATCTTTAAAGAATGATCGACATTTACGTATGCCGGATGACCTGTAAATGCAAAAAAAAAAAACTGTTTCCTTTTTCAAATTGCCTGAAAAACCATCTCACGTGAGCGTAAAAACCTTTTTATTATGGTAGTTTTTGCGATATTTGCATGTTTCCATTGGGCATATTTTTAATTCGCAATTTCAATTTGCGCAATTTAACCCTTTGACGCATAGGATCACACCGGTGTGATAAGAACGTTCAGCGCATCATGTGATCAACTGCCAAATTCAAATGTGCTTACGCGCTTTTGCTGGCACCGAGCCAGAGCCAGATGCACTCAGTGCTTTTTTTTTAATATCACACATATGCAGTGTTTTCAACAACATAATGTTTATTTTAGGTTTTAGACATTTAAATACACATGACTACTAACAAAACAATACATTTAGAGTTTGTCAAATACACTGATATCTATAGAAGCAGCAATAACAATACTTTCCATTATAATTAGACAACACGTTTTATTCATTAAGATACACATTGTGGAAGTAACTTTAACTTTAAAGTTTACTCTATTCTTCCCCAGTTCACTGGCTCACTTACTTTCATGTATTTGGGGAGAAGTGGATGAATTTGCATGTTGTAAATCCAACAGATCCGATTCTCTGTGCGGCGCAAACTAACATGGCGGTGCATATAGCTCAACTAACGCGATCGTTATAAAGGTGTTTAAACAACAAAACACATCCACTTGCACATATTTGACAATCGGAATATCAGATATTTCATGCTATAGTTAACAAAGTTGTCAATATTTTGAATAAAAAAAGAAAAATGAAATAAAAGCAGATCATCAGTAATACAGAGCTGCGGTGTGTTACGTGACAAGCGATGAAGCATCACCATGGAAACAAAGTGATACGTTCTAAATAACGGTCGTCTTGAAAAACTCACGTTGGGGGATCAGCCAGAATATTTTAAACTTGTGTGTGAAAGGGTTAAAGGGTAGTTGAAACAGCTTGTTAAACATATTTCAGTTGCCAACAAGCTTATTTTAAGGTTAGTGTTCTGTTATGTGGACCCTTATTTTTGACATGTTCTGTTTCCTTTAGTTCCTGTTTCCCCGCTCTGTTTAGCTTTGGTTTCTTTGGTTACTGATTGTGGCCTCATTTGTTGCAATAGTTACGTATAAGTATCACATATGTCTAGTTTGCTTTTCTTTGTTCTACCCCTGTTTTATATAGCTCTTGTTTCAGTTGTTCTTGGTCACTTGTTTGGAATATTAATAAAGCCAGTTTTTTGAAACCATCTTTGTGCCTGCTGACTACATCATAACACTTATTTATATAGCAAAAAAAAAAGATATGTATCACTATGTTGAGACACTCAAAATCACCGCAAGGGAAATTCCTTTCACTGTGATGTCCCTAATTTTTAGCCTTTTGTATGTTCAGAAAAAAAACAATTGTGAAACCAAGACCAACAGTCTAGAACAAACCATTGACTATTTCTAGAGCACTTAACAACAGATATGAACAGCTGTTTTACTCTGGGCAGATGACTGCGTGTGTTTGTGTGTAAGCCTTTGTGGTTTTGTCTGTGTGTGTTCTAAAGGCTAAACTGAAGCTTAGTCACCTGTTGTAATTTTAACATTCCACTACAGCCAACTGTGTGTGTGTGTGTGTGTGTGTGTGTGAGAGAGAGAGAGGGAGATTTCTGTTTCACTGTGGATGTTATATCGGCCTCCATCAATCCCGCTGTCACACAACAGAGAAGCCATTGCCGTCCCTTCGTGCTGCACAAAGCCTTGTCTTTGTCTGCAAGCTCCTCTTTACACTGCTGCATTTGTGCTCAATTAGCTCTTAAATGTGTCAAAAACAAAAGAGCATCATGGGAGAGGAAGACTATGTCATGACTGTGCTTTTGTGAGAAGGTTTAGTGCGCTAGTGGGGTCAAACAGATTGATTGTGTGCACAGAGAGAGAGATGGCAGGGTCGAACAGAGCCGGGTGGCAGAAAACGGCTAGAAAGAGACATGGAAAGACAAATAGTATGTGTTGTGAAATGCGGTCAGCCTGCATGGAGGGGGGGTGGGCCAGTGTCTGTGGGCTTCACAGACACGTCTACACTCGAACAATGAAGCATTATATGTTCAACATAACTCTCTCACACACACATGACATCACTGCTTCGGCATACGGGACGTGACCTTGGTTACAGTTTCTGTTTGTTGGGTCTTTTTTGCACCACCGGTGTAACCAGCACTGGTCACAGTGACTGATTGTGTCATTGCATTCTTTCACTCTTTCAATGTGCAGAAAGCCTCACAACAGTAGCCACACAAAGCATTGATATATATATATATATACCATAAATTAATTTGGATTTATGACTGAATTGGTTTAGATAAGCTTGTTGCAGTAAAAGGAAGCCATAAACGCATTTAACATGTATACGGACACGAAAGCATTCTGTGCCATCCTGATATAGTTAACATGCGTTTTTGCATTAATGTAGAGGCAACAATGCACAGACCTTCAGATGTCTGTCCAAATAAATGGATATTATTCAGGTAGCTAACAAAAAACACTGCTACAGTTTAGCTAACTAAACATTGTGTCTACACCGGATGTGAACTGTGCCATGCGAAGTGGCAAAAGACAATAGAACGCATTACAATCATTGATGTTGTCTATACTGAATGTGGCGTGACACGACATGAAATCCCTAGCAGCAAACTGATGCCTCGTTCTATTTATGATGTACTCCATGCACACGCTATAGGAAGGACAAATTAATTTGCGACGATCACTTTGTTGTGTCCAGTGTAGACAGCTTCTAGCTGTTGTGGCACAGTCGCGTCTGATGTAGACACGGTGTAAATGTGCGGTCACACTGCACTTTTCGTTCCATTGACTTCCATTCAAACACATGCGACTGCGTCAGACCGGAAACGCAAGCTTGTGCGAAAGATTTTGCTGCGTTCCAATGTTCAAGTTTGGTAAACTGACCTGTGAATTCGCATCATGTGAAGACGTGCGACCATTAAAAGATCGATTCTTCATGGCATGACCTCTTGGCTGAATTAAAATAATGATATTTTTGCAGTAAAGTCGAGTAAGTTCTATATTTTTTACATTTTTAATGTATTACTTTAAGTTATGTTGAATTAATGTTTATAAAAATGACGCTGTAGACCGAAATTTCACACGTTCAAAGTCTAGTGTGACCGTGGCTTATCTCTGCAAGATTCTCTTTAAAGTGTTGTTGTTGGTAGAGTTTTCAGACTTGGGCCCGGGGGGTTGGTGGAAAATTCTATAAAATAAATTTGGTTTGAGAATGTAAATTAACATTCACTCTTTATATACAATGTAAATGGGCCTGTGTGCATAATTATGTGGCTGCCTTTATATTTAGGAAGGGCTTCCGTCACAAAGGGGTCATCATATTTGGTTGTCCTTGGCATTAAATTTTTTTTGAACACCTCTGGTTTAAACTGTTGATCGTTTCCTAAAGGTGCATCTTGCAAAATGGTTTTGTTTCAGGATCCAGGTTTCACACTGAATGTAAAGTGTCTGAACACAGTAATTACACAAACTAAAATTAATATTATAAAATTAAATTGATTAATATAATATTATTGATATTGCCATGTAGTATACTATCGTTCAAAAAATTGGGGTTGCGATTTTTCTTAAGAAATGCTAGGATGCATCAAATGTGACAGCAATGACATTTATAACGTAAAGAGAGATTTCTGCTTCAAATAAATGCTGTTCTTCTGAACTTTCTATTCATCAAAAAATCATGAAAAAAATGCATTACGGTTTCTACACAAAATATTAAGCAGTACAACATTTTTCATTAATAATGAATGTTTCATGAGCACCAAATCAACATATGATATATTTCTGAAGGATCATGTGACACTGAAGACTAGAGTAATGATGCTGAAAATTCAGCTTTTCCTCATAGTAATAAACCAAATTCAAGACATTTTAAATTTGGATTATAATAGACAACACTTAGTGTAAATTATAGTAATTTTTACTGCATTTTTGATCAAATAATTGTAGCCTTGTTGAGCACGAGATTTATCAAAAACATTTTCTATCTCTTTCTCCCTCCCTGTTCTCTCAGTTTCTGTGCCGGCTCCATTTCTTCTCTTTAACTAAAGACTTTTGCTCACATTTAAAGACTATAACACAGTCTGTCTGTTTGCATTAGTCAAGAGTCCTATGCGGATGCTGCTTTTAGTATGTTACACTTTCTTTCCATTCTCCCTGCATCTTTCTGTTCCTGTCTTTAAGACCATCAGCTGAAAGCTCATGATGGACAAAACTCATTGTGACAGCTGCTAAGTCATGAAATTGTGAATCTGTTTTTTCTTGTGCGTTTCGTTTTTCTTCTTATATTGAATGTGTGTGGAGAGCAAAATTGCATCTTACTGTTGTCCATCTAATGCTGGAATTTCAATCAGTTCACATTTCCCCTCACTCACACTCTCTCACACACACATGCACAGTATTTCTGTAAATATTTGTTTTTATCTTAGTTGCCGTAGGCAGCTTAATTTTAATTACTGAACCTCCAGGTAACTCTGCTCTTTGATTGGTCCTTGGATTTTGTATCAGTTTCTCTTCAGAATGCCAATGAACTGGTTTTACACATCTGCTGATCTGCGCTGCATGACTGGAAAGTTCCTTGATAAATATCTACCTTATCGCACTTATTACAGGTTTTGTCTTGTGACATGGGTGGCCCAGGATACCTAAACATTAGAATGAACTGTCTGAGTGACGGAGTGAGAAATCAGTTCTATAATATACTCATCTGTGACTCTTTAATAAAATTGGTGTAACGTGTCTTCAAGACTGGCAGACAGTCTCCTTCCTGTTGTACACGGTTGTGCTCAGGCTTGTCTGGCAGCTTTTGTTGTGGTGCTGTTACCCAGAGTGCTTTGCTGTCATTACTACTCCCGTGAAGGGTGACACTTTGTGTTGTCTGCCATCCTGTGTCCCCAGGCATCTCTTATGAGATCGGTTACATAGTAAAACTAGCACCTTGAGATCTCACTCACTCTCTCTTCTCTCTCGTTCACTGGTGTAAATGGTCCTTGTCATTGGCTGCCCTCATTTCCTGCTAATTAAAAGCAGAGGAACGCAGCTCTGCCACTCCATCTCCTGCTAATAGAGGACAGGAAAAAGAAGGGATGATGAAAAGGAAGAGTACAAGCCGGCGGTTTTCGCCAGTGCTAGCTTTTGACCATGACATCAGAGACGAAACCACAAAATCAGATTAGTTCTGCCCTCCTTTACACCACTGGTGATTAGTGCTAATATTGGTGTTTTTGACACCACAGCAAGTTATTTAAAGAGAGGCTTTACAAAGTTTGTTTTTGAATGGAAAGGGGAACAAAGAAGCTCAGTTTGTTCTTGTTTGTTTTTGGTTTGTCATACTAAGCAAGTTTGTTATCATGTTTTAGGAGGAAAAGGGGGGTGTCCTGTCCAGGAGGAAGGAGTTGTTTAGTTATCTGCTCTTAGCACATTTACTGACTGGTTCCTTCCTTCCTGCTTGAGCATTCAGTTCTTCCTGTCATTGTTCAGCAAGTTCACTGCATTTTCTCTGTGTGTGTGTGTGTGTGGTCAGTGAAAGCATTTCTCAGAAATGAATAAATAATTAGATGCCCAAAGTAATCACAAGTAGATTTTCACCTTGAGTAAATTTTTCTTTTTTTTGCATGTAACCCATGTCTGATCTGAGATGGTTCATGTATCTCATACTAATCTCACAGGATCCTCTTTTCTGAGCAGTCACACGCTCTCAGGAAGTCTTGCACACTGATGGTCTGTGGAAACATCGATGGCTTTTCCTTTCTGCCCAAGTTCAGAATCCTCCGTTTACTTCCTGTTATTCCTCCAATCCACATCCTGCTGAAGTGTTGTTGTGTGATTATGCATGTGTTGGTTTGTGTGTGTGCACAGATGGAGTACAGTCAACAAGTCATTTGGCAAATGGAGTGAATTATCTGTAAATTTGTAAATGGTATAATCAGTTTTTCTTATCTCACTAGTACAACCTGTTTAATTCCAGAAACATCTGCTCTGCCTTTGTGTGAGCGAGAGAGAGAGAGAGAGATATTGAAGCATCTCTGTCTGCCTGCTGGCCGAGGTTTACTTGCAGTTCTTGGAGAGTTAGGTTGTTGTAATTAAGTAGGTTGGTTGTAGTTGTTGCCAATTTTGTTGAAATCTGCGTTTTCCTGCACTAAGGTTTCCTACTGTTTTTACACTACTTGCATGTTTATTCTCAACTACATGCTAAACAAAATGATACTATTTTGTAGGTCTGGGACAATATATTGATTCATCAAGATTTTCCGAATGCATCGTGTTTCTCTCTTGAATCGATACTGAGCTTAGTTTTTAAACAGCAGATGGCGCTCTAGTCTAGTTTTTAACCGCACGCTCAAATGCTGACGAAGACCACTCGTGCGTTCGGTTATGTACTTGCACCTCAGAATGCTTTTATGACGTGAGATTAATGTAAACAACCCAATGCGAACACCGTTGAACACCCACTTCAACCTTTTTGAACTTTTATAAATGATTGTTTTAGAGGGTTCAAGTGGTGTGTATCAAGTTCAAGTATAGCTGTTTTTTGTAGCACACAGTGCCATCTGCTGTTAAAAACTAAGCTCAGAATTGATTCGAGAGAGAATCGCGACGCATTCGGAAAATCTCAGAATCGATCCAGAATAATTTTTCTCGATTTGTGATTCAAAGATTTATTGTCCCAGCCTTACTATTTTGTATTGGTCGACCAATATATTATCATGGGTGATATATTTGCCATTATTTGGAATTTTATCAAACTGGCTTTTATTTTGAAACTGCTGAAAAGCCCTCAAGAGCACATATTTATTTATTTTTTGAGTAATTTTTTTTATTTATTTTTTTACAGATTCAAACAAACCCATAAGAGTTATTTGTTCATAAACCATGATGAACACAATGAATGTTTATTTATATTTTTGGTAGTATTTCATGGTATCCAGTCTATTTAATCACATTCAGTTTAGTCTAGAAACTTTCATCATTGTTTAAAAAAAAAAAAGAAAAAAAGAGAATTTTTACAATGGTGATTTAACAGCAGCACCGTAGCTGAATAGCGATACAGGAAACACTCGTGCATTCATGTGTATTTGGCTGGATCGTCTGGACTGTGTCAGTTCTTTTGTTCCCCAGTGTCCCATACTCACCTGCCTCTGAACAGACCAGCTGTGACCAGCCTCTTCTTGTGACCAGAAGCTTCTTGATGCTGTTGGGTTCCCTGTATAGCACATGGGTTGGGTGTAAGAGTAATCTACAGGCTGTGGTTAGACCCTGTGCCCTGCTGGGCAGCCATTAAACCACCGCAGTAACTGTTGTGCTCTCGTCCTGAATGATAACCCAAACCCACCCCCTCCCTAACTGCTCTACTCTATAACCCTGCACCATATCATCAAGTGTGACAAGCCTCCCTGCTAAATTTAGCTCCTCATAATGGCTCTGCGGAAACCCGGACTGCAGCAGGACAATCTGGGAATGCGCAGGGTGAAGATAGAGAGATTGGAGTGTGTGTTGGTCAGGGATCAGGTTCATTCTAGTACAAATGTCCAGCATTCTAATCTTTTAATCCTCAGTCTTTCTGATATCATATAACTGAGAAACACCTGTTTTTGTTGGCAGGGATCTCTACATGAATAATCTTTGTGACCTGTTGGTTGTTGGACATGTTGGTGCTCTCTGAAATTATCTTCTCCCTCTGGAATGACTTTTTTCCCCCCTCCTCCATCTGATGAAGTGTTGCAGTTTCTAATAGAGTTGATGCGTTTCCTCATAGCTGGTGAGGACAGCAGACACACTTGGACACATCATCTTTTCTTCCATGCAGTACCTGGCCTAAACTGAAATGCTCCATTTCCCCATCATATTGTGACTCTGGGAGTTGTTTGAGTTTTGTAGTGTCTGCTTTTGAATCTTAAGGGTTCAAGGGTCTATTACGTAGTGAAGTGTGCGTGTGTGTGTGCTTTTGAGAGCCCCCACCACTGCCTTCACTTACCCTTTTACACTGAGCCGATGCTGGTGCTCGTCCAGGGGATCTCTCAGAATCGGCCTGCACTTCCACTGAATTGAGCTGAACAATTACAATGTGACACTTTACACAGCCTGCAATGTGACCAGATCGGGTACTGGCTGCTAGGGGTCACATTAGGGTTGGGAATTCAGAACTGGATCTTCTTCAGTATTTAAAACAGCAGCACTGCACCTAACTGATGATGTTCGGTTCACTTAATATAAGTACTTAAAGGGACGGTTCACCCAAAACCTCACATCATTCCAGATCTCTTTCTTCTGTTGAATGTAAAAAAGATATTTTGAGTCGTGTGTGTGTGGTTTTTGTTTTTTTGTTTTTTATGTCAAAGGCAAACAAAACTTTACTAACGTTTTTCAAAATATCTCCTTTTGTGTTCCATAGAAGGGTCTGATACAGTATTGGGGCAGAATATAACGGAATTTCCATTTTTGGGTGAACTCTTAACACTTTAAGATTGTTTGCAATGATTTTCAAACTCATGAGTTATCGATTTGAATAAGTGAAAAATATGAAATAAATCACAGTGGAACTGGAACCAGAATTGTTAAATTCCTTTCAATAAATTCCTTTCTGGATGTTGTAGGATTCAGTGGGAGTGTTGTAGTTCGGTCTCTGGTAACTGATTACATTTGACTTGGTGCGTGGCGGCACCAACCATGTAAGCTCTGAATGAGAGAGACACAGAGAGATTTTTTTCTTCTCTGTTTGACTTATTCACCGCTCCTTTCCTCTTTCTCAGAAGCAGAATTTTTTTTTCTTTTTCCCTTCTGACAGGGAGCTAAGGCACTGCCCAAAATAATGAATGTTTATTTATGAAATTCAGCTCTAATATTTACAGAGGACAGTCTGAAAATGATTCTGAGTAGTTTTTACTTTAGGCCACTAGTCATTTAAAGGAAAGAAGCTGCAATAACCCCCCCCCCCATTAAAGAAAAGTTAATTACCCTGAAGACCAGTCAATGCTGGTAATATTTGATTAGTATTTTCTTTTTATACTACCTCTCTTGCCCCTGCTAACATTAGAATGGATATTACTCTCTATACTGTTTTTTCCTAGTTGGGATGGACACATATATACAGAACCTTGTTTATATATACTATATTCTTATTCACCCTCCAAATTTTGTATAGCATATTTCCGTAATGATTTTTTTGCGGTATCAAGTGTTTAATTCTTTATTTATGACATGGGAAACTTGGACTGCTTCAAGAAAATTCAGAATCTCTTGCATGTTGTAGGTGCGTAAACAAGCTCCCATCACCTGTTTTTGACAAGCTGTTGCATCTCGTTTAAACTCTTCAGCATATTTCTCTGGAAGAGCCATATTAATGCTGTGGGAAAATACATGAAATGCAGTGCTGAGTTCACAGAATTCATGCATGAACCAAACATTTCTGAAAGAAGTTTTAGTTGCTGGCTGTCAGCAATGAAATATACTGAATTGCAGAGGATTTT
>RJVU01051648.1:13326599-13338470 GCA_003731715.1 Anabarilius grahami
AGCTGACCCCCTCAAAACTGTTTCTCTCTCACTGTGTTCCCTGCATGTCTCTCCTCATTATTCTTCCCCCTGGTGGTTAGCATGAGTCACTGTTTCAAAACACACACACATAGACGTTTCCACCCTAATGTTCTAAACACGCAGGAAAAGGAAGAATAATTGTAGCCGTTACTGGTTTGTTATTGAGCAGGGGAATGCTAGCATTCACTTCAGTCATGGTCTCTCTGATTTGCTCTTTCAGGCAGGAATTTGGCTCGGTCATCCAATCTGCAGCTTGATTGAGGATAAAGTGTCCATGATTGTTGATTCGGAGGTGTTGATATTTAAATAATTCTTTCTCAGTTTCCTCTCAGTTGGATGGAAAGAATTTGATTGGTGTTTTATAATGTAAACTTGCTAGGGCTGTAACGGTATGGGTTTTTTTTCTTACCGCAGTGATGAAGCAACAAATCCTGTGGTTTGGCGGTTAACCCATGCCCCCCACACACATACACACACACACACACACACACACACGACATAATACTTATTTCTATAACTTTGTTGTTTTTTCGATTATCTTTGGAGTTTAATAGGAATTATGGAATAGTTTTTGTCATCGTTTGTAACCCATTTTTTTTGTACAATAAATTATTCAAAGAATAACAACCTGAGAAAGCTACAGAAAGAACAAGCCGAGCTCAACATGCCCCAACATTGCTTAGTTCTGGTGAGTTGTGCTAAACTTCGATTCCGATTTCTTTAGACATTCTTTAGTCCAAATGCAACTTGTTGAAGCTTTGAATAATTCCGTCCTCGTATAGTTTTTTTTCTCATTAAAACCAAAGGTGTTCATCAGTGATTGTATATCAAGAACAAGGACATGTTTGTCTGCATTTTGTTGTGTGCTTTTACCAGAACAAAGCGCTTGATCGTCTGTGTAAAGGCGCATTGTGCACCGAGCTCCAAAAGAACTGATAACTGCGGCAACGAGCAAAAACAACTCATTCCAACGAGAGATTGCCTCTTATTTAACACAGACCAACGAATTTATTAGGCTATCGAATTGAGATGTTTCTTTCTTTTAGGTACATCCGTGTGTGCTGCGAGATGTTGCAAAAAGTGGTAGGGTTGTGGGGACACGTCCCACCCCCAAATTACGCCTATACAATAGTACTTTGAGGAAACTATTAAAAATATTACACAGAATGAATAGTCTTGTTTTATTTGTTATATGTCATTTCTACGACTTTCCAAAAGATTGGAAAAATATAGAAAGATTGCTTATGTTGGTCAGAAGAGAGAAATATGCCAAATTTGCCATCACTCTCTCAGCCGTTGTATTAGAAACACCCTCACAGCATTAACATTCGCAACATGAGTCAGGAGAAATTGTGCATCTCTTTAGTTTCATACAGATTATAATTCAGGAGAATATTTGTTTTAAATGTGAATTGTTTTATTTAAAAGTAGACATTTCAAGCTTTCTTTAGACGTATGTTTCCTGTTTGTGATAATTATGCGCAGAGTTTGTTCATTTTTGAGACGTTTCAGAAAGATTCAGAGGCAGATGAAAGCGCATTGTTTTTTTATTTTACAAAAGCAGAAGGTTTTGTTTTTATTGTGAGTTTAGACAAATAAAAGTAGACCATTTTTAGTTTGTAATGATGTCTTGCACTAATCTGTATCGCCAAATGACGGAGTAGGCCTATTTTAAGTTGTTTCAGCTGTCATGAGGAAAAATCCATCAGAACGCGCCTGCGAGTTCGTCGGCCAGATGGTCAAAGAAAACATAGCCTATTTAGTTTGATATTTGTGTTTGAATATTAGACTATAGCCTAATATTAGTTTTTAAAATTTCATTTATGTTGATTATGAAAAGTGAACAGCAT
Organism: Anabarilius grahami; assembly: GCA_003731715.1. NCBI lineage: Eukaryota > Metazoa > Chordata > Actinopteri > Cypriniformes > Xenocyprididae > Anabarilius > Anabarilius grahami. The sequence continues at coordinate 13,328,471 of RJVU01051648.1, forward strand.
GACTAAGATAGGCTAATAAGATGCACAATATGTCAGGAGACATGCAGTGGGTCAGACATGATTTTGATCACTTCATTAAGTTTTGTTTTGTAGTAAGCCTTTCTTTAAAGTGAATTTAGTTTTGTATAAATCGTATCTTAATTTTAATTAATGTTTTATCAACCAATTGCCTGGATTTAATAAATAGGAAGAAAACCAAGAACGTCGGATGTGAACGTCATAATTAATTGATAAGATATTGTTGGTCTAACAATATATTTTAGTTTAACATTCTCTGAAGAAATCACAAGTCCTGGAACCTAGCAGTTAATTAATAATAATCAGACACATGCTCAAAATAAATCCCCCATATGTTTGGACTGTCCCTCCCCCTTGCGTGAAGTTGTTTATTTCTCCAAAAGCACTTGAACATAGGACAGAAGACAGTGAATTATGATAAACAATGATTATTGTGTTTACAGTTCATATCACACACCATATGCACTCCTGTAACTTTCAGGCAGCAAAAATAAATATATAAATAAATAAAATACAAAAAAAAGGTGCGGTGATGACTGTGATTACCTTAACACCGCGGTAGGCATCTCATTACCGCGGTGATGCAGTAATGCGTTTATCGTCACAGCCCTAAAACTTGCTGTATATTAAACGCACAGAGGTTTGACACCTGATCTAGTTACAGTTCAGGAAGAAAGGGAGCTTGCTTTATATTTTGAGCTCAATTCTAGCACTTATATTGTAAAAGGTTATTTTAAAGTGAAGTCTAATGGAGGAGAGAGGTCTTGTTTAAAGTGTTGAGTGAGAAGGTAAAAGCGCGCTAGGAAGAACCGCACATGTGGGCTCATCCGCCTAGGTCAGACCCCTCATTCCAGACTAAACGTCTGTTCGCGCTTTATTGCTTTGAGAATAAACAGAAAACAGACTCTGCTCTTAGAGTCCTGGTCTTTTCTGGGTGGGTGTGTGTGTGTACAGATTTGGCTATGTCCAAATGTCCTCACTTATGTAGCGAAATATTATGACAAGTGACTAGTGAGGACATTTTACTGGTCCTCACTAGTTAAAAAGACTTATTAATTGGCAAAAACATGTTTTTATTGAAATCTAGTGCTTTGCACACGTGATTGGTAGGGTTGGAGTACGGGTTGGGTTAGGCGATATCATGACGAACGTTTGATCGTTTTCAATATTTTCACATTTCCATATTTATAAAGGACATAGGAAAAAAAAATAGAAATAAAAATAAAGGAACATAGAGTAAACAGGAAATACAAGAGAAAAAAAACTTATTCTCAGGAATACAAATACAAAACAATGTAGAAAATCAACCCTCTATGCAAACCTTGGCAATAGAATCGCCATTGGCTAGTACATTTTTTTTTTTTTAGTTTACTCGCCAGACTGATATACTATGATTCCACCAAATCAGCTTATCTTTGTAAAATGGCACAGCGTTTTAAATATCTGAAAGCACACTCTTAACATCAGTCAATCAAGCATTATATTATGATAATTAAGCACTATTTAATGATAGAACTTTAGTAATTAGAAATAAAACTTGGTACTAATACTACTACTAATAACAATATATAACGCACTAAGGCATAGGCGTAATTTGCGGGTGGGACATGTCTCCATCACTTTTTGAAAGGGTCGATATTGTCCCCACCACTTTTTGAAACATCTCGCGGATATCTAATACAAAATAAAGTACACACTGCGCAGTCTTCACACGGACGAGCGCTTCAATCTATCGCTGTTGCGGAGACTCTCTATTCGTTACGTTGAAATCACAAAACAAAATATACATAAACGTGTTGCTTCTCTTGATATACAATCACTGATGAACATCTTTGGTTTTTATGAGAAAAAAAATAAAAATCACACACAGTTGGATTAGAACCCAGAACCTCTTGCACGCTAAATGAAAATGCTGCCACTAGTCCATCATGACATTCGACTATCAAAAGCGGATCCTCGTATTTATTAACTAATGTACTTACTCTCGAGACTAATGACATATTGTATTATAGCAGATGTAAGGAAGAAACTATCATATTAATTTTAATATCATATTAAAAAGAGCAAATGTGTTCAGCAAGTGAAAATATATCTATGCTAAGCTTATACTTAGCCTCTAACACACACACAGGTGAGTAAAATCTAAGAATTTATTAGCCCATGACTAATTATAGACATTTAGTTACCCAGAGTGAAGATTTAGTTGCATATGTGAGTGATTTACTCGCATTGTACATGGTTAAATATATATAGTATATCAACTGGAATCTAACACACACTCATGGGTAATTAGGTCTTTGTTCCTCTGTCTTAAGCACAGTGTGTCCATTTCATAAAAATAGCTTGTCCTGTGAAATGTGACCATTGGTTTACAAGTGTTTGTATCTGTGAGCTTGTGCTCAGTTGTGCAGCCAAGCCAAAGAATCTAACCTTAGATCAAACACTGGGGTCGAACCACAACCTTCAAAACATCTCTGAACGCACTGGTAGCTGCCCTGTTTATAAACCTCTGTCTATATACAGTAACAGTCTCTCTCTCCTGAGCTTTTCAAGTGGAATAGTCTGACTTGTACGTCTGGGAAGAAAAAAGATGGCTGACAGACCAGGTCTATCTGGAAGTGACACTTTTCCTCCCCCTCTCTCTCGCTCTATCTTTGTCTTTCCTCTAGTGCTGCCAGTGAGTTTCAGCAAGACGTTTAGCTCTCTCTCTCCTTGGACAAAATCCTATTACATCACCTGTCTTCTACAAACTGCTTTCTGCTGTAACATTGCAGTCTCTGTGTGTTGCAGGCCAAACACACTGTGATGAAGATGTCCGTGGTTTAGTGTATGTGGCCACTAGGGGTGGGAATCGCAGGGTACCTCGCGATATGATACATCACGATACATGGCTCACGATAACGATATCAAGATTCAGTGATTCTGCGATAATCAATATATTGCTAAACAGTGACCAGGTGCAAACAAGACCCTTTGACGTTCCTCAACGAACGCTTACACAGATATACACGGAAGCGTTTGAAAGCAGGCGTCTATCAGCGGATCCCTAATATATGCTATCAAATGCTCCCGTGTATATCTAAGCACTCAGTGAAGAACGTCAAAGATGTCTACGTTTGTCACATCAATGGTATAAAAGTGCGTCAAGACTTTGAACTTAAACGTGGCTGGGGCATCTGTTTTACTCACACTGCTGTATGCCATCCTGTTAAAAACCTCTTTTTCTTGAGGACTGTACACACCGGGACGAATATAGCGTGCGATTATCGCTGCTGTTTAACGCCTCGTGACTAAACAAAGGGCGCCAATGTGATTGTGCACACCGACGCGAAAAACGGCAGACATAAAGGCGTCTTTTTTTTTCTTTTTCTTTTTCTTTTTTTTAAATGCCTCGGGTTCTTTTTTTCGGTTTGATGCGCAGCGTTAAAAACTGGCCGACCAATGAGATTGGCGCTTTTGTTCACGTGCCTGGAGCTGCTGAAGTTACAGTAAAACACGACTTGGTGGCGCTCAAGCACAAAACGGTCTTGCCGAGCACACATTGATACCAAGATGATGAAGAGGAAGTAAGCAGACGAGGAAGACCCCTACAAACTATGGGTGCTCTGCCAGTTCTTGGCCACACCAATAGATGTGTATTATATGCCATTTTATTTCTGTATTTTTGTTTTTTTTCTTTTACATATCAAGAAATATAGTTGAGAATGTCTATTTCATAAATAGGCTATGTTTATTTGCACTACCGGTCACTTGCACTACTTTCATTTTTACTTATTTGCACTACCGTTTCTGACTACCATCTCATGTCATGTGTATGCCAGATATGCCATTTTATTTCTGTATTTTTATCTTCTTTAATTTTATATCATATTTTTATTTGCACTACTGTTCAGCACAAGCGCCATATACTGTCAGGGAGTGAATTTGCACGTTCACTTGGCGCATCGCCAGTGAAAATCGCTTGGGTATGAACACGAAAAACGTCTCAAAACGCTCGCGATAAGCGCGTGCGATATTCGTCCCGGTGTGTACGAGGCTTAAGGCTGTTTCTTATGTTCACGTTTCCCTCATTCATGTGTTGAGCGCTGCCTTGAAGTAGCGATACTGTGAGCAGAGAAATCTATTTATTGCGCCTTATTTATTAATTAAAATATCGATATTTGGCGCACCATATCGATTTTTGTATTGCACAGAGAAGGACGATGAAATATTGCCGTATTGATATTTTGTCCCACCCCTAGTGGCCACAGGGCTATGTAAATTCTGATTCATTTAGCTGGTTATATATTGTAATTTTGTTCACATGCCCTACGACTACGTTCATGACCTGTACGACTGTACACAGACACATCTGCATAAGAACATATCGTTTGTGCTGGGATCCGGCAGTTCTTTTCCAGCTAAATTCTCTCTTGGGTGCATAACGGCATTATTCAGGCCATATGTGTGCAGTTGAACCATCTGATCTCTTCTCTGAGATTCAGGAAGTGGTCACCTCTGGGTTCTGGCTCACTTAACGGCAGTAACGCGGCTGTTCGGCTGCAATCAGCTCACCGAAGCAACATGCTATTAATAGAGTCATCCTTGAACTGAGAACTTATGGGTCTGCTGTCTAATGCTAGGATTGTTATTGAAGGGTTTTCAAAGTGATTTTCTTCCCTGTCTGATGGGAAAGCAGGGTGGTGGGCCTATTGGGGGATGGAAAGCTGTTTATGTGAGGCAATATTAAGGTTTGGTAGGTTGGAGATCAGACTAAAGCCTCCAGTTTTAATTTGCAGGTTATTACTGGGGCTTTTGAAGCCAAAGGACTCCAATCGAGCCTCACAAATGACATCGAGCCATTTCTGAAAAGCTCACCGATTCATCAGAGGAGGCCCGCCTGCACACACAGACCCCTCATTGCCACTTATGCTTTTCTGTAGATGCGCGCCTTTTCATTTCCCTGACGTTCGTTCTTAATTGCCATTTGTACATGCAGATGTTTCATATTTTCTGCATGCTCTCAGAAGTGCAGTTTAAAAATTATAGCAGCGCTGCTCATTTGGAACATTTTTAATGTCGGTTGTCCTGCAGAACTCGAGGAGAGGAAAACGTTCTGTAATTGTCAAAAAAGCCACATGGTCATGTCACAGTTTAGGTCTCAAACTGCATTTTAAACCTAGTGAGTTTCCTACATAGTAGGGATGTAATAAAGATACTATGAAACTACGAAAAAATCATTAGTATTCAACCTACCAAATTATTGGATGACTAGTTGCCTTGTCTTGTACCAAGATGGCAGATTTGCCCGCCATGGGTGTGTTCCGACATGCCTGTGATGCCCAGAAACACTGTCAATGTAGGCAACTTGCTGTGTTTTTGAAACTAAGCCACTGTGTGTGGCTGATGAATTTCAGAGACTGTAATTGGGGGCCTCTGCAGACAGTCTTGGCAGGTGGACTAGAAGCCAACAGCATCTTCAGGGATGCATATGAAATTGTGTGTGTGTCCAGTGCAGTGGGCTGACTCGGAGAGAGAGAGGGAGAGATTACATCCTCGCTGCCTCCTTTGCCCTGTTCAGCATGCTCGTGTTAATTCAGACACAAATTACATTTGGCTTAGAGAGAAGGAGGGCAGAACTGACAGGCAAAGCAAGAAGTGATGCAGGTTTCATCCACTAATTCTTCTCAAATCAGTGTCCGTAACTTCTTCTTAACACTAACAGTACTATTCACCTCTGTTTTAGTAATATGTTGTTCTTTGTCTGGATATTATACATGTAAATTGTTTGTATTTAGCATTTAATAAAAAAAGGTACTTTTTCCACAGTTACGCTTCTGCTCTGTTTTGTAATGTTTGTTTGTACTTGCTCTTGATATTCAATATTGCAGTACTACTAATATTGCTGACTCTCGAATGATAAATTGCTTATGCTTTTCCTCATTTGTAAGTCGCTTTGGATAAAAGTGTCTACTAAGTGATTAAATGTTAATGGAACTGTAGCTTTTAGTAACACTAGTCATCTGTTAAACCACCTGTTTACCACCCCACCTCTGTGCTCATGTGCCTTTTGTTTGCTTATATTTTGTTATTGTGTGTCAGGACTAAATGCTGGGAGCTTACAAAGATTGATTTTGCTCCTGGTGTTTAGAAAGGATTAAACAAGAGAGAACGAGAGGTAACTAGATGAAAAAAGATGATTTATATTAGGGATAACAGGCTGCCTCTCTCTATACACACACACTCACACTCTCTCTCTCTCTCTCTCTCTCTCTCTCTCTCTCTCTCTCTCTCTCTCTCTCTCTCATCCATCTCTCATTCTCTTTAGAGAGAGTAATTACTTTGCTCTCAAAGGACTTGTGTCATAATGTTTCAGATTGGATTTTCTGCCCTCCAAATTATTACACACACACACACACACACATAGAGGAGAGTGAGGGATATAGAAGAGTGGAGAATAGAAGTCTAATTTGGACCAACTACTCAAGGTTTGGACTGGTGGACTGTCGTTTTGCGACTTTGTGTTCAGTTTGGATGAGATCATTTTGAATTTTAGTGTGCATTTCTTTTTGTGTGTATAAATGTGTAAGGGGAGCAATACTCACAACTGATCCTTGATGGCTCATTTGATTGTTGAACTCAACAGAAATCTCCAAGAAAACTCTAATCTGTAACACTGCTGTAGCCTCATGGTTTTTTTTGTGTAAAAGCCATATTAGATTAGATTTTTTTTTTTACTGCCAGATACTGCCAAATGTTTGTGTACAATATGCATAAAACCATCCCATATGATGGTGTGTTATTGTGTGTTTGGCAGAAATCATTACTGGCTACAATTAATTTGGAATAAAATGGAATGGTTCCATTATTTTAGTGTTTTTGTTGTTTGTTGTTTAGTATTATGCTGTTATATGAGCAGTCAGTCAGTACTTATATATTTTATTACTCAATTTCGAATTTAGAGTACTCGAAAAATACCGGAAGTGGCGCATTCCACATACCGTTTTCTAAGGCTGCACAATATATTAAAATCATTTAAAAACCATACTTTAGCATAGGTATATTATGAATTCACAAAGGCTGCCATTTAATTAAATATATGGCCTTCAGGCTTAATATATGTGCGCTTTAATTATTTCTAAGCGTGTAGGTTACGTGCATCTCTAGGGGTGTTAAGAAAATATCGATACACATGAATATCACGATATTATGTTTGCCGATACTGTATCGATTCTCAAAAACACTGTATCAATATTTATTTATTTACATCCAAGATTATGGCTTTGTGTTCAGTTTAAACCACAGACTGTATAAAACCGAACCGCTAGATGCCAGTGTTATCTCAGAACGTAAACTGACGCGGAGAAGCGCAAGGTGAAGGTGCGTACATCGCTAGTGTTGGCATTAGCAAACCCAGCTCACAAGACGATAGAATGACTCCACTCCCACGGTATACAGAGCTTAAGTGTGGCTTCATTTTGGCTTCAGCTATAAAGAAGCCACTAAGGAAATCGACGAGTCATTTTGTTTGCAAAATAGGCCATGTTAAAATCCAAATATTCTGGAAATGCATCGAATCTGAGAGCTCGCTTAACATCCCGACGTCATCCGCGCTGCTGAGAAGCGTTTCGATAGAATATGTAGTATTTACTGCACGTTTACCTCTCAGTAACAAAATAAACACACAACAAAATTGACAGCGGTGGCAGCAGAAAGAAAGCATCTGATCATAGCGATGTGGATATGGTTGCACCAGCTCTGTAGTACTTTAAATAGCACTTTATACAATAGACTTTGAAGCAAACAGCTTTACAGTATTAAATATAAAACAAACAGTAATTCAGTCATGGAATGGACTATGCACTTTCTGTGGTTAAATAGTTAGAAATTAAAAACTGCTATACTATGAACCTTTAAAACACTTAAAGAATCCTGCAGTCACTTTACTATTTTCCCTTTACTTGCATTGCACAAAATAGTGATTAGTGATATAAATGCAAATGATACTGTATTGATTTAATAAATCAAAGTTGCTTGTCAGGTTTTATGCTTATGGTTGTATGTTCTTTATGACCATTTTTTCTAAAATTAGTTCTTTCTAAAAAAAATAAATTAAAATAAATCCCAATATATCGCCTTTCTTACAATATCGCAATATATCGTATCGTATCCCCTGTATCGTGATGCATATTGTATCGCCAGATTCTTGGCAATACACAGCCCTATGCATCTCAGAGCGGCTCCGTTCACAGTAAACCGTTCATGCTCCACATGAACTCCTATCGTTTATTTGCATGGAGCTTGTCTCAAACTTCATCTCTGCATATGCTGTGAGTTTGGGTTGCTTATAACATTCATCTGGTAACGCAATGTGCACCATTTCATCAGATTTGTAAGGTAAATCATTTATAAACCTACACCAACACAGGAGAATACATCAGTATATTTACAAAATTTAGCACATGTACAAGTGAAGTAGTGTATTCCAGCCTTAACTTATGAGTTTGCGTGTTTGTTGTGGGCAGCCAGTGAGGACAGCTAGTTCGTAAGATATGTTGTCTATTTATTGCCTTTGTATTATCATCACATTCAGTTCAGACTGCAAACTCACAACTCCAACTAGATTCAGTAGTAGCATTGGTGGAAGAATTCAGAGAAAAAGTTCTGAACAAGAACTGGATCTCGATTCCTAACCAGACTCAGATCCACAGCTGCCATTGGAGATTAAACTGTTTCTCAGCTCTGCCACACCACACGCTTGCTTGACACAGGTTAATTAGTAATTAGCAAGGGCATCCGATAGGTTATCTCTGCTTCTCTCTCCCTCCCTCACTCTCTTACACATTTTCTCTATCTCGGTTTCTCTCTTAGATATATGGCATATAGATTAATTTAATGATACGCTGAAACTTTTGAGATTTCATTTTTATGATGAAATAATACAGAAAACCAAGCAGACACTGCAGAGACGGCAGCAGAATGATCATGGGTTGTAATGTTTTCCTTTTTCCCTCTGGAGGATTGAACTAAATGTGATTCAGAGAGCAAGACATAATGCAAATATGGGGCAGAGAGAGAGGTGTACTGGGATGGCTAAGGTAAGAAATGAAGTGCTGAATAGAGGATGTGTAAAGCTGCAGAGGAGGAAGGAGTTGAGGCAGAGGTGATGTTGTGTGCGACACCTGTTTACAGAACGAACTGAAAAAAACAGGGACAGGGCAGAATACAGAAGTGATGTGGTGAGAGAGAAGACTGTTTTCTGACGCTTTTCTTCACAACTCCAGTGACAGATGTGCTTACACTGTGGTGAGCAGATTGTTATTTCGGTGTGTGTGTGAAAAGCGTGTCTTGTATCACTCCACTGGGAGGCCACAGTTGGATGCATTACCTCAGATTTTCTTTTCCAACTTGCTGGATTAGCTGTTTTCAGCACTCTTGCTCCGCTCTACACATGAGCTCCCTCCTCTGTTTCTCTTGTGCTGTCTACAACTGATCAGAACCTCCACTAGTATGTTTAATGCAGTACTGTACTTTTCTCACTTGTTTTCTTTCTTTCTGCCCTCAGCTGATAAATGTATTTAAGCAAATAGGGCTGATTTTCTGATTTATTTACTCATCTGCATGGTTTGATCTCTGTTGTCAAATTTGTTAATTAGTGTTTTTGTAATGAACCAATTTAGAAGGTTGTAAATTATACTGAAATTGAAATCAAATTAAACAAATCAAATGAAAAAATTTGTACTGATACCCAGCCTTTATAAACAAGAGCATTGAATGATGTAACAAGTAGTGAGATAACATTTCTTACATATTGTGATATACATTTGAGTGAAACAGATTGAAAAGAAAAAAGGTGTAGGGTGAGAACTTGTTCCTTTCCATTGGTTGTTGATTTGAATGTGAGCTTGCAGTTAAATGTAAGAAAGAGATGTGGTTTACGTGGACGAAATGATTGGAAAAGTCTGGCATATATCACTAAAGAGAAGTCTGTCATTTTTGGTCT
>RJVU01051648.1:13345938-13367700 GCA_003731715.1 Anabarilius grahami
AGCAGAATAAAAATATTATATATATAACTCATCAAATGCATCTTAAATAAATAGTTCACCTAAAAATGAAAATTGTCGTCATTTATCCACCATCATGTCGTTCCTAACCTGTATGGCAAAAGGAGACGTTAGGCAGAATGACAGTCTGTCGCCATTTACTTTCATTGTATAGAATAGTTGCAATTAAGTATTTGTTCCAATTAAAGTTATACAGGTTTGAAAATACAGAAAGGTGATTAAATGATACATTTATTCATAGATGAACTATTTTCTTTAAGTTCAAGTGTGAACCTCTTAGTGACTTTAGCAGCAATATTTGTGTATATGCAACGTCCTGTTTTCTAAAAAAATATATCCTTAGTTTCTGAATGCGTTCTAATCTCTCTCCCTTACTCCTGTTTTTCCAGTATAATTTTGTCGGGAGAATACTTGGCCCTCGTGGACTCACGGCAAAGCAACTGGAGGCAGAGACTGGCTGCAAGATCATGGTGAGAGGGAGGAGCTCCATGAGAGACAGAAAGAAGGTGAGATACACATAAACATTTACATTTACTGATATTAACAACAGTAACATCTGTAAAACGTTAACTAGCACCTAATTTATACAGGGCCAATTTAAAAAGAGTGCTGTGCGCTAATTTAAATGGACAGAGCCGTGCTTCAAACACGGCACAGTTAGATGGAACTGGATTAAATATTTTGACTATTGCAATCCCAATCGGACTTATAAAAGCTGACTGAATCATAATCAAGCACTGTTCGCTGTTGGCCAGAGGAGAACTGGCCCCCCGACTGAGCCTGGTTTCTCCCAAGATTTTTTTCTCCATTTTTATCATCTGTTTGTCGCTTGATGTAACCTGCTGCCGCCATCGCCTTTGGCTTGCTTAGTTGGGGACACTTAACACTTGATATTCAACAACGTTTTTGATCTGCCTGCATTGGCAACATTGTATGTGAACGGAACTGAGCTGGACGATGACATCACTGTTTTCTCTAGTGCTTATATATAGATAAATTAACTAAACTAATAACTTGTTTTTTACAACTGAATCAATACTGAATTTACTTAAGCAATGTTTAAATTGGTCTGTTGCATGTTGTTCTGATCTGCACTGTCCATTGGGCCATTGTCTGCATGGTTCATTTTGTGAAAAAATGGCACCACATAATAAAAAAGTGGGGCACCAGCACGACAAAAATTGACACAGCAGTAGGACATGTCGAACCAGCTTGGACAAATGTGACCACTTAGTCACAATTTGGATCTTCCTCAAACCCCTCTTCCTCCTTCACAGACAGCGTTCTGCTGACGTTAGCCATTTGGAACCAGTTTGTCCTTAATGAGCCAATTCACTCATTTGTTCTGTCCAAAGTCTTTTTTTCTCTCTTCAGCACACTCACAGTTAGCTCGCAGCACTCCGGCTGAGGCCCAGTTCTATTTCAGGCCTGGCTGTGGTGGTGTGGGTGTCAGAGAGAACAAAAGCACATGGTAGACGCACTGGAAAGTAGGACTCAGATCTTCCCTTACAGTCTCAGAAGAGACCCACTGTATGATCAGCAGAGGAAGAGCTAAAGCCTGAATGATGGGAAATTATGGCTTCAGGTGTGAGTTATGTAGCACAGAGACATAACAGTACTGCCCCGTCAGCTCTAGCAAAGACTTTCTCGAGGGTTGGGAGAAATGACATTTGTACGTGTATCTGCTCAGCACTACATGCTGAAAAATCAGAAGAAATGGCTGATTCTGTAGTAAGCAACTGAGCTGATTTAATTCTAAAGTCTTAAACAACCCACAGAGACCTTTTTGCCTGGAATCAGCAACATTTGTCTGGTCTAGTTTTTCTCTTCGTATCTCTGTCAGCATCCCAGTGGAGCTATTTTATCAGGAAATCCCCATCACTGTGCATTAGCATTACCACACACACCTGGGCCCCAGCTGTGCTCGTCTCTGGAGAAGCCATATGTGTGAACTGAAGGGCTTGATGCAGAAATGGTTTAATCCTCGAAATAAGTTTTTTCCTGAAATATAGTATTTTGTGGTTATGTCTTCAGTTGCCCTGCTGAATGCAAAACACACACTGTTGTCTGGATGACTAATCTTATACTTGCTATAATACTCTTCAACATAGAGATTGATCTCTCCTGCTTCCTAACAGAGTTTCTCAGAATAGTCTCCTGACTGTCATATCCTTTTCCACCGAAGTATTGCTGATCCTTGGCTGGGGTATCTGTGAATCTCCTCCAATCATTTGGTCTGCCTAACCCCCGCCCTTTCCTTACAGTCAACTGCAAGCTCTCATTCATCTCATTGAGATCAGCCTCCATACAATCATCAACCAATGCAACCAATAGAAAACCCTTACCTGCATTTATTTTTTGATAATTTGTTTCACTAAGATGTTGATCACAATACACAAAAAAAGATCTGTCTCTGCTTCAATCCATCATGACTTTAACATCCAGAATATTTTAATTCAACAACCTTTTGCAGTTTTAGAGGCCGAGTAGTTATAACAGATGGTGATTTTTTTTTTTTGTCAAATAAACCTTGATGGTGAAGAGAAAAATGCTGTTGTGTCTTAACGTTTCAGTAGTGAACGAGAGAGACACGCACACCGAAACTGACATTTGTGATTATGGTTAGACCTATCTAAATAGAGAGACTTGAGAGGGTGAAGGGCTGAGGGGGTTGTTTATTTAGCGTCCATTAGAAAAGCTGTTTTTGTCCTCTAAATAATTTAAGTGCTGCTGCCTCTGGGGACTGAGAGAGCAATGGAGATGTAGAGAAATGGAGGGAAAGAGAAAAGAGTGACTTAGAGATGAGGTGCAGTGGGAGTCTTTCTCATAATACAAGGTTTGGTTCCAAGTCATTTGTAGGGATGCAACGGTGAAATGAGTTGTTTGTTAGTGATGTGTTAAATGTTTGCTATGAAAGGTAAAGGCGTGGATCACCTGAAGCCTCAGGCGAAAATGCTTTGTTAAATCAGACTGACATTTTATTTAAAGGCTCCCCAAAGGTGGTTTAACCCCATTTAACCTCTCAAGAACTGCATACACACCAGTTCACACAGCCTCAAGAGACACTACGTCCTCACGTTGTTGTGTGTGCGCGTACTGAAGCCGATCTCAAGCAGACGTAATGGGTGAGGACAGGACAGACAAACTCTGGATAATAACCTGTCCCTCTGTGTAGCCTTGTCCTCTGATCAAACACTGTTCAAATTGAGGACTCTCAGAAACCTCTCAGCATAGATCAAATGTAACAGACGGCCACCCTCACCGGAGCATCACAGAACCTCTCCAGAGACACACAGTAGTCTCTTTAAAGCTTTTTTCTCTTCTGTCCTTCCTCTCTTTTTAGTTTTTACTCTTTGTTCTTGGTTAAATTGAGTCTCCTTCCTTTTTTTTTCTTTACATGTGCATTACTGCTCAAATCATATTAGGAAATAAGTTCCCGCAATGTTGTGACAGTCGTGGAAATAGTAAATTTTTTTCATAGTGACCTGCATCCGTGTTAAACGGTTTATCAAAAACGATGTAGGGTGGTTCTATCCAATGATTGTTGATTGGATAGAGGCAGATCTGAATGCAAGTTTGCAGTCAACTGTATGGAATCGGTGGGATTTATGCGAACTAAATGATTGGAGAAATTTTGATTAAAAATTACAAGATCAAAACAAAATTTTAAAAAAAATGAAACATGAATTTACACTAAGTTAAATTTTAAAAAAAATACATTTTTACCAACATTTTAGATGTTTTTGAAGTTTTGTGACCGTGAAAATGCACTCTCCAAACTTAAATCATTGTAAATTCAAGAATGCTTTGGAATATAGACCTTAGTTTGACACTCAGAAGATTGTTGCTGAAGTGAAAGCAATTTTCAAAAAATGAAAGTATTAAAAAAATTAAGTTTTAAATTGAATCAATTTTACTGTACTAAATTTTTTTATATATATATTTTACAAAATAATTTTTACTCTAAAATTGATATAAAATCAAAGTCATATCTAACCAGGTAGTGTTCCAAATTTGAAGTTGATATTACAAAAATTGAAGTTTACATCAAATTTTGTTTAGGCTTTGTTCCAAAAATGCCCGCCACGTGCCATCCATTCTCCATTGAATATTTTTGATGCATTCTCCTGTATCAAATTAATAAATTTGTCCAAATATCACTTCTGTCACAAAATATGGAAGCTTGAGATTCAGACCTTTCTGACAATGTGTTTTGTCAAGATTAGAAAAGTTTTGACTATATTGAGTATTTAAAATAAATTTTGTAATATGAAACACGACAACGTCCACTAGGGAGAGGAGCCCGCTTAAAGATTTAAAGTACTGTTTCCATGGTAATGCAATTCAAAACGGTTTTCACAGGATGAATTTTGAGTTTAATCTTTCGAATGATACCTAATTTATGATTTACGATTACTAAAAAATGTGATGCAAACAAAGGCAATAAATAAACAGCGCCAAGCATCCCACTAGTGGGATGGTGACAGAGCATTGACATTCATGTGATTAAAGTTAAATGAAAACACTTTAATTAAATTAATTAACATTTGATGCGCTAAAACTTTTATCTGCAAATAAAAAATCTCAGATGGAAACTTGGCTATTGCCATTTTCTTTTAGTGTGTGCATTTGTCTGAAGAGCCACTTCTTAGGAATATCTAGAATAGTTGTTTCGTAGGTATGTGCCAAGAATATGAATGTGAACAATGTTAGAATCTTCCTTATGTTCATTCAAAAGAGCCTCCTTGAACCGCTCTCCTGCCCATGTTGGTATTTTGAGCTTTTTTTCCAGTCAGTTTTCCACTCCTGTTAAACAGGTGCCTGTAAACTACTCCACCCGGCACAGCTGTTCAAGAATGTAGCTTGAGTTCAGTCTGCTCTGGTTGATATGAACATTATTTATAGGGTCCTGGGATTATTTCCAGCCAGGCCGACTGCCAGTGGAATCGAACCGGTGCAGAGTGAAAACTTTGCATGGTTTATTTTGCTCTGTTGCTTTTGGTGCACATACAGTCAGAGTGACAGTTCGGACCATATGCACATGCTAAAGGTTCACAAACCCACTCACATCTCCTGACAAGCCGCTTTTGGATTCATTCTTGTACTTTTATAGGTCTGTCATCACATGTGTCTCCTGTCACATGCGGGTCGCCCCTCCGCTGGTTTCGTATGTCGGTAAACAGAATCTTTGCCCTCTTCAGAGGCTTTCAGGTTGTTCTCCCTTCCCGGCGCTACCCGCCCCTCACCCACCTTTTAGAGGACATGGAATGACCTTGCTCCTTGATGGGCAGGGGTGGATGGGTGTGTGTTTACAGTCCATGTCTTTGCTCTGCTCTCAGCTGAAGGCCTCTCTCCATACATGGATCCCAAAGCTTTTTGTGTTCACCTTGAGAATAATGCAGTAACTTTTGCTTGTAAAAGTACTAGGTACAGTTTAGAGGTTGACCCATAGTGGAATTTACCAATAACGATAACTAGGTTAGACCTCACTGGCAGATAACAGATGAATCAACCGATAATTTAAAAAAAAATGGATACTGAATGAAAACAAACATAACATTTCAAGTAAAATAGTGCTGAACTTCATTACTAAATAAATGAACTATTCTGGACCATGAAAATGTACTGTAATTTTTTTATTAAATGTATAAATATTAATTAATTAATTATACCATGATCATTTATGCTAGTTCATAATGCATTGAATAATGTTGAGATTTAAATTAATTTATTAGGCCTAAATGTTTAAATGAACATGATCTAGCAATGAACAATTCTTCTACAGCATTTATTAACCTTAATGTTACAAATGGACTGATCATTTGTGTTGCCATAAACTGTTACCATTTTATATATATCCAAACAGTCATGCTTAAAGACATCTTTAAATATCTACACAAAGGCCATAGAATTGAAATTAGACATGTATATTGTATGTATACTCTACCACTTTATTTGCTTCTATTTTAGAACACTTGATGATCATCTAGAAATTATGATTATCAATCAGTTTGTCTGTTTTTAAAAGGAAAGGCTAATTGATACTTTTGGCAGATCCAAGTATCCTTTCCTGTGTTTCTATTCATAAAGGATGAATGGGATCTTCAGTGCACAGTTTGAGAGCTTCTGATTGGTCAGTTGACATTAAAGTGCACCTATTATGCCCCTTTTTACAAGATGTAATATTGGTCTTGGGTGTCCCCAGAATGTATTTGTGAAGTTTCAGCACAAAATACCCCACAGTTAATTTATCATAACCATTTGAAAATTTCATTTTTGGGGCCTGTTTTAAAAAGAGCTGTTTTGGTGTGTACCACCTTAAATATAAATGAGCTGCATATCCCCGCCCTGCCTTTGGATGAGGGCGTAACTTGCATACCTATGGCAATAAACAGTCGGTAGAAGCAGAATGGCTGAGAGTGAGAGACCCGCTGTTTTGTATGGCATTCAGCCGTACATGTTTGAACCGGAATCAGACCCAGATGATGAAGAGACTGCGGCAGAAGAAACACAATTGAGAATGGGGCAGGACGTCTCTGAATGGTTATTTGATACATTTATGTTTTAATCGCGTCCCCTTTGCAATTATGGATGTGCAACACACACACACACTGTGATAACGTTCGCGCAATTTTTTGAAACTACAAACACAAATACTGTGATAACGTTTGCGAAGTACAAACGAAATTATATTTATGCGAGGGAACGGTTGCGTCATGTTGACATTACTTGTCGTACAGGTGCTTATGTGGCAAATGTGAGAAGATGGCTACAGAACCAGAAAATATATGCTGCAGGGAGATAGAACAGGTATTAATTTATTTACATTTGTAATTGTTGCAAAAAATAATACGTGACATAAAACTGTCTGTCTGACATAAAATCCATCCACTGCGTTTTCAGTGGCTCTGATGTCGGAAGTAAGTGAAAACTACTATGTTCGTTATTACATCCCGCAACAGAACACTTATGTTTCTTAGGAGACATTACCGGCTGTCGTTGAAACAATGGAGGATGGCCAAAACCAGATTGTCAATCAAACCACGTGGGTGGGGCTTAGCCCAATTCTACGTCACAGTGAGAGCAATCTTAGAACAGGGCGTTCTGAGACAGTGCTTATGAATTATTGAGATTGTAAAAAACCCACTGGGTGGATTTTTCTCATTCTAGGGTGGTTTTGTAGACATACTGCCAACACACATTTATGGTCAAACACCATGTAAAAGTGAATTTTGCATAATAGGTGCCCTTTAAAAAACACACTGATTAAAAAAGTGTGGATAATCTGTACATTCTTGTGATTCCCTATGTTAGTGATGTCACAGTATTGACGATTACTATGATATTTTAAAAAGTGAAATTGTTTTGTAATACTACATGTGTGATAATGTAACTGTTTTATCTGGTTGACACTCATAGTAGGTGTTGCACCTTAATGCTGGTTGCCAACACAAAACAGGTGAATTTGATAGCATTATTTTTTTTCTTTCAAAATATCACAATGATATCTTTATCATGAATTATTTTGGCAATAATAATTGTATAGTAAAAATCTGATATTGTAACAGCCCTAATCCACACATTCACAGTGTATTGTACATTGATCATTGTCATAGCAACAGTATCCATGGCAGTGGCGTGGAAAGCGGTGTGATAGGCACTCGACTGGGTCTCAGTCAGTGTATTAGTAAGCGTGTCAGGTGGACCTTTCTCCTCCTCCCTGCTGAGATCCACCACTCTGTGCTCGTTTGTGAAGCAGGCATGCTAATTGAGGTGTCTGACTGAGCAATGATCTGAAAGCATCACTGGAATCATTGGGGGAGGGACAGATGCTGACAATGTACTTGTAATCAATGTGAACAAGAAGCGTTTAGGGCCGGTCAAGTGGTCTTTAAATGACTTCCCTTGGAATCCTGTCTTTGTGTTACTGATCGTTTCATGCATAAGAGGTGTGCGATGGGAAGTGGATATGCCTTTAAAATAAAATGTTTTAGCATTAATTGCTCCCTACAGAATTTTACTGTAGCGTTGCTTGTGATGAAGATTGAAATGTATACCAGAGCTTGGTGTCCCATATTACTCAGTTTCTCTCAATAATCCTCCAAAGAGGGCTTATCTTTTTGAGCAGGTTCAAAAATGGTGCAATTGAGGATGAACTGAACTGTCAGGCTCTTGAGAGGTGTTGAAAGCTTGGGTGGTGGGTAATTTGTTGGCTTTAGAAAAGGCCCAACCTCAAGAGTGAAACTTTTATCAAATTTTTTTTTTTCTCTCTCTTTTCTTCTCTCCAGTTTAGCACCTCCAACTGTTCAGACAGCTCTACTGTAGCATAATGGCCCGCTGTTAACCCAGGCCAATCAAACGGTCATGCACACCAACTGCAGGGCATTTTAAATGATCAGCAGGAGAATTGTGCTCGTTGATTTGCCCGTTCTGCTTAAAATTTAAATATTTTTGGCCTCCTCTTCGATCAGTGTGTTAGAATGTATTGGACTTACACTGATCAAATAAACTGCAGCCTTTTATTTTTAACCTGTCAATTTGCATTTGGCTAATATGCAGAGGTTTTAATATTTTTTTTAGGTGAGATTTCTTTATTTATTTGATTTGCTTTTATTGCTGCTTCATGAAACTTTAGTGTTCTGAATAACATGACTATAATAACATTTTCAGTTTTGATTGCATGCAGCAGCTAACTGACTAATTGTGAATATGGTGGTAAATATTCTACTCAGATTCCCAGCTTGTGTTAATGTGTTCTGTGGTAATAGCTGCTGTTTGCTGTTTGAAGAGCAGCAGTCTTTAACTCACTGTGAGTCTGCATCATAGTGCTGGCTGTCATCTATGGCAAGAAAGTATCACACTTTTTTCACACTGACTCAAAGTTTGATGCCCTGTTAAAAAAAAAAATTCCTGTCCCTGCTGCTACTAACATCTCTCTCTCACTCTCGCTCTCTCTCTTTCTCTCTCTCTGTTCCTCAGGAGGAGCAGAACAGAGGGAAGCCAAACTGGGAGCACCTTAATGAAGACCTGCATGTGCTGATCACAGTGGAGGACACACAGACACGTGCCGAGATCAAGATGAGAAGAGCTGTTGAAGAGGTCAAGAAGCTACTGGTGCCTGCAGTAAGTTGCAAACAAATTTATACTTCCTGAACGTACTTGTGGTAGTGAAAGTGATATGTTACAAATGTTTTGACCTCTGAGATCATCTCCGCAGACTTGCCCAAGGCTTGTGATTTGATGTAAGGCAACAGTGTTGAATTTGGCGAAACTCTCTATCCTGCTTCCTTTTCTGGGTGTGACGCCTTTGTGCATATGGGGTGGATTTTAATCCCACCCTTGACCCCTGGCTTCAGTCTTCTGCTAGATTTGATATTTTTATCTCAGGCTCCCAACAGAGAACAAATGGCGCTCTGCAACCTGCTTCCCACGTATTTCCGCCCCATTCCACCTTTCTATTCTCCGCTCTTCTGTCGGCTTCTGCAGGGGGTGGGGGCGCTTATGTCAGGGTCTCTGGCTCCAGGCTGTTTTGCCTGCAGCGAACAGAATGGCTGGACAGCTGCAAGAGCCTGTTCCCTATCAGGCAACATGGTGGAAAGGCTTCGACCTGCTGAAACGCGGCCAGAAGCAGCCGTTCCGCCCAGCCATGTGCCTCTCACTTCATTTCAGAGCGGGACACAGTGTCCTGGGCGTTCTCTGACAGCTCTCAGGCCCGTGGTTTCTCCTGTTTCTTTTGCAGGGTTTTTTCCCCATCTCTCTCTTGGCCAGAAATCCCACAGTTAGCCTCTTGTTTGGGAATTGTTTTTTTCCCCTTCTCTATGCTCAATTCTCTTTTGTTCCATTTGAGCAGGGAGGCCTTAAACCTTCCACACACATGCATATGAGTACACACACACGCTAGTCAGAAAGAAAACAAACATACACGGCCGGATGAGAGTGTGTGAGTCATTCTGTACTGTGTGTGGGCGGAAGATGAGTAAATGGCTCTCCAAATTTTCACACCGACCCTATGAACCCCTGAGATCAAAGTCATCTTCACTGTGTATATCCCTCCATTGCCATAAACACACACACAAAAAATGCTTAGGGTCTCTGGTGGCCTGTATTTGCTCTACTCGTGTATTTCATTCAATGTTACACAACACTCTTGGTATTTTATACAAAACTTTAAAAAAAAAAAAAAAAAAAATCAGAACAGATTGTTTTTATAGCATAGGTCCAACATATTGTACATATTTGTATCTCATCTTTTAATTTGTTTAAAGGGATAGTATAACCAAAACTGAGAGCTGTCATCATTGCTCAGCCTCATGTGGTTCTAACCCTGTATGAATTTTTTCCTTCGGTGGAACACAAGAGAAGAAATATTGAAGTTTTTTTGACCACATGATGACAATCAATGTGGTTCAGTCTTGTTTTGGACCCCGCTGACTTTCATTTTGTGGACACAAATGTTTTTGTCCATTTGAACCATTATTCTAAACATCATCTTTTGTATGATTGTGTGTGTGCTGAATTTGAATGAATTCTAAGCATGCTAAAAGCCTCAAATGCGCAAAGAGTATTAACCCTCTGGGGTCTGAGGATTTTTGGGTCCCTGGAGGAGTTTTGACATGCCCTAACATTTGTGCTTTTTTCAGTTGTTCATAAACATATAAATGACAAAAGTGTCATTACACTGTACACAGCACAAACTAGGCTACAATAATATGTGAGGAACATGTACATGTTTGTGTTTTTGAAGGAATAACGTTTATGCGTGGTTATTGAAAAAACAAAAAACTTAAGTCACTGAAATAAAGCCAAAAAATATATATTAAATCTGTGTTCACAAGACTTCTGGGTATTGGAGGTTGTAGACTAGAGTTTTTGCTTCAAAATTATGTAAAAATTATGCTGCCTGCTTGTTCATATAAAACAATAGAGAGATTTACATTTTCTAAAACATCTTTGGTCAAGAAACACAGTATGCGTGGAGGCGTGAATCTTCATGAATAAGGGGTCATTTACACCTGAGAAGACAAAGGAATCGCATAATGAGTTGTAATGACCTGCATAATGAGTTGTAATGACCTGCATAAATAATGAGGCCTTTCAGTCAGGTAGGCTGTGAAAAAACCCTCTGTGATCATGTCTCAAGCTCATCATGGTGTATATTAGGGATGCACGATCATGATTTTTCATGGCCGATACAGATTTTTTTACAAGCAAACTGGCCGATTCCGATACCGATTTCCAATTTTTTTTTTAATTATTATTCTTATCAAGCAACAAACAAGAAAGAATTAAAGTATACATAAACAAGATGTTTATTTGGTATTTAACAGGCTAAACTGGGTTTTGGATATTAAAAACAATAACTGTAACCATCTGAAATTAACAGCAGTAACTGCGCAGTAAGTAGCCTACATTCAATACATGCATAGGTAGGCCTACTGACAAAAGTATTTAGCTTTTATTTTTAAATTGGGTTGAAACCTTAAATGAAAACATTAACTGTAACCATGTCATTTTAAAGGCAACAACTGCATAGTTCCACAATCCAAACAACACAATCAAAACACATTCAACACTCCAAACAAAGATTTTACTTAATCCGCATTCAGCATTTGTTTTCGTTTTTAAACTTGGTGTAAAGAAAAAAGGTCTTTACCAGTGAAACTAAATAAAACCAAGGCTGTTTGCAGTTTACCTGCAGCATCAAACGGCATCTGCCTCTCTTCCCCAAGTCATGGTTACCCCTGCAACAGAGCGCGCTTGCCGGAGCTGTCAGGGCGTCGCGCTCAGATCACCTTGCGCAGGTCGTTTCGCGAATGATTGCAAAAATGTAGTCTGTGCACGCGGGCGCACTTCCGGAAAAATCGGACGAAAAAAATACAAAAAAATACGGTTCCGATTTATGGCCGGTCAACCGGTGCATCCCTAGTGTATATCAAACATACAGAAAAAACAGCAATACTGTGAAATATTATTACAATTTAAAATAATGGTATTCAATTATATTCTTTAAAATATAATGTATTTCTGTGATGCAAAGTGTCTGAACAATTATGTTACCTCTATGGCATTTCATATAGGCTTTTAGCTTAAAAGCATGCACATTTGGAGAAATATTGATTTGATTCTCATATGTTTGTCAATTTTCTATACAGAGGAGTAATATTTATTCAGTATTTATTGTCATCACTATGAGTGCTGGATACTGTGTTTTCAATTCATACTTGTAGCCGGAGGGCGCTCTGTGCACCTTTAGTCCACAAATATCTCCTAAAGAAGAATAGGTCATGTGACAATCCAGGAACTAACAGAGGCCAGAGATTGCTAACTATGGCTATGCAAAACACTTTTCAAGACAATAAATACACGATTGAGACGATGAATGCATGTATTGACTGAATTTGCGTCTGAATAGCGCTAGCTCCGTGGGCATGGCCGCATTAGCGGATAATGAGCTGAATCACGAGCGTCTGACATGGCTCTCTTTTCATACAGATTACATAAACAGAGAATATTTGTTTTCGATTTGACTTACACGATTTAAAACCTGACATTTCAACATTTTTTTAGACATAAGTCTAAAATATGTCATTAGTATTCACTAAGTTAGTTCATTTTCTGAGAATTATCAGATTGGACTTTGTTCAGAGGGAGACGAGAGATCACGCATCATGTTAGTTTTCTTTATTTTGCAAAAAGCACAAATTTTTTTTACTCTGAGTGTACACAAATAAAAGAAGATATTCAACAGATTAAAATGGTGTATAACTCTTAATTGTATGTGCAACATTGACGGAGTATTTTGAGTCTCTTTCACACTGGTAAGAAAAAAACCGCGGTGGTATCGCCGGCGAGACCTCAGAGTGTTAAACTTTGGTGTTACCTTGGTAACACTATTTATGACAATGTTTCTCAACTCCAGTCCTTGGGACCCACTGCTCTGCACATTTTGTATGTATCCCTTATTTAACGCACCTGATTCAGATCATCAGCTCATTAGGAGAGACTCCGTGAACTGAACTGAGTGTGTCAGATAAGAGAGACATACAAAATGTTCAGAGCAGTGGGTCCCGAGGACTGGAGTTGAGAACCACTGATTTATGATATCAAGAATACTTTTTCCAATTTTATATCAGCCGTTTCTTGACAAGTTTGCTTAAAGCAGTTTGCGTAAATGTAAGAGGATGATTTCGAAGTCTTTGTAAGTGACACACACTTCCCGCTGCCAGTTGGTGGCATTATGACCGTGACTTGCAATAGTTACAACAATGTGATCATTGAATAAAGTTAAGTAAATGATTGCAGGATTTTCATTTTTGGTTGATCTGTCCTTAGGGCTGGGTATCGTTCAAAAATTTTCGATACTGATACAATACCGATACTTTGACTTCGATACCGATTCCTGAACGATACCTTTTACGATACCAATTTGAAAAAATCTGTTTTAACAAGATTACATTACCTCAAAAAATCTTTGGTTTTATATTTTAAGTTCGTTGACTTTTTTTTTTACAGACTCAAAGACTCATCTCCTGAGCCACTGCACAAAGGAATAAAAAAGCATAAATGAACTAAATTTAACCAACACAATAAATCAGTGCAATATGTATGTGAGGCTCATCTCAGATCTTTTTAAATCACTCAGCAATTGTTGTTGTTCTTCAAAAAAAAAACATTATTAACAATATATATAGAAATTTTGTACATTTTAATGATAAATTCATTAATTTGATGCACTTTGAGAGTTCAAAATAAAGATCTCCAATCCATGTTCATTGTGCAAATTGAACAAAGACAAAGTCTGTGCATCCACCCGCCAACCGTCCAATGATAGACGCTGATGTAAAGCTGCTGTGTGTTGTACCTGTCCATAACTAGTCTAAAAAACATTGTGCGTCCCGCTGTTTCTGCAGGCAGTGCGACACTTCTGTATGTAGTGCTCACATAAACAGCCGGTGCTCTCACTCGTCCTTTTCGGAGATAAACTGAAAATGAAATCGTTGATTCACTTGCTCTCTCGCACATAGGGTCTCTCTCGTGGGCATAGTTTTATATATTTAGATAAAAATAACAATGTAGTGCAACGCTATTACTTGCTCAACGAGACAGCGAAAGCATTTCTCCGCCCCCGGCTCCGTTCTGAGGTATCGAAATTTGGTACCGAAAGACAAGACACTTTTCGATACTCTGTAGTATCGAGGCAGTTCGGTCGGTACCTAAAAAGTATCGAGTTCGATACCCAGCCCTACCATCCATACAGATAAAGTTCTTCTTAAACATGCTTTGTCAGATAATTCTGTGTGTGGCAGATTGACTCTAATGCCCTTTATCATGCCAAGCTAAACTGGATTAAATGACAAATCGTCCATCGCAGCCCATGCAGTCTTAATGAAGGATATCTTTGGCTCATTTAGAAGCATGAAATTGTCTTATTAAATACATCATAAAACAGACTGGGTCACAGTCTGTTTCCCCTCGACTCTTGGTTTTGTCATTTTAGAAAGGATTTGATTGGGTAGAGCAAAAAAAAGGAGGGCAGTAGCGTTTCAGAGCTCTCAGAGAGAAGCTCTCTGTTTTATAAACATCTGCGATATTGATTTTTACCTAACTTGAAAGGCAGCTAGCACATTACCTCATGAATCTGTAATCCTGGCTTGGGCCCTGAAGAGTTGCCACAGCCGAACGGTTCCTGCTCACAGGGACCAAATTGAAATTTTCAGCCTTGCTCAAGGAATCAGTTCCACACACAGCATTTGAATGATCGTCAGACTCTGAGAGAGTGCATGAACGGTGGGTATGTGCACACACAGCCTCAGAGGCCAAGGGTAGAAGGGGGTGATTGAGAGATTCGGCTCAAAGGCCCTGTGAACTTTTCAACTCCCAGCGAGAGACAGAAGAAGGGAGAGACACACAGAGAGATTTGAGTCGAAGGTGGGCTGGTAATGAAGGTAGTAGCGAGTGAGAGGATTAAGGCAGTAACGTAATGGAAGGAAAAAGATAAGGATCGAGCCACACTTTTATATGCGGATCGCTTCCCACAGTTCTTCCGCTCCGGTCTCACTCGTCTTTTCACTTACCCATAGTATCACGCACAGCCTTTCTGCTGTCATTCAGATACCCACCAAACTACTTCCCTCGTGCACTAAGTGCTGGTTAGTGTTGTCGTGATAACAAAATTGACAAGTCTTATTTCATTATATGAGTAATTTAATGTTTTAAAAATTATTTATTTATTTATTTTTTTTAAATTAATGTCATTTAATAATCACGATATAATTTTTTTTGATCTTGGTTACAAAAAATAAGCAAAGATGCAGTCAAACATTGACACATTCTAAATAAGAAAGATACAAATGAAATTAACAGTGCTTTACTTTTTCAGGTAGGCTACGAGTGTCCCGTGCTTTTTCTCATGTATGCATGTTTCTTTGTTTCTTTCTTTGTCACACGCTGCACAAATATATTTTAGTCCCTGCAGGGAGTGGAAGCAGTGCTCTGCACACACGTCCTGACTTCTGGTGTCACACATCAAATTAAGAAATGCAGATATTAGAATGCTGTCATTCTTAAAGTACCAGTACTAATATAATTTCGTATAGTAACTTTTTTTAATAGCAGGGTATCGCGATACGTTTCTAGTACCAATATATCATGCAACACTAGTGGTGGTATTCCTGTGTATTTCACATTGCAGTTATTTTATTTATATTTCATATCATATTTGTGAATTGATGGATGTTATCCATAGGGATAGACAATATATTGGTATCCACATAAGTAAATGTCCAATATTTCTTTTTTGTTGTTTTTTTATATCTATATCGTCAACATTTAAAATGATTTATTTAATGTTAGTGTTTAATTATTAATACTTTTTGTCAGAATTGGAATCTCTCCATTTGTGTACATTGATTTCTATTATTTATTATTTATTTAAATATCTATGACTGTTGCATCAAAAGCAGCTTGTTATGGAATTAAGAGTTTCTTTTGGTTATTTAAATATGCTTGCAAAACTTTCCCGGCATGAGCATCAGCATCATTTATGTGGAAAACGATTACCAGATGCTGGTCAAACAGTTTTTCTCTCCCTCTCAATTTCCCATACCCCTGTCCTCTGTGTGCCACTTCACTGCAGGGACACCCTGTCTTTGTTCATGAAAGTGCTGACACACACGGTGATGTATAAAACTGTGACCTACAAAACACTGAGCAACACAGGTCTACAAATCTAAATCTTTTTGAGTTAAAATTCAGATTTAGAGCTCACACCCTGGCCCACCGCCAAATTATGTTTTACCCGGTTTTGTACATTTACAGCTCAGCAAATGATTGGTAACTTTAGAAGTCAAGCGGTTCACTCAGTGGGAGCACAAGGCATAGGGGGATTGATGAATCTTTCTAAGATGACAGTTAAAATGTATTATGTTGTGAGAATTGTGGAACAAATCGCTCTCTGTAAGCTGTGATGCTAATACCCTACTGCTTAACAGAAATGGAGGAAGTTGGGGACAAATTCAGGTGTGGTGTGTGGACAGATTAAACACTGATTGTATTCTGTAGGGTAAAACCTTCAGATAAGTTGCATCTTTTAAAATCATGTTTCGTTCCTTTACATTGTTCTGTCCAACAATTTTTGAAAAGTAAAAAATTTATATCAATTGTAAAAAATATAGTTTGCTCATCCTTGTTATGGTCATGCATTAACTATGACTTATGTCTGTATTATGAAGGGTTAAAAATAATTATTTTCTGTTAGAACATGCAGACTCCTTGTTTTTGCTAAATCCACCAGTTATTAAGAATGGCATTGATTAAACTAATCGGTGATCTTATCTCTGAAACAGCATTTGCTAATTTCCATTTTGATGTGTTGATTGTATTGAGTAGATCTAGCCATGCGTGTACCTTAATGCACTTGTATCCAACAAGATTAGGCGACATCACTCCATCCTGTATGCCAATTTGTCCTGTAATCATTTGTCTCCGAATTTGCGGACTTGGGTGCTTGCTTTCCAAGTTTCTCAAAGCCGAGGCCCAGTTTTTGAAGACAGAGAAAGCTGCACGGATTATAGCAAGTGCACTTATGAAGCAGCTTTCATTTCCAGCAGATTGGATGAGAAGCAGACGCCACAAACAGAGATGCGCTGACGTCCAGGGACACGTCTACATATCAGATCCATGTTAATTTAATTTACTGGTTTATACTCCAACCTATTTGGAGATGATCAGAGAGAATAAAACAGTGCGATTCCTTCCAACAAAGTAATTAGCCTCTCAAATGTGTTAAAAACCTGACAAATTGGTTTTCTCGTTAGGGGTGCTAAACCCAGGAGAGCTGCCGCCTGTGATGGGTGTTGTGGATTTAGATTTTTAGAAGATGCAATGTGTCAAAGTTGCCATTAGTGATTCTGTGCTACAAGGTGACATTGCACATTTCCCCTCAAGGTGTGTGTTTGAGAGAGAGAATCTGTCCTACAGACAGCAGAAAGTCACTTATTATCATTGACAATAGCTGTGTTGGTATTTGAGGTCAGTGTTAATTCTGGTGTCCCAACATTCTCAGAGGCCCAGTGAAAGACCTTCTGGGAAAATGCTAGCCTGAGATATTCACCCTAAATACCCCTTTGCTGCGAACGGTGCGCTATATCCACAGAAACGTTCTTTAGCATGTCTGCTCCCAGTTGGTATTGGTGCACTAGGGAATGATGGGAAATAGAACCTCACACCTATGACATCTCATTAAGAATCTAGGCCATTATGTGTCCATTCCCTTTACCTCAGCTAATTAAAGTGGCATGTCAAAATATTTTTCTGGGTTATTTTAGTGTGCTGGGTCGACAGGAGCGAGCAAAGGTTTGAATTCATAATGGTGGACAAAGACCTTATTTATATTCAGTACTACTAATACTTTCTTTTGTGGATGCCCCTGGCTATAAGGCGCATGTAGCATCTCTTTTTGTTCGATGTTTGTCAGGGAGGAACTTCCTGCTAGATTGTGACATCTGTAGTAACAGTTATGCCTCCAGAGCTCAGTTCTTCAGTCTGGCCCTTTCCTTTATTCCTTCCTTTCTTATTGCTTTCCTTTTTTCTGAATTTCGTTTCAGCTCCACTTGTGCTTGTAGGCAGAAATCAACTAGAGAACCAACTTGCTGCTCCCTGTGTCCTCCATGATGCTTCCAATATCTTAAAAGCCACAAAAGAAGGGGGAGGGAGGTGAGAGAGAGGAGGAGGAATGGGGAGTTTTGCTCACACAACGCTCCCAGCATCTCTGTGAATGGGCTCGTCCTTGCCTGTAACAAAGTGACTGGGTTAGCAGTGTTTGCACTGTAGCCTGGAGCCCTGTTCCTTTCTCTTGTCTCTTCCTTTCTCACACACACACCCACTCTCTCTCACACGGTCTCTCTTGGCACATCTTTTATCCCGTGTACTCCAATAACCATCACATTCAGCGTCTGTGCCAAGCACAATGAGTCCCCGATCTGGAGAGGTTTCAAGCCTCTCTGAGTTGTCATGGGTGCTTTGCATTTGTAATCTTTTCCCAATTCAGGAATGCAGTTAATTTCACACCATACACCTGGTTATAGACCTCTCACTCACTCTTGGGCTCAGAGGAAAGGCGAGGGAGAGACAGATGGTGTATAATATACGACAGGCGTCATGGTCTGTGGGGCGTAACGTCCTCGTCAGCCAAATTCTTGCCGTCAGCTTGCGGGCTGTGTATCTTGTAGTACGCTGCCTGAAATGGAGACTGTTCTGGGCAGCCAGCTCATCGTGATCAATAAACACCTTTACTTGAACATACATAATCACTCTCACCTCCTATCAGACCCATGTAACAAACAAGTACAAAATGCAATCTAGTTGCTGCTTTGGTATGAGAATGCCTGTCCATATTATACCCATCAGGCATAACATTGACCACTGACAGGTGAAATGAATAACACTGATAACACTTATCTCTTCATCACGGCACCTGTTAGTGGGTGGGATATGTTAGGCAGCAAGTGAACATTTTGTCCTCAAAGTTGATGTGTTGGAAGCAGGAAAAAAAGAAGCGTAAGGATTTAAGCGAGTTTGACAAGGGCAAAATTGTGATGGCTAGATGACTGGGTCAGAGCATCTCCAAAACTGGTAGTTCTTGTGGGGTGTTCCCGGTCTGCAGTGGTCAGTATCTATCAAAAGTGGTCCAAGGAAGGAACAGTGGTGAACCAGCGACAGGGTCATGTTTTTTTTTTTTGGAGAGAACTCTCTAAGCATGCAGCTGCATTTATCTTTAAAATGGCTGGAATGTAACTGCATTGTACGGGACAAATTCAATGCTGCTTGAGTTTCACTGGCTGAGATCTTGGAGGACAAAAGACGAGAAAAAAAAATCATAGTGAATGCAACCACCTGTGACGACAGCCTCCTGAAATGCATGCAAGTTGCCCTGCAGGTCAGTGCAACCCGTCCGAGAGTGCTTTTGTGTCCCTGTTTTCAGAGCATGTGTCGCATCCGATCAGACTCAAGCCCCAGCTGCAAGGTCTAGAGCATAGGATCATGGGTAATGGGAACATCCTCAGCCGTGAGCTTGTAAAAGCCCTGTGCACTGCCTCTGTGATGTGGCTCGTAGATAGCTGGAGAGACATCAGCGCTCATTGCTCCTCCTTGCATAAGTGTTGGTACAAGCAGAAGAAAGGGTCAAGGGACTTGATACTGTAGACATACTTAAAGCACAGTGTTGTGTTCTGCATATGCAGAGAAGTTGTTTAGAAGGTTACAATTAAATTCTTAATTAGGGATTCACTGAATATGTAATCGTTATCTGATTATTAGAAATTTAAATTTTATTGTATTAGTCAATATTGTATTGGTCAATATTGAATATATATCTGTTGATATTGGATATTTATTTGTGTATGCCGATTTAGCTATTTTTCACATTCAGATTGCAGTTTGGTCATCTAACAATCACTTAAAAGTAATCTTTAGAAACACTAATAATTTGATTTAACACTGTTAAATGTAATCTTTACCAATTTCTTGGTGTAAAAAATTTTTATAATCCAACATCTGATAGTGTCGATATGGTAGCTTGTCCTGGTAGTGTTGACGGTTTCAGAACTAAAGGCCCAATATAGGTTGAGATTGTTATCCTTCTGTGCTATGTCCTGCATTATAGTATGCTCTCCCTCTTTATCTTCTTCCCTAAAGCAGCTGTCCTCTTTTACTTTTCGTGGTCTTCTTGGTTGGAGCCATGGTTTGCACCCCAGGCTTACTGACCACCAGAACCACAACAGGAAAAAGCTTCTCTTGGGGTCTGTATGCTAATCTGTCCTTTGCTGGCAGCAGCTTCAAACGCTCCATTGGACTGGCAGTTCGTCAGACTCTCTGAACAGAATGGAAAGAGCAGACCCAGAATAGACTGGGATTTACTGTGTGCCTATTTTCACCTGAGCACCTGCCATTTTTAAGGCACAAATTCAAGCAGCGATGTGTGAAGCTAACCACTTCACACAGTGCAGTGGGATTTGTCTTTTAATTTTCAGCTTTAAAGTGATTTTCCTGGCTTAACAAGTGTCACTACAAATGAGAAAGTAGTTTCATAGAAAGAAGACTGGTGTTTATTTACTGTCTAAAAATCACATTTCACATCACATTATTTTAGATGCTCTTGTCTGCGGTCTAATGTTAAGCGCCTTTCTGAAGTGGAAATGATAAACTGATGCTGTAGGGATCGTTTTATTTAACTTTTTTTTTTTTTTTACTGTTCTATTAGAGCATCGTTTTATGATACTGATGCATAATTTACAAAGACAGGCAACATTTTGTGCTTTTGGGTTAATGCCACTCATCTCGGCTAGTGAACATGCGGTCTCGTTAAGTTGTTGTTCTCTCTGGGATTTCAATTGCCCACTCTTCACAGACTGCTGTGGCCCTGTAAAGTGCTCCAACAGTGACCCTGAGGGCCTTCCAGTTATCGGCTAACTACACATTTCAGAGTACACTGTGCTGCATAGCAGTAGGTAACAGCATAATTCAGCTGAGATAGAAGTGGTGCTACACTTTTCAGTGTTGTCCCAGGTTTAGTTAAGCAGGAAATGTAGATTCAAAAGAAGAGATCAGTCTATTTGCATCAAAGCAAATAAACTGAACCAAATAACTCAGTTTTAGCTAGCGTGACCCCATCTTTTAGCATGCACTTATGTCAGCCCAAATTAGCTGTACCCTTCCCCCTACCCTCAAAATATCAATGTTAGGCCGTAGAGAATAAAGCGAGAGCAAAGGCTGAAATGCTGATAATTTAAATTTTATTTGTACAACCCTTTGTGAAAGGTGATGCAAACATTTTTCTACTGCAGTTTCCTTTTCTGACTGTAGCTGTGCTGAACTGCCAACAGAAAGCTTTTGGAAAAATGATATTTATTCAACTATGCAGAAACTCAAGGATGAATCTTCATAAAAAGAGATGGAGCTGCTTTAATTTCGAATCCCTTCCAATCCTAGAACCCTTATTGGAAATCTGGGAATGCTTCTGCCAGAGAGTGGTGGAAAGTAAATCTGTAATGTTAAAAAGACTCACTGCAAAATTGTCAGGGCTCTGTGATGATCTGAAATAGGGATGCTCTAATAATCTGTACTGTATTTGTTAACTAGCCATAATATATATTGTATATTAAATTGTGCATGCTCATTTCCTTTTACATTCAGATTAATAACTGTCAAATGTACGTTTTGATACATAAAATGACCATTGATTATACT
>RJVU01051648.1:13367854-13388986 GCA_003731715.1 Anabarilius grahami
TTATTTAATATTGTTGCATCCCTAATAAGCCTAATGCTGCCATCTCATTTATCATTTTTTCCCCTTATCTTTTTCAAGTTTTCATTTACATACAGTGTGACAGATCTTTGACAGTGAAGAATGATATTTCAGCCATAACAGTCTGTAGGTTTGATGACATCTGCATTTTATTAAGTTGGCTGCTGAGATCTTAAGATGGCCCTGGACAAAGACTCTGAATCGGGTATTGGTTACATCCATAACTTGTTCCAGAAAGAGCCCCAAAGTCAACTTGTGACTTTGAAAAGTTAGAGTCCATCCCCAAGCTCTCCTTCCTGTTACAAGCTATCTGGGTAAATAACATAAACCTCTTAGTTGCAACCCACCTCTAGAGGTTAGTCCAGCCCCTGACTCTTCTGAAAACAGTTGGCTGCAATCTCTTCTGGTTCCAATAAAAGACCCCCTGCGGACATCAGTCCAACTGCATTTCCTTTGAACAGGCTACTAATCCTTTTACTTTGGGGAGAATAGCTGCAGACTGAAACGCTAGTGTTTGCACTCTAGCCTAGTTACGGGGATGTTTTTGTGCCCCCTTTTGGCTTTCTGCACTCCCACCCCTGTTACATGGTGTCTGGGCTAATTATCCGCTCATTCAGAGTCAGATGAGGACAGGGACCACTAAGGATCAGTCCTGGCATCTAGAGAATCCTCTCGAACCAATCTCATGGAGAGAGCCAGGAATGATTCCTTTTATCTTCTCGCACTGTTTTCGAGGGCAGAAAAAGATTGTTAGGTCATACGTTAGCAGTTGTAGACAATACCAAAATTTGCTTGCATGTAGAGCATTTTATCCCTCCTATCTTAGGCCATAGTTAGCAAAGTCCATA
Source organism: Anabarilius grahami (assembly GCA_003731715.1). Lineage (NCBI taxonomy): Eukaryota > Metazoa > Chordata > Actinopteri > Cypriniformes > Xenocyprididae > Anabarilius > Anabarilius grahami. Next base: position 13,368,721 of record RJVU01051648.1, read on the forward strand.
GGCAACAAATGTCCAAGAAGCCTGTCTGATTTGAGATTTTTTTTTTAATTTAATTTAAATCTGTTTATCCTGACCTTCTCCAGGAGTTTTTGGTTGCAATTTAGCCAAATACATCTCCATTACTCTTCATTTGTGATCTCCCATTGCCAGTGCACAGTGTCTCCTGAAGTCAGCAGAACTGAACACGTCATCAAGATTGTGTGTGGACTCTTTCAAATTCAATATGTTTTCCAAATTTGCTCAAGCAAAACATCTTTTCGCGCAGCATGCATTGGTATATTAGGCTCTGTGCCTTCTGCTTGCTAATATATTGGCCCTGACCCACAGAGCAGTTTGGCTATCACAGTAGAGACCTTGACTGCACTGGCCAACACTTTTCATTTTGTGTATTTGCTTTGCAGCTGCTATCCTTGACTGTGAAGTAACCTCGTCTAGGCTGTTGGGGAAGCACTGTTTTCAAATTAGCCTCAATATGGTCTGTCAGTCCCCACTGCATGTTCAAGGGGCAGTGCTGCTTTTATTGGGATTTGCAGATTTATTTATTCAGGCCTTTTTTCCCCAGCTGATTCATTCCTCTCATTTGCCCCAGATGAACACAAGGTTAAGGGGGTTGTAAAGCGGGCAAGGTTGGGTCACAGTCCAGAGCTGACAGCCCAGGCGGCACAGAGAGCACGCGGATCAGCTTTGACTCTCAAATCTCAGAATCTGATGCAAATCCGGCAGTATTTAAACCTCCAGATCAGCCTTCCCAAATCCTTTCAAGATATTCTCGGCTCGATTGGGTGGCATTAAAGGATCATAGGAGCAGAACAAAACATTGTCTGGCAGCGAGAAAGAGAGAGAGAGAAATAGGAAGAGAGGAGGGAAAATTAGAAAGCGAGAGAGAGAATAGGGAGAGTCAGCTTGAAGGTTTTACAATGTGTTGCACCAATGGAAATCATGGATCACTTTAATGTTCCCTCTGTTTCTGCACCCCTCCCTCCTCATCTTCTGTTGTGCTTTATTTTGTTTGTTTGCTCACTCTGATCTCTGTCCTCACAGCCCGCTTTGGTGAAATCCAGCGTAATCCCGTATGGGTGCCTTTGTCCAGTGCATGTAAACATCTGTGCAGCGTTTTAAATACAGCTATCACACTCCAACCTGGCCTACATATTATATGGTGGTCATTTCGCAGATCTTTTTATCCAAAGCACTGAAATAACGCATTGTGCATCTTGCCTTAGAAGAAGACTGCTCATAAATCAAATTTGCAACCTTTTGCATTTTCAGCCTAGAGATGTAACTGCCTGGATGTCACTATATGTAGTAAAATTAGGTTCACTGTGAGAATGCTTTCTTGATGCGTGTGATCTCATTTCAATCACCATCCATTACTTTTATGTGTGGATCTGAGTTCCTGATCTTTTTGAGCTGATATTTTTAAAACAAGGCATTATTGATCACTTAATAAAAGTAAAAAAATTAAAGTACTCAGTAAGATTTGTGAAATTGTCTTATAAATTCATAATATATACATTGTTTTTGAATTACCGTAAAGCATTTTGTCACTCTCGCGTGAACGTGAACATGAGGCGAGATTGTGTCGGGTCGGCGCAGCTCAACTTGCAAGTGCTGTTTTCTGGCGTAGACGTGCCAGAGGGGGTTAGTGCACGCCTCAAACACACCACTACAAGTCAATTAACCATCGTAAGGACTTAAACTATTTATGAAGGTAAAAAAAGTTACTTAGTTCTGCTTTAAAGCCTTAGTTTTTCTATTTTGTTTGGGTTTTTTTATATATATATTTACAATAAATTATACATTTATTTTTTGTCACTGTACATTGAGGANTATTTTGTTTGGGTTTTTATATATATATATATTTTTTGTCACTGTACATTGAGGATATTGATGCCTTTGTTTGCAGGCTGCTTTTCAGTGAAAGTTCCCAACTAAGTCCATTTAATTACCATTACAAACCAGCAACACATCTGTGCTTTACTAAGTGCTTTATGAGTTATAGCATTAGTTTTACTCTGAAGATGTCTTGAGCTCAGGTTTAGTTCCACTCAAGTCAACTGTCTGAGCGTATACAGGGCATTACCTCCATGTAGTTGACAGCAAGAAGGGTGGTATAACTACTTGTCATGCACAGTAATCTCTCTCCACTGACTGGGTGACTGTTGAAGTTCATGCGGAAGCTTTCACAACACAGTCAGGGTTTTTGACATCATTTCTGAGCTAAAACTGTCTGAATCATGTAGATTGTTGGAGATTTGCTGGTGAGGGTGGAGTTGAAAGATATTTTTGTATTGAAGGGGAACTTTTGAAGTGCTGGAAGTGATAAAGGAACGGTCATAAGCCTAGAATAATTGCCTCATGTCAAATAGAGCTTTCTCTCTACTTTTGTTTTTTCTGTAGTGTGACAGCGCTTTTCTTATCTGGTGGTCTGTGTTTTAGTAAAAGATGATCTTAAATTATAATTTAAACTCATAAAAAGCTGACTTAGCTCTGTGTATGTAATACTTAATTCCAATTGTCTTCAGATAAAGCATGCAAGTTTCTCTTCTGGACATAAGCACTTGATGAAGGACACCAGCCGTCCCACAGAGCTACACTGAAAAAGGAAATGGACTCAGAAATGGCTGTAAACGTTTTATGTAGAGAAAATGCTGTACTTCTATGCGTGTAACAAAATTGATGTGCTCAAAAGCTTTGCTTTCACAGTCTACCGTCCCCTGTCCTCCCCCACGGCCAATGAGAGCCGCTTCACTCCGTTGCCCTTACAAATAGACCCCACTGATTGAATCTGATTCCTGTGGATAGAGCAGGATTATTGAGCAGCCTTTCCTGATGTGTGTCACCCAGAGTATGTGTAAAAACGTTCTCTCTGTGTCAGCTTTTGTTGCTTAAATCAGAGGGATGTCTCCCCAGAGCCTCTTCCCATCTGATGACACGCAGCTCTCTGAAACACACACTTCCTTTATTTTACTTCCTCCCTCCCTCCCTCTCTCACCTGGAATAATCTCTACTTTTTTTTTACAAACATCCTGACAATGCCTCATCTCAAGAGGAAGAATCAAAGAAAGAGGGCGTTATAAAAGGAATGAAGGAAAAAAATCTGACCTGACCTCAAACAGAAAATGTCCACTCTACAGTGACTCGAAGGAAGTCTGTGCTCCACTAACCCCCTTGTCATCATAGACCAGTGGGGAGTTACTCTTACCGACCAAAGGCACTGCAGCCTCATTAAATGCCCTGCAGAATGAGCCAGAAACACAGTCTTAGTTTGTGGGATGAGAGAAAATCGACTCCATCTGCTTTTACGGTCAGCACTGAGATGTTGTTATTTGGATTTAGAGCTGAGCCAACCACACAAAGTCCTGCTTCAGCAGAAATAAGAGCGTGATTGTTTATGGTGTTTTGGGGCTTTTTAGACTCGTTTATCCTCTTCCTCACCTCTCTTAGGGTGTTTTCACACCTATGGATCATTTGTTTTGTTCCGAAACAGGGACTAAATTTGTTACAATGTTGCATTTTCTTTTTGGTTCGGTTCGCTTTCACACAGGAACATTTCAAAGCGTACCAAAATGCGTTTATGGAAGTCGCATCCAAGTACAACTGTCCTCTTATTGGTCAGAGTTTTCTCAGCGTCATCCATAAATAATGATTGACAAGTTCGCTCCATGAGCTTATTGTGTCTGTATTTGTAAATGTCGAGACACACGCAAACACTATATGAATGTAACCGTCATTCCCACTCTTAAATGATATACTACATTTATATTAATGCTGCGGCAAATACAAACGCACACGCTCTCTCTGGGTGTCCCAGTGTTGTCTAGGCTGTGTCAGTGTGTCGAGACCATATATGAATGTTAAAATGAAGCAGAGCTGGAAAAGGCTTCGTCGGACGGCATTCTCGCACAGAGAAGTGCAATTACACAACATTTAAGATGAAGAGGCGCTCGTTGGTTTTCAACTATGGTAAATAATGTGCTCACATGCAGACTCAGACACTACCGCTTTATATATCACATTTCCCGTTATGAATTATGATATCGTTTGGTTCGTTGGTCCGTTAACTGGGTCGGATTGCTTTCACATCTCAAGCGAACCACTCCAGAGTTCGTTTGAAAGCGTACCGAGACCACCTCTTCAAGCTGGTTTGGTACACTTTTGGTGCGCACCCGAGTGCAAGTGCGATTGCTGCTTTCACACCTGCCCAAACGAACTGCACCAAAAGGGAAAACGAACTCTAGTACGATTCAACCGAACTAAATGAGGCAGGTGTGAAAGCACCCTTAGAGGGATAAATAGGCCCGGCTGCCCCAGACTCTGATTTCCCTCCTTGCACTGACACATTGCTTTAATCTGCTATAATATGAGTTACCTATTGTTTTTAAAAATGGTTTTGTTTTTTCTCCATAATAATAGTTTATATAACAATGTATGTGGTGATTACGTATTTGTTTCTCATTAAAGTCAGCTTGAAGCAGTAATTGTGATTTTGGAAAAAGAGTAGGCAAGATATTCTGCCAATCACATGGACCTAGAATGACATGAGGGTAAGTAAATGACATACTTTGGGGCTTATCGTATCGGTGTGGCTCTCTAGTGGTGGTTCCAGTGTATTTGCTTGAGCAGGAAACCCTGGAGAAAATCTTTGCACTTGTTGAATGGCCGACTCATTGTCAGTTCAGACGTATTAGAGCAGCTGTGCCGGAATTGAGATCTGCTGGTCCAGTATAACAGTGAACAGACATCATTTGTAAGGCGGAGGAAGGATGTGTGACAGGAATGCTGCTCGGTCATTGGAAACTTTCAAAGTGTGCATGACTGTTCAGTTTCACTGTATATGATAGGCTAGTGGTAGAGGATTTGACCTGGTCTTAAAATTCACAGGACTAATCCTAGGTGAAACGTGTTAATTATGGCACTGGAAACTCTCTTCACCTGCCAGGCTCAGAAGAAGTTAAATGGACAATTTAAGATTTTTTTTTTTTCTCTTTCTGTGCTGTTCGATTTAACCTGTGTCTGCTTGCTTTGTTCTGTCTTCTCATGAGTGGCGTTATTGTAACAAGCTCATAGATGCATCTTCATTGGCTCTCCATGAGCTCCTTGAATGTGAAGGGTCCAAACAAAAGCTTTGCTTTCTAGAAGAGAATGTTTTTGTCTCTATTGAATTACTGAAGTGCTTAGGAATGGGTGAGTCATTCATGCGGGGGCATTCCGTAGCTTTAGTGCACAGTTTTTAATCTTTTTTTCTTTTTTCTTTTTTTTTCTCCCTTTCTCCCTCTCTCCCTCTCTCCCTCTCTCTCTGATTGAGGAAATTACTCTGAGTCTCGCTCAGCTTTGAATCATGTGGATGTGTAGATTTGTACGCATCTAGAGAAGCGTTAATTCTGCAGTCAAGTCCCTTAAGGGCAACTCTCACAATACCACTCAAATATGGTGTCTGTCAAAGTAGTTTAGCCTTTGATGTGTGCTCTCCCAAGTTAACTCTGAAACACCATGAAAAGTTAAAGGTATCCCAGTCCTCCAGTGTGTCTGTTGCTTGATGTGTAAATCTGAATTGAGCTACTCCGTCTCTCTCTCTCCTCCTCCTCTCTGCAGTTGGAAGTATGAGTACCTTTGCATTTTTTTTGCATTTTAGCTGCTCTGTTTTGAGAGAGCTCATGTTTGGTTTACTCTTTACTCTTTCTTAGTAATCAAAAGTGTGCATCTTTCTCTGTCTAGAAGCACTAGACTTTTAGTTCCTGCTGAGAGTAGATGTTTACTGCATTCTACTCCAACACTTAGTATGTTAAAGTAATGTTCATTTAAGTTATTGGAATTTTGCATATATCATTCTCATTTTATATTAGATATTATTTTGCAGCATTATTTGCTTTTATGAATAATTTTGGCTCTAATCTGATTTTACATTTAAAAAGAGGAAAAACTTTATTTTTACATGCTTTACTTGCATTCCTTTTTTTAATTTTTAGATTTTATTCAGCTTTTTTTTTCTTTTTAAACCAGGTTGTCCTCGTTTCTACATTTTCTACCAGTTGGTGATTGGTTGTGCAAGTAATGAGAGTCCCTCTGATTTGTTGGTTTTTTTTCTTAGGCTGAAGGAGAAGATAATCTAAAGAAGATGCAGCTGATGGAGCTGGCCATTCTGAACGGAACATACAGAGACACCAACATCAAAACGCGTAAGGAGATATTCACACACCAACAGCTAGACACTTAAGAACTTTCTATAAACACACACTCCAGAAGGAAATGACAGCACACCCACAAGACAACCATTAAAGAATGAGTTCAGCTGTGATTGTGTTCACAGTGACTAAAGACATTTGTTTAAATGCTTGCACACACAAAATCACACCCATATGTGCAGAGCTTGCACAAAATATAAAATCAAAACCAGCCATAATCCATCTCTTGTATCCATCCCTAATCCATGTGTAAATGCACACACATACACACACACACGCAGTGACACATAGAACACTTTTTTTTTCTGACCATAAATGAGCGATTTAAAAAAGCAGAGCACTTTAGAGTCATCAGACATAAGATGCTCGCGTTAATTCTAGAAGGAATTCTTTTCACTGCAGACTCCTCATGAAAACATCTAATCATCTGCCCACAGTCTAGTATTTCTGTCTCTCTTTATCCCTCCCTCTCTTTTTCTCTTTCTCCCTCTCTCTTTCTCCCACTTCCTTTCAAAGCTGTTTTAAATGCTATCACAGCCTGCGTAATCTTGGTGTGGCGCACAGAATCATTTTACTGCATGATTGTGTGATTTTAGGTTGTCTTCAGGTCATAAATGTGTATTATTGCTCAAAGGTATTTGCATACAACTCCACCCATGTCATACATATTCATTACTGCAATGCATATCTACATTGACAGAGAGATTTGGGCTTTTGTATACTGCTCTGTAAAGTAATATTTGCATGATTGTATACATTTGAGTGTATAGATTTATGATTGTGTGCATGCATATTTGGATATAAGACGGGGATATTTCTTTGGAAGAAGTACATCTGTTTAATTCTGTTCGGCTTCAGTGCTGAAATGTTTACAACCATTTTAATTTTCAGCCCTGTTGTGGTTATTTCCTCTCCACATCTGCACTAAATGTCCCAGTGGCATGTAGAGGTTTTGATTCATGTGGGAAAGCTTATGGCAAGTTAGTTGAATCTATTCTAGAAAGTCCATTGTACAACAATAAGAAATAACATCATGTTTTAGCACACAAACCAATGAAGTTGTGCATCCTCTAAATGCCACAGGACATTAAAATCAGATGTGCTGCTTTGAATCAGTTACTCTATGTTGTGTATTTGTGCCTGTTTTGATGATCGGTTTGCCCTGGTATGATCAATCATCAGTTTCTCCTTGTGTTTTAGTTTTGATTTAATTTTTTTGTAATGATTTTGGTTGTGGGGTTTGTTTTAGTTTGCTTTAGAATGTAACTTTTTTTGTGGTTCATTGACCATCGCATGGACTAATTTTCCTTTATTTTTCCCCCCCACCCTCTTTTTTCCTCTTTTCATGTACTTCTGTTTTCCTTTCCCTGCCTGTGCTTTTCTCACATCTGTTTTTGTGCCCTCTGTCCATTTCTATTTTCCCCCTTCTGCTCTAAAAATTTTACACACGTTCACACACCCTACCTCCTCCAATGGCTCTATCTCTTCCATTACTTTTCTCTCTGTGTCATCCTGTCTCTTTCTCTCCCTTTCACTCTTTCTATCTTTCACTCTTTCGTTTTACGGCAGCCACCCTTGCGTTCTCTCTTGCAGCAGCGGCAGCGGCTGCTCAAGGCCCGCGTTTGATCGCAGCCCCTGCGGGTCAGGTCCTCCCCCCGGCTGCCCTCAGGCCCCCCACTCCGGCAGGGACCCCCATCATGAACATCATTCGGCCCACTCAGATGGCCACTGTGCTACCCAATGGCACCCCTACCTTGGTGCCCCCGACACCTGACGGGGGCATTATCTACACCACACCCTACGATTACCCTTATGCCTTGGCACCCACGTCTCTGCTGGAATATCCCATCGAGCACAGCGGAGTCCTAGGTAAGCGGGCGTGGGGGCTTGGCACTTCACCCTTTGGTGCCCCGCAAGAGGGCTTTGCTGGGGTGTTTTACGGGGGAATGTTCGATGGGGCGTCACCCGGCCCCGTTCAGGACTCAATGAAAGGTAAATATGTAATGACTAGCTCATGCTAGCGGGCTGGGTAATTCAGGTGATTAAAGACATAGCTACATAGGCACAAAAAGAAATGTTTTATGCCACTGAGACGGGCTGGGAAAGGGACCACTTAACTGTGTCTAAAACGAGGTATATTAGTCTTTCTAAAGTTTATTTTTTTGCTGCTGTGTAAGAAGTCTTTTCTCAGGACACACACACATTCGCTCTCGCAGACAGTGGCGACATGCTTGCTTGCACACATCTTTTTTTTTTTTTTTCCCCTCTCTCTCTTTCTTGCTGGAGGCTTTGTCAGGCAGGCTACTGGTGGATCCCCTTGGATTTCTCCTGGCTTTTGAAATCATTTCTCTCTTCCCTGCTGTAGCAGGCCTTGGTACCGGTGCCGAGTGGCAGAGAGAGAGAAAGAGCCCAGAGTCCCGTTGGGGATGTTCATTAAATTCTTCCACTATTCTCACTGTATCCAATTGTCTTATTTTTACCCTTGTGAACTTGAGTGCTCGACCCTATTCAGAGAGAATTACCCTTACTCCCCTGCCTAGCGAGGGGCTTCTGCAAGCTCTCGCAAAGATGGATAATAACTACGACATCACAACCTCTTTTACAGACTCAACGCTTTGCATCAAAGCAATGTAAACATTTACAAATCAGTTGTTTAAGTGGACATGGCAATCAATAGCATGATGAAGTCACATGTGCCAGCAGCTTAATATTGCACTTGAAAAGCTTCAGTTTGTCCTCATCTTTGATTCAGTGGAGGGCTTTCTGAGTTCAGTTAACTGAATCTTGTACAGTTGGCACATTTGGGTCTTCTGCTGTTCTGACAGTGCCGGGTTTCCACTTTTAAACTTAAACACTCACAAGCTTAGCAGCCTTTTATTTACTTATAGTATCGATCCAACATCAAACCACCCCCAGACCAGACCATGTTCTCTCTCACACTCTCTCTCTCTCTCTTTCACTCGCTGGGCTTCTGTGCAATCAGAAGTGATTTGCTGGACATCTGCTGTTGCAGCATAGCATGTGGGCGTATACACACGCACGCACGCACACACACATGTAAACGCACAAAGTTAAAGGGAAAGGTTAGCGAATCCAGAATTTTTGCAGTAAAAATATTTGTCCACTATTCTGTGATGTCATTGTGATTTGATAGTCATCACACCTCATGGAGCTCCACAGAGTCATTTACTAATGCTTAAATCAATAATGAAGATTCCCCCAAATAAGTCCACAGTTTCCTATCTGGGCTCATAAAAATGTTTAATATTTAAAAACTTTTTTAGAATGCCAATTAATATTTTAATAGGTCTTTTTAGTGTTAAATCTTTGGGTGATTGGGAGACAGTGAATAGATTCTATCAGACTCATTCCTCTCCTGGTCTCACTCGATAATTGTAAGACTGAAAAGGCTTCCTTCACCAATCTGTCTCAAAGTCTGTGCATGCCAAGAGCAAAACAAAACACTGTGGCAATTTAATGTTACATCAACCCATCTGATTATACAAAATTCTCTTGCTTTAATGAAAAATACAACCCATCATATTTCTTTCACTTTTGAAATTTGTTTTATCAGTTGGGTTGCATTCTAAAATCTGATAATATAGATAATGCAAGCCTCATTCAGTTTTGTGCATTGATATGTACATCTTGTCTGTTACCACTATTTGTTTGTTCTTTTCAATCTGAGACCAACAATATTAACAAATGCCAGCTCCACATCTATCTGGCATTCCATTCCAGGCACAAGATTAAAAATATATATTTTACTGATTGACTATAGAGAGCAATTAACATGGCATAAAAGAAAAACAACTCTTCATTCATGTGTGCATATACATTTTCACTCACTTTTGCTCTTGGCGTTGAATAGACCTTGACCATGGAAGCAATTACTACTCTATCAACAGCTACACTCTCAGAAAAAAAGTATGGCACTGTCACTGGGGCAGTACCCTAAGGCACAAAAGTGAAAAGGGATATCTTTGTACCTTATTTACCCCTAAATGGTACATATTAGTACATTTTCACTTTTGTACCTGAGGGTACTGCCCCAGTGACAAGTACCGTACCTTTTTTTTTTTTCTCTGACAGTGTTATTTCAGATCAATTAGTTCTGTGCGTTACCTTTGAGATTGGCCAATGAGATAATGTAAATAAATTAATTGTATCATCGTCTATTTGCCATCTATTTTGGTTTTCACTTTTGCCATCTTGTCTTTTTACTTATGTATTCTTGTGAGCAGAGAGAGTTTGTATTTTAGCTGGTTTGCTGAGATGTAGAAAGCATAAGCCAGGTGCTGTCATACAGTAATCACAGGGTGTCAACTCGATTTACAATTTGCTATCAAATGACGCTGCTTCCACTGTAGTCATTTATTTTTTCCTAAAACACACATTTTTTTAACCTATGATTCCTTGCCCGCCCGTCTCAAACAATCTTAGAATCTTTTGAGTCAAGCAAATTACTATGTAATATTAAGTTGTTAGTTATACATTTTATTCAATTCTGGGGGGTTTTTTGTATGCATTTATTACGCTTGTATTTTTTATGAATTTTCTACCCAATGTGTTGATATTGTGAATATGTATTCTATGTAGAAACAATTTAAATTTAAACATATAGAGGAGAATTCATGTAAAGCCTGTTTCACAGCTAGCCTGCTCAAATTGAGCATCATTTTAAATGGATCTCTTAAATAAAAGGTCAAAATGCTCTGTATTTCTGGTTTGTACAATTCTGCTGCAGTGTTTTTAGCTGTGCTCCACAGGCTTTACATGTGTTTTTTTGCCTGGGCTGAAACATTTCTAACCTTATGGACCTGTTGTAATCTAGGTGCAATGGCTACTAAAGTGCGGAGACATGATTCACGGGTCCATCCTTACCAAAGGATAGTGACCACAGACAGAGGTTAGTTAGAAAAGATACTTCTACCTTTTTTATTCTTTGTATTGCATTATCTCTGAACGGGGTATCGTACACATTTATATACACTGCATATATTTACTGTGGAAATGTTTACATATCAAATGCCTCTGAAAACACTCAGGTTTACGGAAACACATGACTGTAACTGAATTAAATTCCGTTTGTTTAATAGCTTTATATATCAGTGCATTCCTTACTTGCGTCTAGATCCAAAAAATAGATTGTACTCTGTTTTGTGTTGCTTTGTTTTTCTGATTTGTTTAAATCGTTTTAAAATACAAAGAAGGGACTGGAATAAGTTTCCATTGCCAGCAAAGCCATTGGCTAAATGCTTAAGTTATTACCTCACTATTTTTTTTATGTCTCAGGTTCGGATTTTGTTTGTTCATCTCTTAAAAGTGTAAAATGTACTTCACACCTAGTTATCTTTTAGTTTTACTTAAGGTACTATTTTTTTTTATATAGCAGATGTATTTTTGAATCCTGTGTATACATTCACTGAAAATAAAGAGAAAAATCCAAAGTGATATTTTGCGACCTTTATCTGTTTATTTGCGTAACATAGCACTAGCTCTCTGATTCCCCCTCACAACTAATTACACTGTTCGTAACACGCATTTCGACTCGACACTAAAACGTTACTAGTTTTTGTTTGTATGTGTTTCTCGTTTGTCTACGTGATACCTCTCTGCTTTTGTTTGTGGGAACATGGGGCATTTTAGCGCTTTAATTACATGTAATAACGTTCTGATTGAACTCTGATCATGACGTTAGTGTGTCATGATCATAACGAGGTTTAGCCTGTGTTTGTCTCTTGGCCATGGAATTAAGGGGGTTTAAACAAAGATTGCATTCATTTTGCTGTTAAAATTATGTCATTCCGGTCTCTTCTTGCTAACTAATATCTTTTCTACCTTTTTTTTTTTTTTCCTTTTTTTTGTTTTTTTTTGTTTTGTTCCTAACCACCTAGCCGCCACCGGCAACTAACAAATGACCTCTGAACTCTGAACTCTTCACCCAATGATGAGCCGCCCAAGCCTGCCTGCTGATCAGATTAACTGGTAATTGCCTTTTGCTAGCCTGGTGGACGCAGAGAGAGAGGCACCTGTCCGAGCAGTGATCCTAACACAAACCAACATAAAACACACCAACCCTCCATACCAACACGTTGTGTAGCGATAACAACGATGATACTCTATTATTTTATGTTGTTTTTTTATTATTTCTTTCTTTTTCTTTTTAAACCTCAAATGAATGGGTGGATGTTAACAGTGATGTTGCGTTACCCAAAAATCTGCACTGAAGTTTAAAAGCAATAAAGACGCGTCTTCTGCTAATTCAGCCCTTAAATGCATTTATACTTGCAAATCTCCAGTTAATAAATAAATAAATGATGACCCCAGTTTTATCAGTCATAACGCTAAACGGGGCATCAGGAATCCAGATTACGTCTATACTCTACCCCACCCATTTAAACTGTCATTATGAATCAACAAAAGAAAAAGAAGGAAAGAAATCTGCACTCACACCAACTTGTGTATTTCCTGTCCTTCTCTGATGTAATCCTGTGTTTTTCAGTTGATGAGTTTTACTGTGCTGACACATTCTGGGTGTGCCTGTCCAGCTGACTTAGAGCATGGCTACAATGACAGACTGCAAAAAGCTTGTTTTGATTTCTTTGTTCTGTTACTTCTCCCTATTTAATTGCTTATGTTTCCATGTATCTTATTAGCGTTTGGCAATACTTGGAGATTTATACGTGCTGCTCATTGCAGCTCATTAGGGGGCAGTAGGCAGAGTCAGGCAGGGCAATAGCAGGAGAGTTTGGGGTGAAGTGTTTTTGGAGTCTTTAAATCTAGGATATTCAGGGTTGGACAGCTGGGATATGAACCGGAATCAGTTTACCGAACTATGCCATCCCAAAAACTCTCAACCCCTCCCCACATACAGTGCCTGAACTTTCTACAATTTTTTCTTTGAATGAGCTGTGAGATAAAAGATGAAGAAAAAAAAAAAAAAAAAAAAATGACGAAGTATTATGTGTGTGCATTTAGCCAAAGGGTTTCCATTTAATGACTTTCATATATATATGAGTATGTATCTAACCGCCAAGGGTTCTGTCATTTTAGTCTAGAGTTTGAAAAGGTTTGATGTCATCTATCTCTATCTGTTTGTTATAATAGTGAATCAAAAATGGATGAAATGGTGTTATTGTCCCACAAGACTCTAATTTCCTCAAAAAATAAAGAACACTAAGGAAGATGAATGAGGTAGACAGAACGGGGGAGGGCATAACCTCACTGCTGTATGTATACACTTTTCTTTCTTTTGTTTCTGCTGATTTATCTAAAAAAGAAAAAAAAAATCTAATCTTAAATATCTTTCCCCCTACCAACCTTTCAAAAATTTGTCAGCTGAGCTGAAACAAAATGCAGGTGTTCTTGAAAAATGCCTTTATGAACTTAAATCCACGAGTGAGTTATTTCGATTTGTTTCAAACACCCGAATCAGATAGCCCATCCACAATGTGTCCTGCACACCCCCAGCTACTGAGCCCACTCTCTCATTCTATACACCCTCTCAAGAAAACATAGGATGTGAAAGCCATGTCTGCCTGTTCGAATTGCTTTATACATACATGATATATATAAAATGTATACAAATGTAGATATGTCATTGCATATTATAATACAGAAAGATCAAAATTAGATACTTTTACAGGGTGCTGGAGAAGAAATATATATTTTTGGCAATTTTAGCTTTTTATACTTAACTTGCAGTTACAAAATATGAAACGTAATACAAAAAAATATATATAAAAACATTTGTAGAGTAGTACAGCAAAAGGTGGTAAAGAAATGTTGCGTGACTTTGGATACTATTGGCCAGGGGGAAAAAAAGCAGACCAAAATAGTCAAACCTTGGAATGTTGGAGGAATTGCATGACGTGAGAGAAGAGTACAGTTAGAGAGATAAGTGCCTTACAGATGGTCGTTTCTTTTTCCGAGTCTTGCATTCTGTTCAATAATATCCAGCACCAACTAGTGAGAGCGCAGAGCGAGGGAGGGTTTGTGAAGAGGAAACACCCCAAGAGTTAAACCACAAGGCTGTTGCAGTGTTGTGCCACTGAATCTATTCTATGCAAAGGAATAGCAGTCATTTGACCAGCTAACTAACTATGTGCCATGATTCGTCTTCCCAAAATTAAGTTGAAGTCTTGTTGTTTTTTTTGTTGTTTTTTCCTTTTAATCCCTATTTGAACAAAGTGTTTTATTTCTCTTTATTTTATTGCATTATTATTCTTATATTATGAGGACAAAATCAGCAATGCTGTCTATGTATTTGGTTACTGTGATTTTTAAGAACAACTGCCAATCATTATGTGCAAGTCTGCCAGGTGTTTTAGAATGGAGATTTCTGAAAGAAATCATTTAATTGGACTTCACCTGAAACCTCCTCTTGTTTCAATACTTGCAAACTGGAAACTTTCAATAATTTTCGCAATCATGTTTGCCAAAACTTACTTATTTTTATGCCAAGGAAGTGATTTTTTTTTTTTTTTTTTTTTTTTTNTTCGAAGACTGGGAGAGAGAATGGCAGAAGGAAAAGAAGTATTTAGCTCACTTTGGGAAAGGCCTTTTTGGTGTTTCACAACTGATATATGTAGCTTTACAGTGCACTGATCTGAGAAAGGGGAGAGAAACTATAGCAATTTATTAAAAGTATTACTGAGAGGAAGGTCACAAGAATGTCCGTCAGTGCCAAACCCGAACAGTCACACAAGAGCCGCGGTATCAAATCACGATCTAAAGATCAAATCTCCCCCGAGCAGTTTTCAATGGTTGAAACAACTAGAGGTGTTGGTCAGATTTAATAAGATCATGTTCAACTTTGTGTCTTGTAACCCTGGCAGGCTCTGGTTTAGTCTTGTTCTTCACTTTTGTTACACGAAAAAGGTCAATGTCTTTTTTTCTCTTTTCTCAGTGTTAAATACATGTTTTTTAATCATTGAAATAATGAAATGCAATATTAGAGAGGAGCAGAGACGACTACAGAGAAATGGACAGTATTAAACTAATCCCCTCTGCCATGTTACTACGTGCTGTTAATGTTTTGGAGTTGGGTTTGTCTATCAGGTGTATGGAGAAATCTCTTCCTGCCTGCTTACTACATGTGTAATAATGTAAATTACAGCCATTGTTACAGGTTTCTAATGTATTTTTCTAACTTCATTTTCTATGTACAAGTCATTTTTTTCTGATCTCCTTTTGTGATGAAACCCATTACACATTTTTTGTTTGTTTTTTCATGTCCTCTCTCCTCCTCTGCCCTCCCTCCCTCCCGGCCCACTCTTTACTCAGATCTGTCTCTCTCATTGGGAGCATTGCCTTTTCCTACAGTTTTTGTTTTCTTGCTGATTCTTTAGCTTGTTTAACTCATTAGCAACTTATTAGTTCCTCTTGTCATAGGTATTTTTACATGCTTGCATTTAGTTTTTATGGTGTATGCTGTTATTTTTTTCTTATTAACCTCCTTGGCATTTATTTTAATAAAACATTCTTAGTAAGAATTTTACTAACTTGCTGATATTGTTTTGTGTTGTGTTCTTTTTTTAACAAGTTTAATGAATCTACTACCTTGGTCTGGTTCACGGACTAACACGATTAAATCTGGTGTGTGAACACCCTCACAGTTTCTCACAGATACGCACACACGCACGCATTCACTCAAATGCATTTTTCAGAGGTCCATACACATTTACACTTCGCACACACTCACGCACTCACTTCCACGCAGTCTAACAGGTAAATGTGCACGAGGCAGTCCGTCCTTCACTCCGCTCCTGCACTCTCATCTTTGTTGCTGTAGAAATTTTCCCAAGCGCGTGCTGCCATGCCTTGTCTGCCTCACTGTTCACGCAGTTCATTGGTGCTACTGGTGTTTCCTTTTTGTTTTGTTTGGGGAAAAAACGCTGCTTTCTGTAGAACTGGATGTAATTGGGATTTAGATCTATGTAGAGTTAAAGCTCATAACTTTCTGTTACAAAACCCAACAATAACTGGAAGTATTTGACCCTCTTTTTTTTCTCTCTCTCTCTCTCCCTTGAATAGGCTCTGAATATTAAATAATGTCCAGTAATAACCTGGCGAGCCTCAGGAATCAGTGCATGTACTGCCGAATCGAATGTATTGTTTTAGCGTGACTTAAGTTATCACGCTCCTATGTCAGGGCAAATTAATGTCCATCTTGCCCAGTATTCTTTAGTGCATCTGATCTCAACTCTGCTCCTCCATTCAGCCATCAGACTTCATATGTAACGGGTCATATGGAGTTTTTGAAGGTTGTTTGACCTGCAGAGGCGGCGGTGAGATTGTGTCTGGAGGCGCTGCTGGCTGTTTGCTTTCACAGCATCCAAGTGGACAAATATACTAACCCTTGTAAGAACTGCTTGGGTCTTGTTGCCATGGAGACTAAAGGCAGTGTCCTCACTGTATGAGATATTTAGGATAAGTGAAATTTAATTTTCTTTTTATTTATACATTTTTTTTTCTATGGGGAAATGTTTTGTAAACACAACCTAAGCACAATATGTATTAATGTGATTTTTTTTTTTTTTTTTTTTTTTTNTTTTTTTCTCTCCTAAATTTTTTTTACTCATTTGAAATGCATTGCAACTGCACAAATAAAAAGTGTTTTTTTTAGACCATTTTCATCCCACTGAGTGAAGCTTCAGAATGGAAAACATGCTTTATATGTTTACTGACTTAAGTTGTATTCATCTTCATTTTGAAGAGCAAACAACAAAGCCTTAATATTATATTAATAAAGGGAAGGTTTCTCAAGCAAAAAAAAAAAAAAAAAAGCCCTCAGGGAATGTTTCCTCACAGGTCACAATCACCAGCTTCTAATTGGTTAATTAAACAGTTGTTTTAATTCATCTGATTTTGATGCACCTGTACTTCAAGCCACTTCAAGGAACTGAATGATATCATTTGAATTAATGTAGCACATTTCTCAATGGCCTGTTAGCAGTAAAACCTTGTGAATAACAAAAGCTTCAGTGCAAGAGTGTTTTCTTTTGTTTTTAAAAAAGTCGTTGGTGCTGAAATGTCCCAAAAACTTTCCATTTTGTGCAAAGATAGTTTTCCAAAACAGTTATAAA
This sequence comes from Anabarilius grahami, assembly GCA_003731715.1. Classification (NCBI taxonomy): domain Eukaryota; kingdom Metazoa; phylum Chordata; class Actinopteri; order Cypriniformes; family Xenocyprididae; genus Anabarilius; species Anabarilius grahami. The sequence continues at coordinate 13,385,996 of RJVU01051648.1, forward strand.
AAAAATCCCAAATAGGTTTGTCAGATATTTGATATGCAGCCTTTTTCTTTTTACTATTCAGCAATAATTATTTTGCTGCTTTTGTCCATTTTGCTAATGTGTGTGTATTATAATATATATAATATATGGAATTAAAATATTGAATTAATCAAACGTTGTATTTTTCATAAATGCGTGAGAGAACAGTATATATCAAAGCGTGCAAAAATTGAAATCACTCTTTATTATAGTTTTTATATTTTGTATAAAACAGTATGAGATGAAACAGAAGTTGTGAAAAAACAACCTGTTATTCATGTAATGTGTGAAATAAAGGGCAGTGTTTTCCGTATGGTACAGTCTGATTGCTTGTAAGATAAGATTGTTTTATTTAGACCGTTCTTCACTGAGGACATCAGAGCGAGCTCACTGCAGTTTTGAATTTGTGGCTTTGCGCTCAGGTAAGTTACATTCAATTAAAGAAATGGCAGCAAGTCTAAATGTCACAGGTTCATTTACAGTACCGTGTACAATGAAGCAGATTCGGTGAAGTCTGACCTGTAGGGCAAAAACTGATGGATGTTACTTGTTCTTACTGTGAACTTGATACAGACTCTTAAATGCAATCTAAATATAAACTACAGTCCTGGTCAGAATTTTTGGCACCCTTGGTAAATATGAACAATGAAACCTGTGAAAATAAATCTGCGTTAATCCTTTTGACCTTTTATTTATTTTTTTAAAGTAAAACAATTGAAAATGGGGGGGAAATATAATTATGAAATAAATGTTTTCTCTTATACACATTAGTCACAATTACTGTATCCCTTTTATTCAGTAGTATTTCTTGCAACCTCCTTTTGCCAAGATAACAGCTTTGAGTCGTCTTCTATAATGCCTGATGAGGTTAGAGAACGCCTGATGAGATCAGAGACTATTCCTTCATACAGAATCTCTCCAGATCTTTCAAATTCCCAAGTCCATGTTGATACACTCTCCTCTTCAGTTTTCTATAGGATTTGGGTCAGGGGACTGGAGTGGCCATGGCAGAACCTTAATTTTGTGCTCAGTGACACATTTTTTTGTGTTGATTTTGATGTTTTGTTTTTGGATCATTGTCCTGATGGAAGATCCAAATAAGATTTCTAGCAGTGGCCAAGTTTTGATTTTCATGGCTGGACAATTTCATGTTCTTATTCACCCTGGTGTGCTAAAATTTAAATATGAAGTGGAATATTTTTATTTAACCACCTAGTTAGATTACAATTGATGTAAAAACAAAGGATTTGATGTTCAGAATAGAGTAACTACAGTAATTATGATAGTGAGAAGGGGGCGTTTTACCCCGCAGACAGTGTTTGAAAAAAACAATTGTCATTCTAAAAATATAATATATGATATATTTTATATATTTTACTCATAAGAATTTCTAGGGGTGCCAATAATGTGTCTAAAATGGATGAGCACGGTTAAAGGATAAGTTCACTTTCAAATGAAAATTAGCCCAAGATTTACTCACCCTCAAGCCATCCTAGGTGTGTATGACTTCAATCAGATGCGCCTACTGTTACTTTAGCAACAGTAGCACATTAACAGCTCGCTAGCATGTCAGTTTAGCATAGTGTTGAAATACGACAATGTATGAAATCAATACCATGTTTTTGATCCAAACACACGACATCAGTCGAGTGTTTGAAATAACTTTTTTCTTCTATACTGTAATAGGCTATGTCGATTAGTATTGCATTATAAATATACTTAACATTCTTATGAAAGTGCCAGAGATGGCTTGAAAAACACAAACCATATATTGTCACAATCCTGCGTTTATTTCCTTAATGTTTCATCAGTCAAAACATTTCTATCTGCTTTAAGTTCATTAATTACTCACCCTCATGTCGTTCCAAACCCGTAAGACCTTCGTTCACCTTCGGAACACAAATTAAGATATTTTTGATGAAATCCGAAAGGTTTTTGACCTCTCTATATACGCAGCAATGTTGTAACCAATTTCAAGGTCCAGAAAGGTAGTAAAGACATTGTTCAAATAGTGCATGTGACTACAGTGGATCAACCTTAATGTTATGAAGCGACGAGAATACTTTTTGTGCGCAAAAACTAAACAAAAATAACGACTTTATTCAACAATTTCTTCTCTTCCATGTCAAACTCCTACGCTGTTCACATAGTAAACACAGTGCAGTGCTTCCAGGTTCTACCTCAGAGCGCTGGCACATTATTATATATCATGTATACACTGATAAGATGTCAAACATTCATGTTTTTGTTCTTTTAGGTTTTATTCACCTCGTAATATATCTCCCTAGAGAATCTGACCTACTGTAACGGCACATGAATGCTTAAAAAGGGGATCTATAGATTAATAAGTAAAGTTTAGAATGAATTTTAAACTATCTTTCTTACTCAAACTACAGTACGTCTCTCAATCCATTGCCCCATGGCTAGGCTCTGCTCTGGCACCCCATTGTCTCTTGCTCTGGGTGGGATTTTTTTTTTTTTTTTAAGACGGAAGCCAGTTTTGGCCAGCAGAAGTCGAGAGATCAAAAGAGAGTTTGTAACTGGAGCAGCTGGCAGCTTTATCAAAGCAAGAAAGAGAGAGGAAGAGAGGGGGGTGTCACAAGTAACAAATGTTCCCAGTTCCTGCAGAATAAATCAGGAGCATTCATCAGGACACAGCTGTGTGTGGTGTGTGTATTTCTGTGTGTGAAGGAGAGAGATGCTCTGTTCTATGTGTTTTTGGCATCTCGTGGAGGTTGATGAATAGTGTCTTGTGCTTCAGGTCTCAATGACCAGCTGGTGTGTAAGAACTTTCTACCATTCCAAATCCTGTTTATTGAGAGGAAGAACATACTATTTCACCACCTTGGAATTATAAGGTTCTATCTGAATTCTGAGCAGTTTTGAGATATTGACCTTTAAAGTTTTTGCACTTTATTCTCCTTTGTGGATAGACCCTTTTTGTTTTCCAAAAAAAAAAAAAAAAAAAAAAAA
>RJVU01051648.1:13388995-13463937 GCA_003731715.1 Anabarilius grahami
AAAAAAAAAAAAAAAAAAGTCAAAATGTACACAACTTAAAAAAAAACATGACAGAATGTAAATAAGTTATCACAGAATAAGATAAGACAAACTCAGTTTTGACAAAAATGTCAGATAGAACCGAATAATTCCAAGGTGATGATTTGCTTTCGCTGCGGTTTGCATTCTCATTAATGCCACGATCACCTTATAATGGTCTAATATAGTATATCAGAATGGTCAAACTATTATAAATAAAATGATTACAGGGATTATTGGTGTCTGTGTAAATGCTACATCAATCTGACAGTGTAGATATGAACCAAAACTATTAAAACTGTTTTTGTTCATTTGAAGCTGAAATAAAAGTTTAATTTTATATGACAAAATTAGACATTATGCCTTGACAGCAAAATGAAATGAAAGAAATTTAAGTACTAAAATTACTAAAACTGAAATATAAATTAAAGGCACAATATGTAATATTTTATATTAAAATATCTAAAAGCTACTTGCACAGTTATATATTTCATTCAGTTGTGTACTTACATTATCCTAAATGCTTCCAAGAATTTGTAAATACAGAGAAATTCACAATTTTAAATAGTGCCCGTCCCTTGTCGCCTTTAATGACGTAATATCTGCGTTATCCCTGGTTTCCGCTTGTACTACATTCGTTGCGTCCGAAATCGAATACTTCTCTACTATATAGTACGCGAAAAACAGTATGCAAACAGAGTAGTATGTCTGAATTCATAGTATTCGAAAAACTGTATCCCTGCGTCCCAATGTCCATACTATCCATCCTGAATAGTATGTGAGATTAAAATAAGTGTGTCCCAAAGCATAGTATGTTGAAAAGAGTATGCCAAAAGTCCCCGGATGGTCTACTATTTCCGGTAGATTTTCGAAGTGTGGGTCCGTGCACACTATGGCTGCGTTCCACTCCAGTTTTAGACACGCACTCGCAAACTTCCCTAAGCACTTCCCCTCGGGGGAATCCCTGCCGCCATTTTGAAGTGCGTTCCACTTCCTGAAGTGGACGAGGGAAGTTTATATGGACAGACCCTCACTCCCTCGATTTTGACAGAGGGAGCGAGTCTACACTTATATGTACACTTCAGGCAGCTCCATAACCCACAATGCAACACGATTGTGACATCACCGCATATCACGTTTAAAAACAACTCTATGATATAATTATTATTTTTTAAATATTTAAAATACACATATATACATATAGAATGCTGCATTAAACAATTTTGTAAGGGGAAAAAAATTTATAAATAAACTCCAAGGGGATTCCAAGTGATCAAGGGCTTAGGACGTTCCAGTTCGGCCCATTGCAAAGGTTCCGCCAGTAGTGGGCACTCATAAAAGGAAATTAGCTAAATGAAATGTGGAGGATGTAAGATGATTGACAGGCCAGTTTACGGTGACAGGATGCGACAGAGAGCAAAGACGCGATTGTATGATGTGATAGTATGTCCCAAAGCTTGTGTACTCTTTTGCTACACACTTACAAGTACTTTTAGTTCACAGAAAGAGCCTACATACTTTTAGGGCGTAGTAAAAGTAGGCGAATTGGGATGCAGCATCTTATACTTCCGGTGAGATTCTGAAGGAGTGATATGATGGACACTTTACTATCCCATGAGGCCACGCGAGAGGATTTGTGAATGGAGTTAAAGCAAAAGGCTTGTTTGAGATGCGCCTAGCCTCGCCTGAAATGTAGACGAGAGTAGGCAGCTGCAGTGAGGGGAGGAGTGAAAAAAGTGCAGGCAAGACGGACAGTTCTCCGTTCTCGTAGTGGATCAGACACCTACGAGATCAAAGGCGGATATCGCGGGATTCACACTCGTGCGCTGTGTTCCTGACAAACTGGATGTAATTTAAGTTCTGTTGCTTTTATATGAAAATAAACATAATGAACAATACACCCAAAGTACTCGTTATTTATTTCCATTCGATAGATGTGTGTATCAATCTTTTTATTTTAATTACAGACATGTTTTTATATAATTTTATAAATATGATAACTATCACATAATAACCCACAGAGAGATCGCAGTGTCAGAGACTTTAGGAATATGCACACATAATTTATACACATAAAATCATGGTATTAGAGTTTTAAAATCAAACATTTTAAAAGAGGTCAATACATCACGGTTGTTTAATCCAATAAGCTTTAAGCCGTGTCGTCAGCAAGTCGTTTCCCATCGTGCTTTTGGTCAGCGCAGTCGGTGGAGAGCAACTGCGCTCGACTGCAGAATCAGATGAGGCCGCCTCGCCCCATACCTCGCCCCATGCCTCGCCCTCGCGAGAGGTTTTTGACACACGTCGGCATGACATCAGAGCAAGGCGGCCCACCCTCTGAAGTGAAAAAAAGTGAGTGAAGTGACATGTGGCCAAGTATGGTGACCCATACTCGGAATTTGTGCTCTGCATTTAACCCATCCAAGTGCACACACACAGCAGTGAACACACACCCGGAGCAGTGGGCAGCCATTGCTGCGGTGCCCAGGGAGCAGTTGGGGGTACGGTGCCTTGCTCAAGGGTCTCACCTCAGTCGTGGTATTGAGAGCGCTGGACATTCACTCCCCTCACCGACAATCCCTGCCGGACCTGAGACTCGAACCCATGACCTTTGGGTTACAAGTCTGACTCTCTATCCATTAGGCCACGACTGCCCTCTAACCGGCATGCATCTTGCGGTGATCACCGGTGATCGGTTCTGCGCAGAATTTGCTCATCTCAACACTTTGCTCATGCTCATCTAAAGACTATCCACCTTATTCCAACGCCCCATGACGCTTAGCGCGAATTATGGGAGTAACTTCCGTTAAACTGTAAACAGTCCGTGAAAGACTCGCTCTATGAACGCAATAATGCGTTTTATTTTTAAACTAGGTACAATGAGATGACATTATTCTACTCACCCTTCAACCAGCAAACATTAAAATGACATTTAAAAGTGTAAAGCATCAACAAGGTAGGCCTACTTTTCAACAGGCCATGAAAAAGCGTGATTCTTCCACAGCAATAACGGACGGGTTAAACATAACTATAGTGATATATATCTCTATTATGTAATATACGTTGCCTTAATAAAAATGTTCATGAACTTCAGCATTGCGTGATACTATTTAAAAGTGATTTCCATTTTAATAAATTGTATGTACCTGTGAAAACAAACCTGGAAAGAGACGTGAGGCTTTGAGGAGAAAAACGAGAGATTCTTCGTGCATTCCAGTGAATTATTAATGGGATATATCGTAAATTATATCGGGAGAAGAGACCACAAATGTGCAGCATATGTTGTCCTTTTTCAGACTATTACAGCGGTATGCAAAGGGACAAAAGAAAATAATCACGAGGATAGAAAGCAGCGACTGAAAAGAGCTCTTGCCATATTCTTGTTATAACATGTTATGTTAAAATACCAAGCGTTACGTTATTTTCATGATGTCTGAAAATAAAACATGAAAGAAAAATTGACGGATAAGCTTTATTTGTAGGGCAACCTTATGATTTGAAACTATTCATTTCAGTCTTTTTGAATGTAAGTTCCCCAAACCCGCAATATGGCGGAATAAGTCCCGCCTTCTAAATAAGAGCCTATCGCCGATTAGTAAAGTCATCGCGTCACTGCAGCAGCCGTTAGAAGCTCCGGTTTCTATAGAAACAGTCAGACGCGCGACTCCGAAATGAGGCACAAGAGACGCGCATTTAGGACTGCGCATGCACATTAGGTTGATCCAGCCTGAAAAATACAGTTTTTTGTCATGATTCAAGCGTTTAGAAACAAAATTGATAAAACAGTTGTTGTCAGATTTCATTGGTGATTTCAAATATGAAATTTAATCGAAAACTTGGCAAACAGCTTTAGAGAGTTTGATGTTTCCCCATTCAAAGAGATAGGAGTTGGATGCCCGAGAGGCGTTTCAAAGATGGCCGCCGAGTGAAATGACTTGTCTGAAAGGGACTTTGGTTAATGGGACTCAACTGATGCTGGTAAAGCCGGGCACACATTTAACGACTAGCTAAACATTCTAAGACTGAGCTCAACATACAAGCGATTGTTTCCTGCGACTGAAGCAGATTTATATACTTACACATGGAATTTGAACACCGACTGTAATCGCAGACTGAACGCATGCTGGAAGCGTTTGAGCGCGATCAGCCATAAGTATCAATTTACATTCATAATTGGCCTTACAATCGTTAAGTGTGTGCGCGGCTTAAGTCATGTGACAGTAACAACATAGGATGTACTACGTCCGAATACTACACGCATTCGCACTATATTGAACGTTCTTTTTCAACGGTCGTGAAGTAAATTAAATTCAAATGTAGTACCTACTCAACAGTACGTGATTTCGGACGTAGTAACCATGGCAACAGACATTGACAGCTGCTAAGGTCTAGCGGCACGCTGTTGTTTCGTTAAAACCTTATGGACCATGGCAAGCAAACTTTGGAATAAAAGGAGATATAAAACCAGGAGATAAAAAATCGGCATGGCGATCGAGATGGCGAGTATGACAAACTTCGACTTGACAGAGACGCTGCTCTTGCACTTTATTAGACAGGTAACATAAACAAATGTACATTAGACGAATCAATGTTATATAGCTCAACACGATGAAATGTTAGAATATCATCAGTATGATATTCTAATGTTGATCTAGCTTACTGTTAGTCTCATACAGCCAACAAACTAATACATAGAATAACATTACAACTTGCAACACACTCAAATGCAGTTTAGTATGATAGTGTAACGTTAGACTGAGTGAAACAGCGCTGCGTTACCTCACAATTGTAATTCATCAAATAAACTGACCTGTATGAGAAGTATTTTAGCACTTGCGAGTATTTCGGTAGAATGAAATGGCCTCTTGGACGATTTCAAAACACTGGTTCATGAAGCTTCGAAACCTTTACGAATCTTTTGTTTCGAATCATCGGTTCGGAGCGTGTTTCAAACTGCCAAAGTAACGTGATTTCAGTAAACGAGGCTTCGTTACGTCATAACTGTTTCGAAACGTTTTAAAATTTCTGTGGTTCACCACTGGGGGCGATCTCTGTGAACCCATGAATCATGCAGATTCACTGAGATCGCCCCCCAGCGGCGAATCAATGAACAAGTGTCTGTCTATTACATGAGTATTAAGTGTCTAAAAGTGTCTTTTACCTGATCTCTGAGGTATTTGTATAATTAAAAGGAATAATAGTAGATAATAGTCTGTGTTTAGCTGAGCCATTCATAGAATAAACAAAACAAGCCCTGAAAATTGATAAAAGAATACATATTATACAGACACTTAATAGTTAATTGCATTTGATGGATTATACTTTAAATAAAACGTTTGCAATGGATTTGTAAATGCTGTTTTTATGCATGTTTTTGTTGCATTTACACAGTTTTGACCAGCAGGGGTCACCAGCGTGTGGTGTTTCGAACGCTTCGAAACAATGAATCATTTTGCGAAGCAATTGGTTCAATTGATTCAAAGCTTTGAAAAGCTTCGATTCTCCCATCACTAGCGTGTGGCACTGATATCTGTCTCTCATTAGCAATCGCGCCCGCGATTCTCGGCCTTGCCCTGCTTTATACCACAGTCACAGTCATGTTGAAAACATGAATGTATTCACTCATCCATAAACATTATTAGATCCATCGGCATGACGACAAGTTCCATGATTCCATGCTCTTCACTGCGTCATCAATCTACGACTTTGCTATCGTTTCGAAGAGGTTAGCGACCCCTAGCGGCGAAAAATACAGATTGTGCCTTTAAAGCTAAAAATAAAAAAATGAGAAAAACATTAAAATAAAACATTGAAAATAAATATATATATATATATAATTCAAAATATTAATAAATCATCGGTATATAAATAATACATTTATTTCTCTGCAGGTCATGGGATGGATTTAAAGGGATATCATCACCCTAAAATGAAAATTCTGTCATCAATTACTAACCCTAATGCCAATGGTCACCAAAACTGTTTGTTTACCAACATTCTTATTTTATATTCTACTGAAGAAAGAAAGCCATAAAGGTTTAGAAAGACATGAAGGTGAGTAAATGACAGCATTTTCATTTTTCTTTCTTTATTGGTTAATAAATTTGCTCCGTGTCCTGATTCCACTTAATTTTGCTGGGGTAATAACAGGGAATTTAAACAGAATTTACTCATTTAATCTATCAGAAGACTTTATATTACCTACCTATAAGCGTACATGCACACAGAATTGGTAATTTGTGAATATTAATCAAAATATTGACAAAAAACTTGCTGCTCATATAGCATTTTCTCATACTCGCTGACTGGATTCAATAGACTTGTGCGCGATCATTGACTTCTTGAAGCAGTCTGTGAAGAGTACGACTGAATGATTGACAGAAGAACAGGCTGTCGTGGGAGGTTTCAAAGTCCAAAGCCAAATTTTCTCACACAGGAATAAGTGAATTGCAAACTGTCATAATTGGATGTTATTTTTCTGTGTCCGAATGGTGTTCATATTCAGAGGTTGAGAAGCCTGAAATATGATTCGCTACAATTAACACTACGTTGACTTCCTCTCTGTAGAGACGGACTGTGCATTAACATCTACGCCTCTCTCTTTCTCCATCTTGGTCGCTCTCCATCATTTCCCTTCATGATAAATGAGCATTTTGTCCCTGACTGTGTGCTTCCTCTATTCCTCTAATTAATCTGTTTGGTGGGTGTAAACATTAAACTCCATGCTCCTCTATCTTAGATTAATCTCTCTTGTCAAAGATGCTTCTGCACAGAGAGCGCGGGAGAGAAAGTGTTCCCAGAGGGCAGACAAGGTCTTAGATGTTCAAAGGGACCATTCATACAGGACATGCTCATGTTTAAAGAAAAAAAAAAAGCTACTAGATTCAGTGAAATGGCATCTTAAAAATGTGGCAGGCATACGTAAGATGTCGGGCAGCTTTTTTCTATGTAAGCCTATCTACTTGAATGGGAAAGACCAGAATCTCCAAAACAGCAGTAAATAACAAATAGCAACTGATAGCTCATAAAATTACTTTTTTTTCTTTACCAAATCATGCTACTGATCAGGCTAGTCCATTTAAAGAGTAGCTAGGGCTTTTTCTTAGTTGTATTGAGAATAAATAGGCCTTCTCCAAATTGATGCCGTCATGCACTGTGGTAATACTACTTGTATTTGTGCCACAGAAATATCACACTTGTTTTTTTTTAAAAACTTATTTTCTGGTAACATATAAGCGAATGAACAAGTAGTTTCTTGCATCGCAGTGACGGTTCCTGGTTAGTTTCGGATTAACATAGGCAGAAAACTCAGTAGCCTAAAGATAAAGTCCCTTTCAAGGAAAGTCTGTTCACTTGGTGGCAATATTTGCAATGCCTGGCAGCTGTTTCGGCATCCAAGACCAAGTCCTATCTACTTGAATGAGGGAATCCTGAAATCTCAAAAACTGCTAGCCACATTCACAATTTAGAGTAATTTACTTGTGAGTCGGCCATCATGGCTTGTGTTTGTTGGTTCTCTAATGAAAAAGAAGAATACTTTAAGTTCATTTTATGAAGTATACTTAAGAAATGTTTAAGTATATTTTTAAGCATACTTTAAATATACTAATATCAATATACTAGTAGTAAACTTGTAAGTGTACTATTTTAAAACTGCTTTGGACTAAATTGGCCCAATTTAGTATATAAAAAGTGTACGTTTAAATGTACCATAAGTGTAACAGTAGTACATTTTAAGTATTTAAAACTAGTTCACAGCTACGTTTCTCATTTGTACTGTATCTGTACTACAAGTGAACTAAGTATACTAGTAGTTTACTATTTAAATACTTGTAGTACATTATTTTAGTTTATGAAAGTACACTTTGAAGTATACACTTAGCAAACTACTAGTTTAGTAGTTTTATACTGCAAGTATACTTGTAAGTTTTCTTTAAGTGAACATAACATCATACTTATAGTTTAATATTTATATATTATTTTTGCACTTTAAGTATACTACTATGTTCCTATTTAGGTATTCATTTTAATACTTGAATATACCTTTAACTGTACTTTAACTACATGTAAAAATATTTTACTCTAGCTTCATGCATCCTTTTTTTATCAACACTTGAAAGTTTCATAAAAAAGGCAACATTTTAAACAAAAAACATTACAATTTACATTTGCGTGAGCAATCTTCTATCACTTGTTTCAGCTTCTTCTCCTGTGTTTTGATCCGGAGATTCTGTACTCTTTCAGAAGATGCGTAACAACGCCCCCTACTGTATATAAGAGTGAAAACACTGATAGGCAGAAAATTCACTCAGTGGCGGGGAAAGAGTAAAGTAAATTTGAAGTGAGTTCCTGTGTTCACTAGGCGACCAGACTAGCCAACACAAAAATTCAGATTTCTATTACAAAAAAAAAAAAAAAACTTTTTGGAGCCATTTTTTAAGAGTATGGTTGGTTTTGAAAAGCCTTGACAACCACAAGCTCATGGTTTTGAATCAAGATGACACTGACCTATGAACTGGAGAGTTACACAGATCCGCTATCGCCTCTGTGCCCTTGAGCAAAGACATTCTTCCGCCCAATTACTCCAGAGGGACCATCCTGCATTTAGTGTGCTGTCGAGTCAGATAAAAGACTACTAATAGCATTTACATCTGTGAGAATGTTGTTTAGCTTGTTGATACTGCTGTGTGATTGTCCTTCATACCTTGTATTTTTCCTTCGTTCTTTTTCAGTACTCCACCTCCCTTCCTCTCTTTCTGTTTTCTGGTGTAGAGAAGCTTCTCTTTTCATCAAGGTCCAGACCAGCTCTTCGAAAATTTAATTCGATGTGACAGGCACATCTATTTCTCAGCCAGAATCACTGTAGCGCTTCGGTCCAGATTACATGCTACTCTCCACAGGTGAGCCGTGACCTACACAAAGCAAACAGCACGAAAGCCATCCAGCTAATCATCAAATGTATGCCTCACATCCTCCTCATGATAGAAAGCTCTGAGATAGTGAGGGAAGATGATTGGGAAATAATTACACAGATAAAGGATTTTTCCCCACTTGATTTGATTTCAGGAGGACTTTGTGACAACACAATTTAAATTGATTGTAGAGGACATTGTGAAATCCTAATGACCAATCCTAAATACTGCAGAAGGAATCGGAGCACAAGTTGCTTTTGGGGGTTTGTGATGACTAAATTTAGTTTTTGTTTGGCACTATACCAATGTTCATTTTAGTTCAGGCTTTCAATGTTTTGTTTTACTATAGTTTCAGTTTTTCATTTTTTTTTATTTTGTTTTTTTATATATATATTAGGGCTTCTAAAGGTAGGCTAATTTCTTAGCACAGGCTATTTTTATTGCAATAAAGTTATTAGGCTACTATCAAGCTATGTCATGATTCAAAAACTAAAACTCAAATTATTTTGTGGCCATTATCCTTTTAATTTAGCTTATTTTTGAGTAATGAAATATTTATTTTATTTTATTTATGTTAAAGGCATTTTAACACTAAGGAATATATTTATAAAAATGCCAATAACTGTAACTATCATTCTAAGTCTATGAGAATAATAATAATTTGCTACATTTATATAGCTCTTTACATATGTGACCCGTGCTGGCAAAAGGAGTCAGAATGAGCAAATTGTTAGAAATTAATGTTATTTTCAAAAATTAATGTTATTGTCAAAAATGAATTAATGCCATTTCCTCATTCTCTATTAAAAAAATTTAAAATGATGTTCGATTTGTTGGAAAACGACAAAAAATGACTGAGCTGCAAAGTCTGCAAAGTCAATTTCGAGAAAAATCGAGTTTAAGTTTTCTGATGGTTCCAAAACAAAATCACCAAGCAACCATACCTTAAAATCCCTCTTAATAACACCAAATTTGGCAAATGTTTTCCCCCAACAGTTAACCAAACATTCATTTAAGACATAATAGATAATGTTTGCTTGAATTCTCACCAAGACAGATCATTTGAAATACTGTAATTCTGTGTGTATGTATATATCGGGATCGCGCGCGGTCAGAGGCGTCTTTGTGCGCGCGGTTCTGATCTGACAGTCAGCGCAAGATCGTTTTGTTTACATTAGCATGCGTTTGAAAATCATATTTCATTGGTTCAGACTAATGCCATTGAGAAGTCGCTATGAATATTCACAAAGTTGGAATGCTGCGCTTAAAAAACGATACCAAACTTATGCTGAGAGGAAGCGCGCGTATCCAGAAGCGAGCAGAGAAAAACTGCATTTTTCATGGACAAAGGAGAAGTACTCCTCTCAGAAAACGTATAAGATAGAAACAATAATAAAAAAAAATAATAAAATAAAAAAAGCTACTTTTAGATGTTTAATTGCTATTTGGAGCATTGGGGTCGCTAGACAAGGGCTTAATGAACTCATTTTTGTGAAAACCTCAAATTCGACCAAAATTGACATTTTTCACTTTTTTTGCTTGTATCTCAAATTAGCCCGTGGGCATTCCGACTCATTTTGCCAACACGGGCCACATATGAAAGGGTGAATCTCCTCAACCACCACTAATGTGCAGCATTCGCCTGGATAATGCGACGGCAGCAATATTGCGTCAGAACGCCCATCACACACCAGCTTATTGGTGGAGAGGAGATGGAATGATAAAGCCAATCAGTATATGGGGGTGATTAGGAGGCCATGATGACAAACAGAGGCCAATGGGCAATTTTTTGGCTAGGATGCCGGGGCTACACCCCTACTCTATTTCAAAGGACATTCTGAGATTTTTTTTATTACCACAGAGAGTCAGGACCTCGGTTTAACGTCTCATCTGAAGGACAGTGCTTTTTAACAGTATAGTGTCCCCATAATAATACTGGGGCGTTAGGACCAACACAGGTGAGCACCCCATGCTGGCCTCACTAACACCTCTTCCAGCAGCAACCTAGTTTACCCAGGAGGTCTCCAATCCAGGTACTGACCAGAGTGGGCTACCAGTCTTGGGCTACAGGGTGATAGCTGCTGGCGAATAATAAAGAATAATAAAGTCCATACGGCAGCTATAAATATAACAACATAGAGGAATAAAATTGTTTTGATCACTTTCAAATTTATTTTTTTCCAGCTGATGAACAATTAAAAACATTGACATCCAATAGAATCCACACAACCTATAAGACCTCAAGCATTTAAAGTGACAGGCGACATGAATGCAGTGCTTATAATAAACAGATCATTATCATCTATTGTTGTGAACACCAATATAGTTATTTTTTTAGCTAAGCCTTAAAGGGTTAGTTCACCCAAAAATGAAAATAATGTCATTAATTACTCACCCTCATGTCCTTCTACACCCATAAGACCTTCGTTCATCTTCGGAACACAAATTAAGATATTATTTGATGAAAGCCAATGGCTCAGTGAGGCCTCTATTGCTAGCAATGGCACCGACCCTCTCAAGGTCCAGAAAGGAACTCAAAACGTGTTTAAAACAGTTCATGTGAGTACAGTGGTTTATCCTTAATATTATAAAGCGACGAGAATACTTTTTGTGCGCCAAAAAACAAAATAACGACTTTTCAGCAATATAACTAAAATGTGCTTTTAATATACTATCCCTGTATTTAAAAAATTTATTTAGCTTGTATTTACACTTGTAGTACACTATGGATTCAAGTGTACTATAAGTAGTAACTAAATACATTTTTTAAATACAGAAATAGTATATTAAAAGCACATTTTAGTTTATATTTCATTGTGTCTCAAAATAGCACAGTTGAACACTTAGATGTTCTTAAGATTATCTTAAGAAGTACTAAAGAAGAATTTTTTGCATATTAAGTACAAAATTAGTGCGTGAAAATAGAGCACTTTAAGCACGTTATAGAAATGTACTTTTTTTCACCTGTGTCCGAACCACTGATTCGAAACAAAAGATTTGTAAAGCTTTGAAGCAGTGTTTTGAAATCGCCCATCACCAGATATAGTTGAAAAGTCGTTATTTAGTTTTTTTGGCGCACAAAAAGTATTCTCGTCGCTTCATAACATTAAGGTTGAACCACTGTAGTCACGTGAACTGTTTTAAATATGTCTTTAGTGCCTTTTTGGATATTGAGAGGTTCAGTGACATTGCTGGAAATAGAGGCCTCACGGAGCCATCGCATTTCATCAAAAATATCTTAATTTGTGTTCCAAAGATGAACGAAGGTCTTACGGGTGTGGAACGACATGAGGGTGAGTAATTAATGACATTATTTTCATTTTTGGGTGAACTAAACCTTTAATAATGGGGAGCTCACATCATGTCAGAAAAATCATAAAATTCCGTCATGATGTGTAGCCCTACAAAAACACTATTCTGATGTCATAATTTTGTTTGTTCAAGAATGGTTGTTCTATGACTTAATTTGACTGCATTATTACATAACTACAGTGCAGCATCTGTGAATACTACTGCCTTTGTTTTGTTTTCCACTTGACCTTTTGAAACGTGCAGAGAAGTCCCCGTCTACCTACAAAAAACTGAGTCAGAATTTACAGGAGAGACTCTATCCGAGAGTCTGACCCAGTCCGGCCTGAGGCACGCTGTGTGTGTGCGAAGAGAGAGAGAGTAAGAGTCCTATCATGCCTGTGTGCTGAAGGTAAGGGTTATTCCAGTCAAGCACTCAAGTCACTGAGGGGCATGTACATGTCGGTTCTTGTCAGATGCGGCAGGTTTTCTCTTTCTTTCTTTCTCTCTCCTCCTCTCCCTTTCTTCCCCTATTCTTCCTGCCGGCCCGCTTTTCTTTTCTTTCTGTCTGTGTCTCTTTCCATCTTTCCTCTCCCTTTGAGTCCTGCTCCAGTAGCCCTGCAGGTTTTAATGGCTCTGTGAGACAGTATAAAAGCAGCGGGTGCATTGAGTCATTTTAGCCTGAGGATTCAGACCGACTCTGTTTGTTTTTCTATTTCAGCTGTCACTCCGCAGGCCTCCAAATTCAAAGGTCCGCATAAATGCCAAAATGCAGAAATAAAATGGTCATGGTCATTTTATTGTGCGTGGAATAACCTTCGCCTGCATCCTCACATCAATCAGCTTAATGAGGAGCTGAGACGGGAGCACCGCGCGCCAGTAATAATGGAGTGGATTCTGGATTTGATGGTCAGAAGACAAGCTGAGACTGCACTGTGCTATGGTCAGCTACATCATTGAACACATGCATGCCCTCGGCTCTTAATGAATCTAATTTGACAAAATTGCAAGAATAATAATGATGTTTTCTAGATACATCTTATCACATCATATCCTTTCAGGTACAGTATCTGGCACGGTCGGTGGAGTCAGTAGGCTATTAGAGTTGTGTCCCAAATTATGTACTAAACTTTGTGCGCTTATCCACTATAGTTTTCAACATGATTCATTAGCCACTATAGTTAAATAACTAAGTATAATAAAGTGCAATAAATGGTGAATACTATTTGTGCTGTTTATGATTTTAAATTAAAATAATATAACAAAGAGCCTACCTGTTCACAATAACAAGCAGCATAATGGATTGTTTTTATACAGCTAAAATAACTTCTTTAACCGTTCTTACATTAAAAATAAGGTTAAACCGAATACTTCCCTACTATATAGTATGTGAAAAACAGTACACCAGCAGAGTGGTATGTCCAAATCTATAGTATTCGAAAAACTAGGTGAAAAGTACCTGGATAACTAACTACTTCCGGCGAGATTCTGAAGTGCGCATTCAATGGACACTTTACTATCCCATGAGGCCAAGGGAGAGGATTTATGAATGGCAGTGCAGCAGCGCAACTGACACTGGTAGGTCATGTGACAGTAACAACATGGTGAATATAGTACGTCCTAATTTCATTTTCCCATACCCATATTCTACCCATATTCATAGGGTACAACACTGCTAAAGGCACACCCTAAGAAAAATGTGCTTTTCAATACTCCCATATTGTATGACTGCAGAAAATATATATAGGTTTTTATTTAACATTGATGGAGCAACAGATTTTGTGTGAAAATAAATCATAAAAGTGGTTTGTTTGTTTAAAAATCTTATAAATGTATGAGGTGGCAAGGTGGGCCTTTTCCCTACACACAGGGTAAAAGGCTCACCAGCATGGGGCAAAAGGCACATCGTATCGATACAAATAATTGTTTATAATAATGCCTAAGTTTATTTGTTCAAAACAATCACTTTAACAAAGTTTTTATTTTTATTAAATTAATGTTTGTTCAATAAATATTTANTATATATTCATTTTAAAAAACTGAATTAACTAAATTATTTTAAAAAAGTGAAGATTCTAAAAAGCATTGAATGAAATCCCATAATAATTGAATAAAGCTTACAAATAAATGTGATATTTTATTATACGATTACTATCATAGGCTATTTTTAAATATGATGTTTTCATTATAAATATATTGTGATTATCTCTAAGGTGGACAGTCTGATATATGATATTTACCATCTGAATCTAACCGTGTGTGTCAATTATCATGTTAATTATTGTGCCTTGACAGCAGGGCGCTTTTACCCCAAATACTAAACTTTTACATATTCTTCCGTTATTGAAAAACTGTTGCTTTATCTTCAGAAAATCAGAAAATCATATTTGTGACAAAATATAGACAATAATTTTATCGATTCTCATTTGCTACATAAATCTTAAAAAAAAAAAAAAAAANATTTAAAAAAACTGAATTAACTAAATTATTTAAAAAAAGTGAAGATTCTAAAAAGCATTGAATGAAATCCCATAATAATTTAATAAAGCTTACAAATAAATGTGATATTTTATTATATGATTAATATCATAGGCTATTTTTAAATATGATGTTTTCATTATAAATATATGGTGATTATCTCTAAGGTGGACAGTCTGATATATGATATTTACCATCTGAATCTAACCGTGTGTGTCAATTATCATGTTAATTATTGTGCCTTGACAGCAGGGCGCTTTTACCCCAAATACTAAACTTTTACATATTCTTCCGTTATTGAAAAACTGTTGCTTTATCTTCAGAAAATCATATTTGTGACAAAATATAGACAATAATTTTATCGATTCTCATTTGCTACATAAATTAAAAAAAATTTTTTTTTTTTTAAATTTAATATTAGATCAGCGGATAATCAAATTTGCGTCGCTGTCTGCGATCACATCAAGAATCAGTCAAATCAGTCAAAGAATGATTAAAAACAAAATAATAACATTTTAACCAGTTATCAGCATTTTAACATAACATAACTGTGGAACAGCTACCCAGCTAACAATTTTTAGTTCCCAGAAAGTTCTTTTGTAAGGTTTGTTTTTGGTTAGCCAGTAGTTTTCTTAACGGAAATAGAACATTAGTTTTTGGTTTGTAGAACGTTATTCTGACGTTTCCCTAACGTTATTCTAACCCTATTTTAACGCTCCTCTAACGTTAATCTAACATTCTCCTAATGTTATTCTAACGTTATTTTAATGTTCACTTAACTTTATTTCTAATGTTATTTTAACGTTCCTCTAACGTTAGTCTAATGTTATTTTAACGTAATTTATTGTTCCCGTAATGTTATTTCTAATGTTATTTTAATGTTCCTCTAACGTTCCTCTGTTATTCTAACGTTCACCTTACATTATTTTAACATTCCCCTAACGTTCTCCTAGCATTATTTTAACGTTCCTCTAACGTTATTTTAACATTCCCCTAACGTTATTCCAATGTCCTCCTAACGTTATTTTGATGTTATTTTTTACCAAATGGTTTGAAGAGAATGGCATTTCAAATGCACCTGATGTGATGTCACTAGCTTTAGAATGCTAGTACCTTTTTGTTTGTTTTGTTTGAAACCAATCACAAAACATTCATGAGACACTGACAAGTAGTCAGTGTATGTAGTATGGGTTCTGTTCACACACCTCAAGTTTACAGAAAATGCGTTTGTGAATTTTGAAAATTTAAGGGAGTCAGTTCGGTTATAAAATCTGGTTGTCACTCTCGTTAATAATATTCCTATTTCTAACGTTATTCTAATGTTCTCCTAACCTTATTCTGTAGCTCAGTGGTTAGAGCATGGCACTAGCAATGCCAAGGTCATGGGTTCGATCCCAGGGATTGCACATACTCAGATACAAATGTATAGTATAATACAATGTAAGTCGCTTTGGATAAAAGCGTCTGCCAAATGCATAAAATGTAAATTTCCCTAACATTATTCTAGCGCTATTTTAACGCTCCTCTAACGTTAATCTAACATTCTCCTAACGTTATTCTAACGAAAATTTAAGGCAGTCAGTTCGGTTATAAAATCTGGTTGTCACTCTCGTTAATAACATTCCCTTAACGTAAATTCTAACGTTATTCTAATGTTCTCCTAATGTTCTCCTAATGTTTTACTAACGTCATTTTAATGTTCCCCTAACGTTATTTCTAATGTTATTTTAATGTTCCGCTAACGTTATTCTAACGTTCTCCCAACATTCTCCTAACGTTCTCCTGACATTATTTCTTATGTTATTTTAACATTCTTCTAAAGTTATTCTAACTTTCTCCTAATGTTATTCAAACGTTCCCAGAACGTTTCTCTAACGTTATTCTAACATTCTGTCAATGTTATTTTAACACATTATTTCTAATGTTATTCTAATGTTCTCCTAACGTTATTCTAACGTTTCCAGAATGGCATTTCAAATGCACCTGATGTGATGCCACTAGCTTTAGCATGCTAGCACGTTTTTGTTTCATGAAGAATGATTAAAAACAAAATAACATTTCAACCAGTTATCAGCATTTTAAAATAATGTTTTCACTGTGGAACAACTACCCTGCAACATTTTGGGAACGTTATTTTATGGTTGCAAAATAATAACCTAAAAATAACCATCAGGGAACATTCTGTATATGTTTTTAGGTTATTTAAAAATAAGTGTTTTGGGGGGTTTGAATAAGTTTGTTATTGTTGTGGATTGTTGTGGCAGACGCTACAAAACTCACAGGAGCAGCTTTGGTGGAAGACAGTTGAATCTAAAACCTTTGAATGACACACAGCTTTTATATCTTCGTCTCTGTGAGTTAACCTACCGAAACCACACATGAAACCAAAACATGAAACATTCATGAGACACTGACAAGTAGTCCAGTAGGGTTCCATTCACACACCTCAGTTTTACAGAAAATGCGTTTGTGAATTTAAAAAATTTAAGGGAAGTCAATTTGGTTATAAAATGTGGTTGTCACTCGTTAATAACTGATTAGTGTGTGAACGGATTCGTGTAAAAACGAGAAAACGCAAGTTGTAGAGATGTGTAAAAGTAAAAGTGGAACTTATTTGAACTTTTTTACGGGCTGCGTTTTTAGAACGCTGTGTCATGTGCTGCAAAAGATGGCCCAATATCATGTCCATTGGAACTTCCAATGAGATATTAAATTTGAAACTGCCTGTTTTTTTTAATACTTCGACTGATCTCACGCAAAATCGCAAATGCTTAGAGACTTCAAAATACAGACAGAAAGCCTCTCTCTCTTTCTGTCTCTTGCTCTCTCTTTACATCAACAAGCATTCATTTCCCAACTCAAAAGCGATCCACCAGAGCATAGCAGCAGAGAGAGAGAGGGAGATGAACTGCTGTCCTCATTCATTCTACTCTGTTGCTGCAATGGCCCGTGTCATGTTTGACTGGATCAGTTTGGGCCAAAGCAGACTGCAGTGATTTGAATTGAGCTGTGTGTGTCAGCCAGAAAGACCAGGGAACGCTTCCCTGCATAACAGAGGACAGATTGTGCATTTGAGGAGAAGAAATAACCATATTTCATGTAGAGATATCATAAGACACATTAAATTGTTAGAAGACATCTGTCAGACATGTCCTTGGAAACATTTGGTGGTGCAATTTGCGTTTTGTTGTATCACCCTATTGTTTTCTAATCCTAGAGAGACTTTTTAATGTAGACAAGTCTTTTTTTCTGCCACTTGTGAACCGCAGTGCTATTTCAAGTCAGTCTTTGGTTGTGTTTGACCTATTCATGCAGATTACTCATGTTAGTGGATCTATCTATGTGTGTCAGAGAAATAAAAAGCTTCTCTCTGTTCTGAACTAGAGGACACTTTTGATGAACATTGGGAGTCTTACCACAGACCCATTAGAAATTCTCCTGCTGGTTTAAATCCAATAATTTGTGCTCATCTTCTACAGATCAGCAGTGGGTTTTCCTGCAGCCGCCTGCTGTTTCAGAGGCAGATTCATTATCTGTTGTTTGGACAGGGATTATGCTGATCAGGGCAGCTTAAGGCCCCAGATATAAAGACTCTTAATAAAATTTGTCAGTCGAGCTGAAATGCCATGTTATTTCATGCCACACAAGCACACGTTTTCATAAAAACTCACTGCACATTATTGAAACTGCTTGAAAATTAGATTCCAATCTCTCTATTTTTATATTTCGCTTCAGTCCTCCGTCTTCACACAGAGCCTGACTGCTTTATCCTGCGACATACATATGTTGCGTTTCTGCAACATACACTGCATGCTGTAATGCTGAGACCTGTATGACAAAGCAGCTGACAAAAGTGATAAAAAATGAAAGACATATTGTTCAAAAACTGTGCTTTGTAAAGAGGAGAGAAGAATTTGTCAGTATGGAAACAGATTATGCTAATGTTCCCTAGAGGGGCCGTTGTGTTTTAGTCACTCGGAGAATAAACTGCTCAAACCTTTGCTGATTATTAATGTCTTTAAATGCTAATGTGCTGATGACTCATTTTGCTGTGTGATGTTACTTCTGGACTTAACCTATCACTCTGACCAAATCCTGATGTGTCAGCACATTTCGGACAGCACTGAATTATCCCTGAGTATACACTGAATTATCTGGGTTGAATTATCATCAAAAAATGAAAAGTGACAGTAAATACATACAAGAATAATAAATTATTCATGAGCACCAAATCAGTCTATTGAAATGATTTTTGAAGGATCATGTGACACCGGAGACTGGAGTAATGGCTGCTGAGAATTTAGCTTCGCCATAAATTTCATTTTAAAATATATTAGAATTTAAAATTGTACTTAAAAAAATATTTAAATTGTAATAATATTTCATAATATGATTGTTTTACTGTATTTTAGATTAAATGTATGCAGCCTGGGCGAGCATGTGGATGTGAATAATGTACTTTAAAAGAAAACCTGGAAAATCCGGAACATATTTTTGTTGGAATATAATTTAAAATAGTTAGTTATGGTAAGATTCTGTTTTTTGTTAACATGATCCAATAGGTAGGTATCATGAACTAACAAACTTTTAAAACGTATTGCTATTTGTTTTTATAATATAAATATTTAGTTTATTAGTACAAATTAACATTAACTTTAAATAATATTAATAAATGCTGTAAATCTATTGCTCATCTGTCATGTTACCTAATGTGTTTGCTAATGTTACATATAGAACCTTGTTGTAAAGTTGTACCCTAGTTATTTTTCAGAGCTTTTTTAAATATGTGAACATTTCTTTGTTTGAGGCTTTGATGACCTGAGCCAAATGTAATTGCATTTTGGAAACATTTCAGCTAAGTCTGCTATTTTAAAGTATAACTTGTATATATAATTTGCAAATGTATAAGTTTTTTTTTTTAAATATAAAACTTGATTATTTTCATTGATTGTATCATCTGAGACCTGTCTATAGCTGCTAGTTTCCTGATTGTAACCAAAAACAAAGAACAGCCTTTTTTCCCTGGCTTCCAGTTCAATATAGAATTGAGTTGAATATTTTATTTGTTTCTAAGGGTTACACAGTTTGGCACTTCATTACATTACTATATTCCGTTCTGTTCATGTTGTGACCACACACCTCACGGCATGCCACTCCAAATGGTATCATCTGCTACTATTGTTGTTTTTAAATTCCATTTCTTTTAAAATCCCATCTCTTTTTTCCCCTGGCCTGAGACTAAGTACAGTTGTAATATTTTTGTTGTTCACATTTTGTGATATTCATAATATGTTGTGCTTTGCATGCCATGTCAACTCCTCTGCTTCGATTCGTCTGCATCTACTGTAATGCACATTAGTCAACATTTCTTACTTTTAAATGTGCTCTATAAGTGATTTCTAGTAGAACTGGATTTCTGTCATTTTTATCTGAATTTCAACTAAGTCATGGTAATTTACTATACAGTATACAAACACAGTCTGCTTAAACAACACATTGTCAACTGCTTAAACACTTACATGCACATTTTAATAACTGCTTGACGATTGGCAGCAATAACTTCGACTACATTATTTGGGGCTGAACACGTTTTTCCATTCCACTGCATAACTTTTAGATTTTTTTTCCAATGAAAGCATGCGGTAGACGGACGTGTTTGACTGTTGCGCTCAGCCACTCACTTCTTATGTTTTTTGCAGTATCTTGCGCATGACACAGCGTTCTAAAAATGCGAGCTAAAGTTAAAATAAGTTAAACATTTTAAAAGCGCATCTCAAGACTCAAGACCAATCAGTTGCCTCAAAATTTTTAAGTTAAGAAATTCAAAGTTCAAGTAAGCAGAACTAGCAGATTTTTGTTTTGTACTCATACATTTTAATTGTTCTTCACTTGAAATGTTTGAATACACACATACATTTAACTTAAAATGATCATGTAAGCATTTTTATTAGGGTAAAATTATCTAGCTATAACAAGCTAGTTCAGAAAATGCTTACTTACTAATTTTCTAACATGTTAACAATAACATGATATAGCACTTGCTGAATGGGTACAGCAATATAAAGCATTTAACTTACTTGCTCTCAAACCAAGCTGCATGCACCACTTGTCACCATGATGGTAACTCTCCAAAAACCTTTTACTCTCAAAAAGCATTTACTCTCCCTTTCGAGTGCCATGGGAAAAGCATGCTGGGAAATAGAAATCCCATCCCAGTTTCAGTTAAACTTAAGTTTGTTTAAATTAAAAGAAATCAGTTCATAAAACTCAAAACAATGAAACAGTTCACTTTACTTAAAATATATCAGTTCTGTGAACTTGAAAGAAAAACAAAGTGTTAAATACTAAAAGTTAAACACATACTAAAATATATGAGTTAATTTGACAGAACTCATTTGTTTAATTTAAGTTTGTCCTACTCAAACTAATTAATTATTTTGAGCGTTAGGGTTTACAGCGCACATTTCGTGAACCGACCCTTTCTGTAACTTTGGATCAGACCTGCAGCGTGAGAAATTTTGCACCATTCCTTTTTCATTGCTGTCAATATTCTGGGGATGTCTGACTTGAATTGCTTTCTCAAGGTCATGCCAAAGCATCCGAATCGGTTTGAAGGTGTTTTGATATTCAATTACTTCTGTGCTTTGTTCGTTGTCCTGTTGCATCACCCAACTTCAGTTGAGCTTCACTTGGCATTCATTGAGCATTCTGTGCTGTGCTCTTGCAGTCATGTTTGCAGGACGCCCACTCTTAGAGACAGCATCAACAGTGCTGAACTTTATTTATAGACAGTTTGTCTTACAGTGGACCAATGAACATCAAGACTTTCAGAGATACTGTCATAAAACTGTCCCTTTTAGGCAATGCTTTTTATGAATAGCAAAATTGTATCGTTGCTTGTATATTTGTTTAAGCTGACTTTATTTCTCTATTTTGTAATATAGTTTAAGAACAGGTTAAATATAACAACAAATTCATGCAGAAATCTTGGTAAATCTAAGTGTTCACATACACTATTCCATTCAAAAGTCTGGGGTCAGGAAGATTTTTTTTTTTTTTGGTAACACTTTGCAATAAGTTATCATTTGTGACCATTATTAATGCATTAACCAAAGGAACTGTAGTGAGCAATATGTTTTTGCAGCTTTCACAGCCCCAATGTTGGGAGAAGAAGTTTCTATCACTATTCAAACCTAATGGGACCAGATTGTTTATACTCGTTTTTAATATTAGGAGAAGATCCACCAACTTGTTCTTTCTGTTCAAACCCTTTATCCCTGAAGCATGTTTTGTGGTGGTTTTAACCCTGTGAGAAACCTTTTTTACTCGCAGTAAAGTTTTTAACAAAGTTAAACCAAATATAGTTTTAGAGTTCATGTGACACTGGAAGACTGGAATAATGATGCTGAAAATTCAGCTTTCCTATTTAGAAAAAAAATACTGTAATTTTGAAATGNCCACCAACTTGTTCTTTATTTTCAAACCCTTTATCCCTGAAGCATGTTTTGTGGTGGTTTTAACCCTGTGAGAAACCTTTTTTACTCGCAGAAGTTTTTAACAAAGTTAAACCAAATATAGTTTTAGAGTTCATGTGACACTGGAAGACTGGAATAATGATGCTGAAAATTCAGCTTTCCTATTTAGAAAAAAAATACTGTAATTTTGAAATGTATTAAAAAGTAAACATTTATTTTAAATGTTAAATTATAATATTTAAAAATATTTTTACTGTATTTTTGGTCAAATAAATGCAGCCTTTGGTGAGTATAAAAACTTCTTTCAAAAACATAAAAACATATCCCAAACGTTTAGTATACTTTTTCCTACAACTGTACTAGAATTCATAAAGCATTGGCAATGACTGTCCTCCATGATTGAAATTCTGTTTTTTTTCCCCCTACCCACTACCAGCACATGATCCATAGTACTACCATTCATACTGCTGACCGGTATTGACACTGAGCTTGTTAACGTGATACTGGAATTCAACACTGGTTTCCTGCCAGTACAGCACCAAAGGGGAATCTCATTTTTCACGTTATATCCATTTTTTACTTCACAGAGTTGAAGCATCCAGATCCAAGATGCACCCGGTGATGACTGCAGTCTCAAACACACATCTATGCACATCAACCGTACATTATGTAGCGTATTTCCATCTGTGAGTGCTGGTGTGTTTTTCCACTTTGGCTTTTTTCATTTTTTAGTGTCTTGAGAAAATCTGTTTGCCTGTGAGGGCAGCTTTCACCCAGAACAACAGAACTCCAGCTAATTGCTGCCAGTGCCCTCAGGCTCCAGGAAAGAGAGAGAATGAAGAAACAGAAAACCGTATATAAGAAATATCAATGGAACAGGTGAAGAGAGCGAGAAAAGAGAGGGAGAGAAGTGAGAAGAAAAGAAACAGATTGTTTCTGCAAAAATATTAATGAAAAGTGGGAATAGAGAAGCAGAGTGGGTGGAACATGATCAATACAGTGTCATGACACCAGTCTGGAGGAAAGAGTCAGTGACGCTCACTCTGAGGGGGAGGAAATGAGTTTTGGGCTCCGCTGAAAGAAAAACAACCAGCGCTCCAGTGTTGTGTGTACTAAAATATACCCGGTCTTCTCTAAATGAGATCTGATTCATCTTAATAATTAAGCAGAGTTATGGACTGGCAAAGTAAAGATTGAAATATGCTTAGTTAAATATTGATAGACAAACAGTCTCTGATGCAGGCATTGTTTTACTTGTGGGTGAGGCAACGCTGAAATAGAAGTTGTGCTTGTTATTTAAAGGATTAGTTATTCAGAAAATGTATATTCTGTTGTTATTACCATGGTTATTACTCACTCTCATTCCATTCCAAATGGGAACACAAATGTAGAATTTTATTTAATTTATTGCACTATTTTCATCATTTTATTTGTAGATCTGCATAGGGGTGGACCAAAATCTTATTTCCTAATATGAGAAATTTAGAAAAGAGCATTAAGTTTTGTTTGATTAACATTAAAGGGTTAGTTCACCCAAAAATGAAATTTCTGTCATTAATTACTCACCCTCATATCATTCCACACCCGTAACACCTTCGTTCATCTTTGGAACACAAATTAAGATATTTTTGATGAAATCAAAATGGGTTTTTTTTATCCCCCATAGAAAGCAACATAATTACCACATTCAAGGTCCAGAAAAGTAGTAAAGACATCGTTAAAATAGTCAACATGACTACAGTGATTCAAACTTAAAGGGTTAGTTCACCCAAAAATGGAAATTCTGTCATTAATTACTCACCCTCATGTCGTGTGGTACGACATGAGGGTGAGTAATTAATGACAGAATTTTCATTTTCATTTTCTTTCGAGTGTGGCACCCGTAAGAAAATCCGATGGCTCAGTGAGGCCTCTATTGCTAGCAAGATAATTAACACTTTCAGATGCCCAGAAAGCTACTAAAGGCATATTTAAAACAGTTCATGTGACTACAGTGGTTTAACCTTAATGTTATGAAGTGACGAGAATACTTTTTGTGCACCCAAAAAAACTAAATAATGACTTTATTCAACAATATCTAGTGATGGGCAATTTCAAAACCCTGCTTCATGAAGCTTCGAAGCTTTGCAAATCTTTTGTTTCGAATCAGTGGTTCGGAGCGCGTATCAAACCAAATTGCCAAAGTCACGCCCCCCAGTGGTGAACCATTGAAATTTTGAAACACTTATGGTGTAACAAAGCCTCGTTTACTGAAATCACATGACTTTGGCAGTTTGATATAAAGATTAGTAAAGCTTTGGTAGCTTTCTGGGCATTGAAAGTGTTAATGATCTTGCTGGCAATCGAGGCTTCACTGAGCCATTGGATTTGATAAAAAATACCTTAATTTGTGTTTCGAAGATGAAAGAAGGTTTTACAGGTGTGGAACAACATGAGGGTGAGTAATTAATGAAAGAATTTTCATTTTTGGGTGAACTAACCCTTTAATGTTATGAAGCGACGAGAATACCTTTTGTGTGCAAAAAAAACCAAACAAAAATAACGACTTTATTCAACAAATTATTCTCTCCCCTGTCCGTCTCCAGCACTATTTACATTGTATAGACAGTGCAGCGCTTCCGTGTTCTACATCAGAGTGCCGACTCAGTATTGGCCGGCCAATAATGAGTCTGTGTTCTGTCATAGAAATTGTTGAATAAAGTTATTATTTTTGTTTTGTTTTTGAGCACAAAAAGTATTCTCGTTGCTTCATAACATTAAGGTTGAAGCACCATTTTCATTTCACACT
The DNA here is from genome assembly GCA_003731715.1 of Anabarilius grahami. Classification (NCBI taxonomy): domain Eukaryota; kingdom Metazoa; phylum Chordata; class Actinopteri; order Cypriniformes; family Xenocyprididae; genus Anabarilius; species Anabarilius grahami. The sequence continues at coordinate 13,413,955 of RJVU01051648.1, forward strand.
GATTTTAAGGTGAAGATAATTAGTGAATTGACATTTCCACCAATTTACGAACATTACTTTTCTTGCTACAATTTTCCATGTGTGTCTATTACACTGTTAAAAGCAGCAGTGCCTGATGTAGCTGATATATTTTTTTTATCCTCAAGTTCCCATTTTAAACTGATCACAAAAGATATTGTGATGAATTAAATGTATTAGGAAAGTCTGCCCTCTCTCATTCCCACATCTGAGGCTAAAAAATCCACAAGGTGTGACCGTGAGTGTGTTTGTGTGCATGTCAGACTCAGCAGGAGGACATGACAGGTTCCTGACAGCACTGGGACATAGCTACCATTTTGAATACATATTTATTTCAAGCTTTGTTGGAACGAAAGACGAAAACACACAAACAAAATCAAACATGGTGAAGGTCTGGCCCTGGCACCTTGGTGGGATGGGAGCTGGTGTGTGTGTGTGTGTGTGTCAGACTGCTGCTTACAGAGTTTGACACGAGGACCGCTGCTGACGCCACTCTCTGTCAGCCAAGTAGGTGCTGAGGCGTGCAGTGGTGTTTCTGTGTGTGTGTGTGCACGTCTATTTATGTATTTTTTCTCCCACTTCCTGTCTGTCAGAAATGTGTGTCTCCTATTACCTGTCTGTCAGACAATACTGTGGAGTGTGGAAATGCCCATCTGACTCACTGTTTAAGACGGTCATCTCGAGGTGTGTGTATGTGTGTTTACTCCTCTCACTCGTTCTGAGTCAGCTATGCCATCCACACTGGGCGCACAAAATTATCCAGCTCCTGAGGACCTCCTCTGCTAGGTCTGGTGACAGCGTGCGGGTGCAGTTAAGAATGAATCATGGCCTTGTCCTGTTTAAAAATGATTTATGTCAGCGAAGGATAGCAACTCTCAGAGCTGTTGATTTCACATTCAAGAGGGAAAACTTTGTCCTCAATCAATAGTCAATTAATAATCTGCTCATCACATTTTCCAACTTGCCGACATCCATCATCAAAACTTCAGACGACAAGTAAAGTTGATGACATGATGAAATGTCTTTGGTAAACACCTCTTCATGGTGCGGGAGAGCAAAGGGAGAGAGAGAGGAGGAGTTGAATGGAGAGCTCCACTCTTTCACAGACGTTTGACCTTGCCAACTCATTTCTGTTTTGTGTTTGCTTACAGGATGAGGCTTACTGCTTCTTACATAGTTGTTTACTTTCCTCTGAAGCTTTTATAGTGTTTTCAACGATGTGAGGTATGAAATTTAGCTGCTAGTTAACATAATTATTTCATTATAATATTTCCTGACAGCAACATAGTGTCGGCACAGATCCGGCCCACATCTGGTCCGTGTATAATCCACATGTACCAGATGTGGGCCGGATCTGGGCCAGATTATTTTGCTGTCTGGGTTTGAATGTACTGTTTAAACATTAACATTTCTTTTTTGTGCATTTTGACATGTATAAATTTATGGATTATGGATTTATTGACAGTATCTAAAATGTAAAAAAGTATTTATGTAATGGAGGCCAGCTAGTAAGAGCTGTGCAGTAAACCTCACTCCCCTGGCCTCAAGAAGCACACTAGCGATTGTCGCTAGAGGCTGCAGTCTTTAGCATTCTTGTTATCGTGCCATGCCTCCCATCCCAGAAATGCTGGTTCGAATCCCGCTCTGAGCAGTGACTAGAATGACTAGGTGGTATTTACATATGCAAAGCTTTATTTCTATATTTATTTATTAACATATTATACGTCAAGGGATATCTCACAAAACAGAAGGATCATGTAAAATTAGGTAAATAAATAAGATTAATGTTGACACATTTGATTAACTGTATTGATGAAATAACAATAAAATCAATTAATTCTAAGAATTCACTCTAAAAATTGCTGGTTTGTTTCAACCCAACAAATGTTTTGGAATCCTACACTCTAAAAAATGCTGGGTTGTTTCAACCCTATGTTTGGGTTTAAAAATTTAAACCAATGGTTGGGTTTGTCAATATTTGACCCAAACATGGGTTGAAACAACCCAGCATTTTTATGAGTGTAGGATTCCAAAACATTTGTATATCTCTAAAGTTGTTTATATGTAAAATGTGTTTTTAATGCCGTCAATACAGTGTGTTTTAGTGTCTAGCACTTACAAAAATTTGTGTGCTAGAACTATATGACTGTTCAACAAAAAGATAAATAAGGGATAATTATAGTAACTCAAATATAGTGCTTATGTAGCGTAAAACGCCACAAAACTGCACATGGCCCACTTGGCGAGTTTCAAACTGTCAATTTCAGATCAATAATTAAACAAATAACAATCAAATTATGTCAGGCCAATAATTCAACCATTTTGTCTCAATTTACAGGTACAGCTAGCCAGACGGAATTTAAACTTCGTCGGCTGAAGACCCAAGTTTGGTTTGAAGATGAAAAATGTACCAAGCACAATGTTCTCTCACCATTCCTGATTTCTAACACGTACTTGCAGTATTCGGCGTTCAGTCGTGCGGCTTTCAGAGCAGAAACGAAAGCTTCTACTTTCTGTATGTTTTTACGTCGTCTCCAGTTGTGTTCATATGTAAATTGTGCAACTCCATTTTGATTAATTTGAGTAAAAAGGTGTTTTCTTTACCAAGAAAGTGGCAAGATAAAAACCACTATTTTCTGTTCCAAACTTTCACATAGCATCTTTTGGTTATAAAAACATAAAAAATTCAAATCTACATTTTGATTTTAAAAAGTTTATTATAAAAACTTATTATTTTTCCCCCAAAATGCAATAAATCCATGACACTTTTGCAATTAATCCATCAATATAAAAGTTATTTTTCAAATTGAAAATACACAACAAAGTAAATTGATTCACATATATGACAGTCTAAACTTTGCCAATATTTATCTTATATACAGGCATTTTACTAAAAATACATTCAGCCGTCGCTCCCAAAATGAATTCAACGGGTCATCTTGTTAATGTTATAAATTATTTGTCATTACCGATTAAAGAGTATCTGGCACCACTGCACGGTTAAATAAACACATTTGCCGAGTACATTGGTATTAAAAATGGCTTTTTAAAAAAGCCTTCAATGTTTACTGTGTGTGGAATGGTGCGCTGTGATTGGTTGAGCGGATATATCGCGTTCTGCAGAAAAAGGAGACTGGCGTTTGTCGCGTTTTGGAAAGAAAGGGAGAAAACATGACAGAATAACAGGACAGATATCGCATTTTGCGCAAAATTAATAAATGACTTTTCAATACCGACAATTTTTTGAAAATGGCGTTTATCGCGTTTTGGAACCAAACTCTTAATTTGGAAAGTGGACAAAAAAGATGGATTAAAACACCATGTGTAAAAAACGGAAATGTGTCTCCCTCATCTACTTGTGATTATTATTGACCAAAATGCATCTTACCCACGTAGAAGGCGACGTTCTCGTGACCTTGCGCAATGTTCCCTAAAAGTTCTCTAAAGGTGACGAAAATTCAGAACCTTTACAGAACATTCGGGACGTTCCTAAAACGTCCTCTTTTGGTAATGAAAGTGCTGCAGTTCAAGGTTCCTTATATGACTTTGGTTATTTTATGGTCAAAAAAAGAATGTTACAAAGAGGAAATTTGGGACATTAACAGACCGTTCCCACACGGTCCTCTGTTGGTCATTTAATAACGTTCTCGATATGAGTTTAGGGGGACGTTCTATTTTGGTTATTTTATGGTCGTGCGAGAACGTTTGAAAAGTTATCAGAACGTCCTATAGTAATAGTCCCCTAAACATTCCCAGAATGTCCTGAATGTTCCCTGAAGGTCCACCGAATAACGTCCCCCAAACCTTAAAAGAACTCCACATCATGACCTTCTCTGAACGTTCTGGGAACGTTACTAGGTGACAGGTTACCCCGCTAGAAATTGTACATTCCCAGAACATTCTCAGAACGTCCACTGGTATTAAGGACGTTTTCTAGTAACGTTCCCAGAACGTTCAGAGACGGTCATGATGTGGAGTTCTCTTAAGGGTTGGGGGACGTTATTTGGAGGACCTTCAGGGAACATTCAGGATGTTCTGGGAATGTTTAGGAGACTATTACTATAGGACGTTCTGTTAATTTCCCAAATGTCCTCTTTGTAACGTTCTCGCGCAATCATAAAATAACCAAAATAGAACGTCCCCCTAAACTCATATCGGGTATGTTATTAAATGACCAACAGAGGACCATGTGGGAATGTTCAGTTAATGTTCCAAATATCCTCATTGTAACGTTCTTATGTGACCATAAAATTAACCAAATTGGAATGTCCCCCTATTGTCATATAAGGAACCTTGAACTGCAGCACTTTCATTACCAAAAGAGGATGTTTTATGTCCCAAATATTCTGTAAAATTTCAGAATGTTTGTCACTTTTAGAGAACTTTTAGGCAAAGTTGCGCATGGTCATGAGAACGTTGCCTTCTGCGTGGATGTTTTATAGAAAATAATAAAGTTTGAAGTCACCGTTATTGAGGTGAGCATTTGCTTTAGATGGACTCTTGATTCTTGACATTTAACATTAGATTTTCTCTTGCTGTTTTAACTGTGTTATCAAGACACATTAGTTATAGCAAAAAATGCAAGAGAAATTCTGATCAGATGAGTTGGGTTATTTAATGATGATGAATCATTCACTGATCATCACCAAAGTCTAAACTATGAGTGTAATAACTGTTAATTTTGCATTATTTAAGGGTTAGGTTTTTAAAAAAAAAATTTGTAATTCATTATACAGAGTTTTGAGCAGTGTCTATTAGACTCACATGGACATCATGAATCAAAGTATGATCCTCAACAATGGTGACACTAAACAAAAATCTTTTTTGTGACTTTAGTAGCTTGTTTTGTGATGCTCAGTGTTCATCTGTTTATCTGAAAATGTTGTCACCATTGTTGAGGTTCATACGCAGAATCTTGATGTCTGTGTGAGTCTACGTGGTCCTGTCTGAATAATTTCTGCACAATGATAAAAACTTTCAAAATATCCGAGCAGGACAGGATTTCATGCATTATCGTTGGACAACAACATGAAAGAAAATACAATATTCAAAGATCAGTGAATAAGGTCACTGTATGATGATAAAATTATCAACAATGAGCAATCAATTCCATTTGATTAGACTTTTTTTTTTGTAACAAATGCTTTAAAAACACACAGTTACAACAATTAGAGAATAAATAAAGTCAAAATGTCAAGGGTCAGGAGCTCAACTAAAGCAAGCGCTTAACTCCGTAACGGTGACATTTATAAATTTTGATAAAACATCAACACCTCATTAAGAAGTTTTGTATGAAAGAAACAAAGTCAGACTGGTTTGTAATAAGTGAAGATGCTGAGCTCTAGAGAGATCTGTTAGTTTAATGTTTCTGTTATCTGAGTTTTGTGAGGTTACCATTGTGCTGAGAGTAGAGCCTGTGCTTTAGTCAATGATGAGCCAGAAACACTGATGTCCTACTGCATGTTGCTTTATTTAAAGCTGCAGTAACTGTGTAGTTGCTGATGCAGTGATACAGCAGTCACATTAGCTCATGCATGTGCTGTTGTTTTTTTTTGTCTTTTGTAAGACATTCAAGAAAAATTAGTTTTGGTTTGAACAGCCACGTTTGTTGGTCAGTTTAGCTCTAATTTTCAATAAAAAATTTTGACAAGGGCAGCAAGGACGTTCTGAGAACATTTCCAAATAAAATATGGTTCCCTAAACATTCAGAGAACATCCAGAATGTTCTGTGAAGGTCCGCCAAATAACGTCCCTCAAACCTTAAAAGAACTCCACATCGTGACCATCTCTGAACGTTCTGGGAACGTTACTAGGCAACGTCCTTAACACCAGTGGGGACGTTCTGAGAATGTTCTGGGAACGTAAAATTTCTAGCGGGGTAATACCAGGTGTAAACAGGGCCCTACAAGTGTATAACTACATCTGTGAAAGTACTCCTCTTGATCCAAGAGATTTAAATGGTTTAAGTGTGTATGGATTCTTCATCCCTATTCTTCTTCACAATTAGCTCATTTTAATGTCACTGAATGGAAACTGAAGTGAAGGAAACAAACAGTATTTTGAATTAGAGTGGACATGATGTCCTCGGACAAGTAGAGTACCACAGAGAAATGGTCTATTCAACAGCTATACAATACAGCTTTCATTCAGTGCACACACTTTGACAGGCATTCTTCACAGTCCAAGAGTCTCAGAGCTTTCTTGTGAGGTTACTGCATGAAAAGCTTCTCTAAAAAGACACTCTTTATGTGAGAAATAAAGGAATTTTGGACCAGTGTACAGACCCTCAGGCAAGTTATATGACTAGAGCAAACAGCAACACTTTTGTCTTGTTTGAAAAGATTCTGTCAGTAAGGATGAAGGAAAAAATAGCTCCCAGCTCTTTAGCTTTGGCATACTCTAATGGAGAAACCATTTTTTTGTGTTGCATCAACAAGGATTTTAAATTCTAACTGAACGTCAGTGGATTATTGTATCATTACTGTTGCTAACTGTAATCAGACAGCAATCATAACACAAGAAACATCAAGTTTTTACAATGTATCATTTAAAATCAAACATTTTTTAGCATTTGTAACATTCTTTTGCAGTAACATAAAATAATCAGAAAGTTTAAAAGTGTTTAATTTGCTGAAAATGAATCTGATTTAAATCATCTGTAAATAGGCAGAAATAAGGCCACATGTTCTTGTTCTTCCTTATTTCTGCCTTCTGACAAATATGATGACAGCAAAAACACATTCAGCTCTGCAGAATGAAACCGCTTACATCTGCTGGTGTCTTCAATCCTTTCCCTCAAAAACGTCCACACTGACACAAAACATGAAAAGAAATGTTGTCCTATTCACAGCTGTCAAATCCACATTGGATTGTAATCTCGTTTCTATTGTCTGTCTGTCTGATGTGTCTTGTCCCCGTTCTCACCCGATACCGCTTTTGTTGCAAGTTCATTTCACATCAAAGGCATTTTGCTGTCTTTTTCTGGAATTTCTGAGGTTCACCTCCTTGAAAATCTCTTTCCATCACCATCGCTGAGGCCTGCAACAAGAAATGCGTTTTAAATAGCACATGAACCATCTTCAGTCAGCCCTTTTCTAATCTGCGAACTGCGAGGGAGAGGTGGGGAAAAACAAATACCTCGTCATGTGCCGTAGTGATCTGAACAAATGCAGTAAATGGCAGCAATCACAGCAGCCTCATCAGAGCAGACTTTTTTATTTTCCTCTCGCAATGAAAGCGGCACTCTGTAATTACCAGGACAGCAGATGCACAGATAGGAACCTATGCTGTAATTTTACCCAATTTAGACAGCAGCCTGCCAAAGACCTGCAATTTCTTTCTCCTTTTGCTTTATGTTAATGCATCAGAGCAGTACACGCTTAAAGAGCAAACTGTTCAGCTTTACACACACACACACACCTACGCCCTTCACACGTGATCGATTACATTTTTCTTTTTTTTTCTCCAGCTAAACTACTGTATTCTCTTAGGGAGGGCATAACTTCTACAAGAATGCTAGAACTCGTCACATTCAAAGGTCAGTTGGGTTTATGGCAGAATGTGAGCTGCCAAGGGCAATCAGAAGTGAACAGCTTTGATTGTGGCTTGTTGTGTCTTTTGAAGAATTACAGAGTGTCTACACCAGATGCGAGTAGCATGATATGACACGACAAAAGCAAATAGAACCCATTATAATCAGTGATGCTGTCTACACTGGATGCAGCGTGGCACAACACGGCAAATTCCCGACAGCAATCCGATGCTACATTCTATTTCTGACGTACTCCAAGCACTCCCGCTATACTTCTAACATGAAGAACAAATAGATTTGCAACTGTCATTTTGTCGTATCCAGTGAAATTTTCAAATAGTTAAAAGAGAGTTAGTTACTTTGCTTCATGACCATGTGGTCCTTTGCAGGTGTCTGAATGATGTCACATCCTGTCACATGATACTGACCGCATGACTTGATCCAAAATGGTCCCTTTATATTGGTTACTCTGAATGACATCAACATTTTTCCAGACATTCTTTCTCATAACAAAGCAACGACATCTACACATAATTTTAATACCATTTTGGACTGTTGATATATGATGTAACATAATCATGCCAGAATAAAAAATATATACATTTATTACATTTTAAGATATTTTAATCACAAATGAAATGGCTGTATTGGCCTTTGGACGGTTAAACCGAATAAATAAAATACCTTTATATGTAGCTAAATATAATTAAAACCTTTTAAATTCAGTAAAACAGATTTAGTTGTACTACCTTACACACTTTGGATGTCATATCTTTGTTTTTTATTATTATTAAGGCCTTATACAGTATACAGTATACACACACACACACACAATATATGTTTTACAGGATTGAGGAATAAAAGGTTTAATAAAACAACATTTATTTGAAATAGATGTTTTTTTTAACATTGTACTAGTCTTTATTGTTCCTTTGACTGTTCCTAAAAATGTATTTAAATGTAATGCTCTCTTGCAGAATAAAAGTATATTAATGCAGTGTTAATCTTTTAACAGATACAAACATTACGACAGAAATAATTTTTTTGGGCTGAACTATCCCTATCCCCAGTTTGCTCAGTGCTGAAAAAATTAGAGGCAAATCGGTGGTACTTGTATGTTGGACGAATCTGATCAAAATTGGTACATGTCATGTTTGAAAACCACTGCTATTGAAAATTACTGCATAATTTGTTATAGGTGGCCATGGGAATGGTGCTCTCCCTTATCTGTACATGCACCTCTTCTGCATTCCCACCTACCTGAACACAGAAAAGGCAACAGCGGGGGTGCAGACACGCAGCTAAGGAAACACGTCATATTTCACGGTTTTAACATGGTGGCCAGCTCATTAGGAGAACATAATTAATCGCCATTCACTTTTAATAAATTGGACAGGCAGCTTGCATTGATCCCTGGAGCCTCTAAGTCTCGACTTGGGGAAATTTAATACCCCCATTGGAAAGCGAGAGAGGGAGAAAGAGAATGTTCATGATTTGTTAGACAAGGTTGCGGAGAGAACCTGATCTAACCCCATTTAAAGACGTTCTCATTAATCAAAGCATAAATCCGGCATTCTCAGGCTGTAGACAGTGTTAGCGGTGTCACATTTTAAAGGACAACATTCCCCTCTGAGCAGAATTATAGTTATTTCAGGTTCAAGCATGAATCGAAGGCTTAGAGATTACAGCTCATTAAAGCAACCAAACTGGGCCTGTGATGCATGACGTATTGAAGGGGTTTTGCTTGATTTTGGAGAACATTTGTGGTAGTGGATAAATCACAGCATGGCTTTGAGAGGCTCATTTGATACCACATTAAGAAGGGAAATTGTTGTGCGGTGCATCGCATAGTGTAAATCCATACATCTGCTAACAGATGCATGGATTTGTTTCAAAAAGACAGCTACATTTATCCAGTGGAGAAGTTGAGACTCGAACACACACACAGGCATGTGGAAAGGATTTTTTTCTCAAAATTTAGCAAATCTTGAAAATACTTCCCTACTTCGTCCCAGGGTTTCTGATGTATTCGGTGGGATTATAGATGCAGGACGTATGTGTGTTTGTGAGCGAGTGTGTGTCTGCATGAAGCTCTGCCTGCCTGCATGGTTGGCTGTATTGAAGATAAGCTGCTTTTCTTGATAGCGTTCTATCCTGCTTTAATTACCGAACCCCTGAGGCTGCGGACGGCTGGTCTGCAGTCTGTAAAAACAGGAGTGGCTCTGCACTCTAATCTAAGGACTAAAGAGACACTGAACTGCACTGGCCAACTGTACTGAACTGCCCGACACATTATTATGAACCTGACTCGATTCCTCAAACAACTGACTCCTCTCTTAGCCCCACCTTACAAAAGTTATGTGTCTTAGCACCATCATTTTCTCAAACAAGCTTTTGTTCTTGTCTAATGCAAGTCTAAGGAGTATCTGTGTGTTTGGATAGTTTCAAATAAAATTTAATGGAAATTATGCCAAAAATATGGTGAAATGTTGTTGTCAGGTCACTTCATGACAAATGATACCCTGAAAGAATACAAGTTTTTTTTGTTTTTGTTGTCATTTTCATCATTCCCAAATGAAAACGTGTAACATTTGTTCCAATATAAATTAAAGGTGGGGTAAGCCATTTTTCAAAAATGCTTTTGGACATTGTTGATATTTGAAATCAACCCAAACAAACCCACCGCTCTCTTCATTGCTTCGCCTCCAAAACTCACCCTCCAATCTTAACCACCCTGCTCTGAGTAGGTCTCGAACCCCGGCCCGATAGCTGCTGGCATGCGAGGCTAGTGCACTAACAATAACGCCAAACACAGCATTCTCTAGCTGTCATCAGTGTGCAGTGGATTGCCTGCACAACTCTCACGGGCAATGCGAGAGTGGATGTCTGTGTATCACAGCTGACACGCAACAAAATGCTTCACGAAAAATAAAGCGCAGATGATGAACGAACGACAAGGAAGCACAAAAAAATGAATATACGGCACACAAGAGTAAATACAAACAAGTGTTCGTTGTTAGTCACCAACAGCACAGCAGCTCCAGACAATCAATGACCCTCAAACCCAGTGTTACTCACATGTGAAGTGGAATCAAAGCAGCCTCTGCATCTGTTTTCAGGCTTTCCCGCTTAGCTCTCTCCAGTGCTGGAAAGCTTTTCTAATATTACCGCAGGTCCTAAAGATCTTGCCCAATCATAAACCTTCATTCCAGTGATATTCTTTTGAGCTCTTTTGTATTGTGTCTCATCTCTCTTTCTGCAGTTTTTCTTTAAATCACCCTCTTGCTTATTCTGTCTCCTCGAGCATCATATGCCCCCTAATGCTGATTACATGTTTGTAGTTGGTGTCGGCCCGACTAACTTCCAAACAATGTTTTTGAAAAATGACTTACCCCACCTTTAATGTTACTTTTTCTACTTAAAAATTGTGAACCTGACTCTCAGTCTCTTCCATTCTGGATATGGGATCCCAGAGCTTAGTGATGCAGATATTTAGGAATAGAATTTTAGCCTTTAGTTGAATAAGACGAAATAGAAATAGGGTTGGTTGGTCAAGGATGAGTCAGGAATGACCCTGAAAATAAAATTGTGACCCTGATTGGATTGGACCAGTATATGGACATGCTTGAGTATACTTTGCACTTTCATCACACGGAAGCCAAGCTGTTTTGTTTTCTTTGAATGCAGGCTGGTGTCTTACCGAAGGCCATCAGAGTCAGACGGTTGGTGATAACTCCACCCCATTAAAGGGTAGGAGGGACACTGGAAGCCATCAGAGGTGGAAGGTATTGGAATTAGCTGGGAAGTTGCTACTAGTGTGTCTCGCAAACCGATGCTCTCTGACTCTTCCATTCAGACAGGGTGCTCGAACTTAGAACAGTTAGAGCCACTGTATGTCCGACTGATTGCACTTTATCTTATCTATGTAACCTATTTATTTTTTTATTCTTTTTATAACTTCATTCAGGTCATTGTAGTGAACTAAGGAGTTATAGTGAGTACTATAGTGAATACGTTGTAGAAAAGTATAGGTTTGTTCATTATCAATTTGTAATCTCTTTTAAATGAGGCTTTCCTCTTTTCACTTGACTGTGAGAAGCATTTGCTTTGATTCTGATTAGCCATCTTTGCCATTAATAATTATGTTTGTCTGTAATCGAACAATTTACTTAAAGAAAGCTGTCAAGTAAAATGCATTGTGATGTTGTAATTCATTCCATTCCATAAAAAAATAAAATCTAATCAATGTTTACCACATTTTCCTTACATTTTATTGATAATCACACTGTTTATGGAAATGTCATTTAACAGCAGTCATAATAAAGGGGAGGAGCATAGCAAAGCTTCAGTTCATGAATCATAACAATATGAGCTGGCCATGTAAGAATCAGTAACAAGAGTGTCAAATGCTATCTTCATAATGATTTATTAACAAAGATCGAGAGGAGCACATTCAAATGATCTACTCAATCAGCACAAGAGAGTCCCTAGTGAAAAAAAAGTATACTTTATTGTATTTTAAATATATTCCCTTTTTCTATAGTACACTGCAAATATACTAACAAAAAATTTACTAATCTTTAAATATATAAAAAGTATATTAGTATCATATTTTCACAATGCAACTTTTGTACTTTTAATTGTACTTTAGTATATTTTCTAAAAAAGAAAATATACTAATTTTAATTTTTTTTTAAGTGTATTTATTTGCACTTTATAAAAATATATTTGAGGTATATTTTAACTGTGTGCTGAAAATGATCATTGTAACAATGCACTGAAAGTATATTTAAAAAATACATTATTTAATATCCTGAAGTTGTAGTGTATCTAAAGTTAAATTTTAGTATATTTTTTAAGTTTACCTCTTCATCCTTGTAATTCATTATATTACTTGTGCTTATTTATTTAATGCATTACAAGCCCATTTAGTATATGCAATGTAGCCAATTTCCAAATATGTGTAAATGTTTATTAAGTTTACACTGGCAGAATCACTTTACAATCGTACACACAAATCTATATTAAACAACACACCAGCAGCACAAGTAACGTTACATGCGAAAACATATGTTGAGTGGTTAAACTTATCGGAATTCAAATGTCTCTTCAACTTGGTCTGTGACCAATCAGATTTTGTTGCTCACAGCCTTCAGCCAATCAGAGTTGCTGACGTCAGGGTCGTCGTCTGAATCCCCCTCGCGCAGTCACTCAGGTGAAGTATAATATCGCAATGTAAAATTGATTTAATAAAACACTGAAAGCGCAATACATCGCTCAATCTTGGGGATTCTGACCAGTTCAATCAAGTGACATCGCAGTCTGACCTTGATGGCAACGACAACCGGCTAATCTAATGGCCTAAGCGATCCTGAAAGAACCGGAGAAAAGTGCTGCTATTGGGAGGTGAGTTGTAGTCTACCAGTTAACAAACTTATTTTATTTTCTTTAACAAACGGAGAGCGATATTTCGACTTGATATCTCCTTTTTGAGTTTGTGTGGTGGTTTATGGCACACGTTTGTATGCAGCACCAAAACATTCATATGATTGGTCAAATCGGCTCGTATTCTGTACGATATTAATTCATAAAGTGTTGTATACTTGACTATGTACCGAAAACAATATCTACGTGCCATTCTGATACAGTTCCCTGCTGATAATCCTCATTTACTGTTCAAAAATAGTATTGGTTCAATGTAGGATTTAGACAGACTATTGTAAACGTGAATAAAGAGTTGAACATGCTGTCTTATATCTTTGGTATATTCTGTCAACAGATGCTGTTCTTCACGCCATCAGACACAATGAGGAGATCATCAGAAAATGGAATATAATGTGTAATTTGTATTTGTGTATTGAGGGTCACCATGGTCCAATATTTTTTTTTCTTTAATGAAAAACATGGTAAGTTTTGCTGAATCTATGTTAAGTTTAAATAAAAACCATTGGATTTGTTAATGGAATATGTCTCTTCATTAGTGATGTTCTTATATTTTATTTAATTTAGTGGCCTTGAAAACAAATGCATTCAACTTTGGGAAAATGTGTTAAACTGTATTTAAATAGTAGCACAACTGTATTGTGTGAGATTATGTAATTCAAAGTGCAGTAGTCAACATTTGAAGTGGATCAAAAAGTTCAGCAAAGTTGTCATAAGAAGAAGGTTTTAGGACAACTTTGATTAAAGGTTTTGATCCGCTTCAAATGTTGACTATATTATACAAAGTATAAGTAATAACACAGTGTATTGTTATTGACTGCAAAGTGTGTAATGTTTAATATTTGGAATAAGCCAAAGGTACTGAGCATACAGTATATACTATTACCTGTAAAATAATATATTCAGTGTATATTGCTTGTGTTTTCTGAAGACACTCGTAATTATTTTGTAATGTACTTAAATCACAAATAAAGTGTACTTATAACACAAAGTGTACTCATAACAGAAATAAAGTATACTTATAACACAAATAAAAGTATACTTATAACAGAAATAAAGTATACTTATAATACAATGTATATTATAACAAAAATATGCTTTTAACAAATAAAGTATACTTTAATATCACTAATCAAGCATGTAATTAGTCCCTACACAGACATATACTTAAAGTGTACTAAGTATACTTGAAGTTGTTCCAATTTAGCACACAAAAGTATACTAAATATACTTAAAGTTGTATTTTAATACTACTTAATTTCAACTTAAATATACTTAGTACAAAATTAGTTGTTTCAAAATAGCACACTTTAAATGAACTAATCATTAACACACTTGAAATATACTAATAATTGGTCTTGCTGCAAGTATACTTAGCATACTTTTTTTCACTAGGGAAGACCTATGTATATAGCGGACTCATCTATGTTCCTCAACAGTTTTTCTTTATCCCTCCGCCACTCAGACTCCTCACTCTCGGCTGGTTCATATCCCAGCCAGGGATACGGGGGAGTACTCTGGATTCGGGCCACATTCCGAGCTCAAAGCCTTCCCCCAGACAGCACGCCAATTACGCATAATCTGAATATTTGTAAGTGTGAACTCATGAACATTACCTTGTTTGCACTGCATGTTTTATCCCATGAAATGCCTTGACAAATGCAGTTTCCTGTCCTGTAAAGACCTGAAGATTTTCTGTTGAAACAGGACGGTTAGGCACACTTGTCGAAGGACTTAAAAATAACCGTTTTTTGTTATTTTACACTCATGGTCCTTGCTAATTGGGAGATTTGATTGGACAAAAACCAGGTGTCATCGATGTTTTTGCTCAATGTTCAATGTTTTTGTTCCATTTACAGTAAGATAAATAAAGTACATTTTAAATGTGTATATCTGCTAATAGTGAGTTTAGTGCATACTTTTTAAGCAAGTTTTGATGTGCTTTTTTCAGAGGCATGTGGTGTAAAAACTTCCTTCTAGTGAAGATCCCTTGGGGATATTGTAAGGAAGAGGAAGAACACTAAGATCTGTGTGTGTGTGTGTGTGTGTGTGTGTGTGTGTGTGTGTGTGTGTGTGTGTGTTTCAGACTATACATTACGGTTGCCTCATGGTTGTCATATGACATGAGGGGCTGCAATTTCTACCCTTGGGAGAATTTCTCTCAATTCAGTTTTTCTCTCAGCTAGTCTTTTATTCATTGTACCTCTGACTCCTTTATACATTTACACTTTCTCTAACCCACACACACTAAAACACTTTGTCTCACTTACTTTTCTGTCAAGAATTTTGACATTTTCATTTCTGCAGCCTTTCTCTTTGACTGTCAGCCTCCTCCATTCAGCCTCCGCATTCTAGTGGCCTGTAACGCCCCAGGCTCACAGAAGACTTTTATCTTTGCCCAACTAAAATCCTTATTTTCAATCATGTTTGTATTCGTATTTCAGCTTTTTGTTTTTGAAACACACACAGCGCTCATGCATAAATAAACTCTTCCTTTGTGCACATTTGGCTGTTTTGACTTCGGTTACTATCATAACCCAAAGGACCATTAGGTCACAAGGTTGTGTGTGTTTTGTGCCCTCAGTGATTTGCCCCAATTACCCACTGCCAAACAGGATGCCACCCATCTGACCTCTGTCTGCTTAAGAGATGCCACTAGATTGGTTGTTGCCAAGCAACCATTAATAAAGTGGTTCCCAGTTTGTGTCTGTGAAAGGTGCAAAATTAATTTTAGTGTGACTGTTGGGCTAAACAGCAGCGCATTTTCTCTGGCATGTTTTTTTTTATTATTCATATTTTACATGTGATAGCACCTTTTGCATTCAACAAATACAAGTTCTAATTTAATTTAGAAAAATTAGAAATCTAACTGAAGTTTTAAGCTATTATATTGCTAATTATGTTTTTCAAATTCATTTCTCCTCACAGCACAAAAAAAGCTCAGAATTAACCCACAAAGAGCTCAACTAAATCTGTATCAGTAATTCTAAAAAGGTGATAATTTTTTGTATTATTCATATTATAATTTATGCTATCATATTTATTAATATTTTACATTTTTTAAAGATTAGTTTTAGTAATTGTGTTATGTTCTTTTGTTATTTTGTGTAGTTTGTGTTGTTTTAGCTAAGTTATTTTTATTTTAGTATATATTTTAGTAATTTTGTATTTCAACTTTAACTTAAACTAGACTGAAATAAAATAAGCTTAAGTTTTCATCTAATATTTGTATTTTATTTTTTATTTCAGCTTTCAATTAATAGAAACTAATGGATTTCAATAGTTTTAGCTACTGGTTCACAAAAACAAACAGAATCACAAAAACAGGCCAATAGAATATGTATCCTGTATTTTTTGTTGTAGACATTTCCAATGAAATGCAACAGTATTTTTGTGTACATGACCTCATACTCCAGTCCAAACCCATGAACAAAACTATGCTTAGTATAAAAAAAAAAAAAAAAAACTTGACCGAGACTATATTAAATACAGGTTCACTAGCAACAAGGATAAACATGGTTTGTGGTGACTGCAATGTTGAGTCCAATGTAAAATCTGGGCCCTGAAGCAAAACCGCATGAGAACCACCATGACATTATTTTCTGATTTATTTTTATTTATGCATGATTTTTTTCATTGCACATTAATAATCATGGCAATAAATGGAACAGGTTGTACACTTGAAGCCGTGCTGCGAAGAACTAAACTTGTACTTCCTCATCTTTGTTCTCAGAAGCAGTAGTTGAACGTCTGGACTCCAGACATTGTGTGGACCGGAGGGGGGTTAAAATTAGGAGTGCCCTGGCAAACCGTAACCCCGGGTAACAGGATGAGTGTTTAGTATAGTACTGGAACTGCGGTCGCAGCAGACATAGTGTCATTATGCTCTGCTCTGAGGCTGATTTGGTTCAGCCATCAGCAGCAGAAGCCTGTCAGACAGCAGGAAATTACTAACATTGGTGAGGAAGGTTTCCATGTGACCCTCACAGTGACATTCCTGGATATTGATAACATCTGTGGGAGGAGAGAGAGATTCTGTAGGACATGTCATATCATATGATTATGAAATCTGATGTTCTCTCTCTGTGTGTGTGTGTGTGTGTTGGCAGTCATTGCTATCTCATATGTAAGACATATGTGCCATCTGCTAATTTAAAAGAGTTGTGCAACAGAGTGTGTGCATGTTTTTGTTGCTAGTGCTTAACTTTTGTTGTGAGTGAGTCTAATGCATTTATGACCAGCTGCACCTATGAAGCCAAACATGCAGAGAGAAGATTAATCACCTTCCAGTTATAAACATCTGCAACAGCAGTCCTTCTTTGTCAAATGAGCTACAGCAGGGTTAATGTTTTAATATATATAGGACCCTGTGAGGCACAATTGTGATATGGCAATATGTAAGCTTTTTATGATATTATACAATATTTAATATTTAAAAAGTAATTGGATTTATTCAATTTACACTGAACTAAACTAAAACTATGAAAAGTCTTATGTTTCAATATAGAATTTTGCACATATTTTGAGAGAAGTCTTCTACCCCAAATGTGTTTGTTGTGTAACATTTAACATTACATTTTCAAAATTACATTTTTTAATTCCTTATTATAGTTTTTCCCAATTGCTAAGACATTTCTTAAAATCTTCACAGATTTTCTCACCACATTAAACAGAAAACCAAATCTTCAGACTCATGACAAAATCAATCGGCTCAAAACCATTTCACATGTACTCACCTGTACAGATCATATACACAGCCAGTTAATATATAAACACTACAGATCATTCATTAGTTACCACGTTAAAAATGGAAACAATATCCAGAGCATGTAGTTACAGAAAAAAAATGTATGTTGTATACAGTAAACAAAATCTGCAATTATGTAAAAAGGTATAGTAATCAGTAGGTGAATATATTGTATACTGTATGTACTGCAAGTATTGGATATTGTATACTATTGAAGGTTTGTATACTCAGCACTCATACTGTGAAAATGCAGTAGTCTAAATGAAAAAGCCCCAAAGGTCAAAGAAAACTAAATTAAATGCATGTTACAGCACACTCAGAAAAAGTTGTGCAACTGCAAAATCAATAGAGAGTCAACAGAGATTCATTCTTCACTCAGCTTCACATCTTTGTGTTGGGTCCAGTCTGAGGACTTCGTCCACATCACAGCCAGTGTTGATGCCAGGCAAAAGAAACCTCTGGTATGCTAGATCCTGCCTTGACAACACTCCACACCTTCCTTATCCTCATCCTCTTCCTCCTCTTCCACTATCTCTTACATACTCTTCATCCTCTCCCTCTCAGATTGTTTCCATCCATTGTTGGCATCAACATTCAGTGCACCTGTGCCACCTGTGCACTCTGAGCTGGCTTATATTTTATACAGTTGGTTTGATCACATCACAAGTGTGAACAATTTTGAGCCGTTGTTTGTAAGCGATGAACTGCCCCGCTAGCAATTTTACGTTCCCAGAACATTCTCAGAACGTCCCCACTGGTGTTAAGGACGTTGTCTACTAACATTCCCAGAACGTTCAGAGATGGTCACGATGTGGAGTTCTTTTAAGGTTTGGGGGACGTTATTTGGCGGACCTTCAGGGAACATTCTCTGAACGTTTAGGGAACCATATTTTATTTGGAAATGTTCTCAGAACGTCCCTGCTGCCCTTATCAAAAATTGTATTTGAAAATTTGAGCTAAATTGACTAACAAAAGTGGCTGTTCTAAACAAAACAAATTTTTCTTAAGTGTCTTACAAAAAAAAGCTCTTTACAGGTATTTTCTGGATTATTATATAAAAACTCTTGCAGTAAATCATTAACACATGCATGAGCTAATAAAACTGCTGTATCACTGCATCAGTGACTGTGTAGTTACAGTTACTGTGGCCTTTAAATAAAGCGACATGCAGTATAACATCAGTGTTTCTGGATCATCACTGACTGAAGCATAGGTGCTACTCTCCAGCACAATGGTAACCTCACAAAACTCAGATAACAGAAACAAAACATTAAACACTAACAGATCTCTCTAGATCTCAGCATCTTCACTTATTACAAACCAGTCTGACTTTATTTCTTTTATACTTCTTTTATTCTTACTGAGGTGTTGATGTTTTATTGAAAATAATAAAGTTTGAAGTCACCATTATGGAGGTAAGCGCTTGCTTTAGTTGGGCTCCTGACCTTTGATGTTTTATCTAGTGATGGGAAACCGAGGTTTTCTGAAGCGTTTGAGGCTTTCATGAAATTGTGCTGAAAAATTGTTTCTTACTTGATGCTTTTAACACAGTGCGTATTAGCAACATTTGGTGGTCAGACTTGTTTTCTCCACCAAATCTAAATCATCGCGGAGCAGATCTACGGTTTGAAAAAGCTTCGGAAGTCTGTGACATACGGAATCACTCTTGTCTTGAATCAGTTCTATCTAATCTCATCTAAATTAATTTGTGACAATGAGACCACCACTCGTGTGATGTGTAACCTGGTCAACGGATTCACATATTGATCAATGATATAAAATATGGGGGTAGACCAGGTACAGTTGGTACACTTTTTGCTTTCACCGTTACCACACCAAACTATAGGGACTGAAAAGAAGTAATTTTTCATATGACATTTCCTTTACTTGTCTACTAAAATATTATTAATTATTAACATCCATAAGTAGGCCATATTTTTCACATTTAGCTCATAAAGACAAGCTTTTTTGTTCCAACTGTACCCATGTCGGGTACAGTCGGGTACAGTTGGAACAGTACCCTAGTACAGTTGAGACACCCATCCGGAATGCTGTAAAGCTTCCTAACCAATTCACTGTAAAATACCTTTAAAAATGAGAATTCAACAGTTTTTATTTACATTTAGTATTTNTTTCACATTTAGCTCATAAAGACAAGAAGCTTTTTTGTTCCAACTGTACCCATGTCGGGTACAGTCGGGTACAGTTGGAACAGTACCCTAGTACAGTTGAGACACCCATCCGGAATGCTGTAAAGCTTCCTAACCAATTCACTGTAAAATACCTTTAAAAATGAGAATTCAACAGTTTTTATTTACATTTAGTATTTTATTTGATTATTTTGTTTAGTTAAAAGTAGTCCATTTGTAAAACATTGTACAGTAATGGCAAACAGCGATACAATAATTTCAGTTCATCATTTTAAGATTAACAGTTGAAAAGTTGAGTAACAGTAAAAAACATTGAACAATTGCAAACAGCAATAATAAGACAGATGAAATCTATTAATTTGTGATCTTACATCGTGCAACTAAACTGCATGTACCGCAATAGGATTCTAATTTGATACACTGTGTCTCAACTGTACCCCGCTGACCACCTCGAACATTTCTCTAGATTTTACGATGACCTTGTATGACACAAAGTCATGCAATATGTCAGTTTTTAGAGCTCAGATTAAGGTTTACGAAAATGTAAGTTAACTTTAACAGTCATGTAAGGATGAGAAGCTATTCAATGTGGAAGCGACGTGGTGAAGTGAAAAAATTACCTAAGAAAAAAAACTTTCGCCGATAACTTCAGACTGGAGAAGCGCATGTAGGCCTACTTCAAATTTCCCACGATCGAAGAGGGCGCTAATACGCATGTGCTAAGCAAATTTCACAGATCCGACTTGTTGCGTATGCAAGTTATTTAAGGTGTTTCAACTGTACCCCTGAACCAACTGTACCTGGTCTACCAATGATGTGATACTGACGTGAGTAGTTAAAAAGATATTTTGGGTGAGCTGTTTAACCCTTATAGTCCATGGGCCAGACGAGATGTCGGTACCACTCAAGGTGGCAAAGGTTGCTTATACTTTTTGAAAAGATACATGTCTGTAGTTAACATTTTTGTATGATAACCCTTCTGGAGTCACAGCTAAATTAGTGTTATCAGCTGTTAAAGTTACACTCCCCCATTGAAAAAACACGTTTTTGACATAGGTGCATACCTTGTTATTGACCTTTATTAAAGACACATTTACATACTTTACGTTGTTATGTTTGGTATCATTTTAAAGGGGACATTCTGAGCTTTCATTCAAGTCCTTTTATGAACACTTTGGAAAAGTACAGCCTACCCTGGAGCTCATCAAACTTTTAATCACACACATTTTCCTGCCATTTCTGCCTAAGTCATCTTTTGTCTTTTAATCCTGTGGCATCAGGGAGCATCAGAGATACAAAATGTGAACACTGTAATACTGACATGACTCTAAGGATTCAGAAAATGTATAATTTCCTCATATTATCTCATTTTGATGGGGTGGTTTTCAGCCTTATATCAGACATGGCGTTTTTTTTTTTTTTTTTTTTTTTTAAAAAAGGCAAAATTAAANGACCAAAGTCAGTGAGATTGATTCACACTCATTTTGTATTTGTTGAAAGAATGGCAATAATTTCACAATCATTTTACAACTATGAACAACCAACAATAAAGTTTACATTTGTCAGGTATTGTGCAAATACCATTGTATGTACATTGGTAATAATACAAACAAAATCTAAAACTTTATGATAATAATAATAATAACAATATCAACCTTCAGAACATCAGCAGGACTCTTCACTCAAGCAGGTCATCACTTTCTTCATCTGATTCCCCAAGTTCAAATTTGGGCTGTGGATCATCAGCTTGTTTTTGATTGCTGCGGGTTTGCAATCTACACATATCTGTGCAGGACAGTCCATTTGACAGGCATGTGCAATCTGGAAGTTTACATGAACGCACACACTTGCAAGAAAGCAGCTCCAACACCATTTCTGGTGCAGGTGCAGAACGCATCCAATGAATGGCCAACTTGCCATCATTGATGGTCCAACCATGCAGAGTTGGGCTTGGCACCACAGGTGAAGTTTGTAAACAGCTCTTCCAGATTGCTGCTTGATAGTTTGACCGTTGAACATGCATGTAAAGACAGTCTCTACATGGTGGCAGCTGGCTAGACTCAATTGCTCCCCTTTTGGCACGGAACAGCTGGTGACGTAGTTCATTGACTTTACCTGTGCTCTTATTAGCGGTGTACATGCAACAGGTAAACTGTTCAATTTTCTGGAAAAGATCCTCTGTTACATTCCAAGACTTCCCCAGTTGACTGAAGGTGTCTTGGTATGAGGTGTCCTTTTTCAGCATCTTCAGGGCTTTCAACTTCCCTTGACCAGCAAATGCACTGACCGTATCACAGCCTGTGAATGCATGTAAACCAATTAGGCTATCACACATGCCATATCCAATTGAGCCTACCAGTTTAGTGATGTCAACAAAACGGGTACGATTCTGTGTTCCACATTTTTGATAAATAGGACAGGTGATATCTTTCTGGAATGCAAGACAAAGCACCATGACATCAGTGTCCTCAGCTGTGATGATTACGGACTTTGAGCCTGCATTAGATGCATGCAATGCATGCAGCAGCAAACGTGTGTCAGCTTCCTCGTGTGTCGAGTGCAACTCTGTTACTTCCTCACACTTCTCCTTTGTCAGCTTGTAACAAGTTTCTTCATAGGTCATGTACAGAGTTTTGCCATGCAGCAATTGTCTGTATTGTGGATGCTTCCATTCTGCCGCTAGAAACTTGATTAGGCTGTTCTTGTTGGAGGAACTACAAAGGAATTTCCGCCACTGTCTCACATAGTGTCCACCTACAAGGTTCTTGTGCTGGAGAGCGGAGTCTGCACCCCGGTTTACTCGTTCAGCATCTTTGATGGAAGTTTGGTGATAGACATCAAAAACAACATCTAGTCTCTCACTTTTCTCACCTTCTTGCAGGACCGACAGCAACGCTGACTTTGCCACCTGTGCAAAGGTTCTGTTGTCGCCATTCATTTTTTGAATAAGGCTCATCCCATCAATGATGCAAGCAGATGGTGTTGGGATGTGTTCTGCTGGAGAGACATTCTTTTCGAGTTCTCTAGCAAGTGCAGCCTTGTTGGTTTTTCGTAAGGTGCCATCAGTGTTGGCGAGTGCCCATGGCAGCGGGCCAAGGGGGTGAGAGAGAACATCCTTCATATTAACATTTCTGCTTTCAGCTACAAGGATCATGTGGCTAAACAGATTTCTATCGGCCTTGAGAACAACATCTTGTCCTTTCTTTCCATGAGATCTTTTTGTGTTGATGTTGGAGAATGTTTTGAGGCCTTGTTTGGTCATCTTGTCAAGGAATTTTAAAGATGTTGGGTCCTCTTCTAGTCTTGATTGTCTAAATATCTGGTAAGCCTCTTCCCCGATCTCAGAGGCTCTCAGGAGATCCCTGGTCACATCAGGAGGAGCAATGGAGCCAGTTGAGAGGCTAACCAAATCAATGCCATTGGGGGCCATAGGATTGAGCCAGTTATTTTCCATAAGGTCAACGAGAGACTTGACATCCTTCTCATCTCTGATGATCCGTGAAGCCTGTAGATCTTGATGGGACAGCTTGGAGCTGCCTTGACCTATCAGGTCTCTCAGCTGTCTGAGGAACAAAGATCTGTATTCAGCCATTAGGTAATATTTGGTCACAGCTCCTGGCTTCAAACTGAATCCTTTTGTACCTCCAGCTGTCTGGGTGTCTTTGTTTACAGTTTCCTCTATGGCTTGGTCANGTAGGGCATTCTTCTTCTGATTTAACATCAGGTGGCCAGGACTGAGGAACATCTTGTTCCTTGATGTCTGCTCTCAAATGTATGGCTACTCTCGCTACAGCATCTTTGTCTTTAATTTTCAGGTTGTGGTTTTCTTTGACAAGTTCCCTCATGGACAAATTATCTGGATAGAGCAGGAGTTTTCCATTATCGTCAGGGATGATGTGGAGTGCTCCACCAAACTCATGCTCAAGCTTTCGCCGTATGTGCTTTTTGGTTGCATTTTTGACGTGGATGATTCCTTTGGATTCCATTGAAGCAGTCAGTCTGGAAGTTAGATCAGTCATAGACATCACTTTAGGGTTGGCAAAAAGCTCCACCCTGATGAACTGAAATAGTTCATCAAATGATGATTGTACAGCAGCATCATACTGGGCTTCAACATCATCACATTCATCACAGGCTGACACATTTTTAGGGATGTCTTCTTTTGTGTACAATCTGTAACAAGATCTGTGGTAGTGTCCCTCTGCTGCTACAAGGTCTCTACTTACAATAGCCAGTATTCTACTGTCCATTTTTTTTGTGGCTACACTTCGTATCTTTTCATCAGCTCGAAGTTCCCTAAACTGTACCACTTTTTCCCTTTTATTTTGTCCTTTTACATATTTGTCAGTTTTTTGACAAAATATGCACTCCTCGCTGTAAGTCCTACATGTTGCTGAGACATGTCTAGCTTCTCTTTTAGATTCTTTCTTTTCATTAGAGCCACTAGCACTTTGTTTCTCTTTTTCAAGAATGCCATCAAGAAGTTTCTTCATAGTGAAGATACTGCGACACTTTCTGTGGTAATAAAGTATTGGAATCTTTCCCTCAGGAAGGTCTTCTACCATTTCTAAAATTGGTGTGTGGTTCCGTATCTGAGCTGCCCTGAGCAGAGTTTTCCAGGAGTCAACTCCTTGTAGTGAAACCAACCTATCTTTATCGTCAGAGCAGTGGATGATACACTCCATTTTTGGCTCTGGACTGTCATTTGCTTCCTTGCTGGTTGCCATATTAACTGTTATCTTTGGCTTTACAGAAATAAAGCTTACCTAACTGACATAGGTTGACGTGTTGACTCTCATTGTGCCTAACTGTCAACTAACCGTCAAATATTAAACCCTACAGATCTGGTACAGCATTCTGGGAGCATGAGCACGACCTTAAACATTCTGTAACCAAAGAAACCATTCCTCACACAACAAGCATACTTTTTGTTACTGTCTGAAGCAAAGATTCTAGAGCAGAGTTCTGAAGCCCAGGCAACAAATCAAACAAAAGTGGTCAGACAGTACTGACCAGACCAGCAATATCAAATTCAAATCACAGAGTTCATAAGATGGTTGAGTACAAATGAAAGTCAGAGGCCAATGGGATTAAAACCTCAGAGTTTGGCAAAACTAGTTTTCTTCAAAAAACGCCATGTCTGATATAAGGCACAAGTCATCCCATCAGAATGAGATAATACATGGAAATTATACATTTTCTGAATCCTTAGAGTCATGTCAGTATTACAGTGTTCACATTTTGTATCTCTGATGCTCCCTGATGCCACAGGATTAAAAGACAAAAGATGACTTAGGCGGAAATGGCAGGAAAATGTGTGTGATTAAAAGTTTGATGAGCTCCAGGGTAGGCTGTACTTTTCCAAAGTGTTCATAAAAGGACTTGAATGAAAGCTCAGAATGTCCCCTTTAAAATGATACCAAACATAACAACATAAAATATGTAAATGTGTCTTTAATAAAGGTCAATAACAAGGTATGCACCTGTGTCAAAAACGTGTTTTTTCAATGGGGGAGTGTAACTTTAACAGCTGATAACATTAATTTAGCTGTGACTCCAGAAGGGTTATCATACAAAAATGTTAACTACAGACATGTATCTTTTCAAAAAGTATAAGCAACCTTTGCCACCTTGAGTGGTACCGACATCTCGTCTGGCCCATGGACTATTATATTCTGTTCAGGGTCTCCGAGACCCCAGCAATAAAACATGATTATATTTTTCCTTTATGCAGCTGAAGCACCATTTTTCAAACCAGCTGTCTCGACTTTCCGATACTGCATGACGTTCGAAGCTTCAAACATCATCAATCACTGTCATTTCGATACGAGCATCGGTACAGTGTGTGATACAATAGTGCTTTGAAAACTGCGTCGGAGCATCGGAGCCCCGGTATCAACCGTCCCATCGCTAGTTTTAACTTTCATTTTTCTCCAGTTGTAATAACTGTGTGTTTCTGAAGCACATTTGTTACAAAAAAATAAAAATTGTGGGAGAGAATTTGATCAAATAGATGTTGCACATTTTTGATGATTTTATCACCATACAGTGGCTTTATTCACTGATCTCTAAATATTGCATTTCTTTCATGCTGTTCTATGATAATGCATAAAATTCTGTCCCGCTTTGATATTTTGAAAGTTTTTATCATTGTGCAGAAATTATTCAGACAGGATCGCGTAGACTCACACAGATATCAAGATTCTGCGTATGAACCTCAACAATGGTGACAACATTTTCAGATAAGCAGATCGGTTCTGAACATCACAAAACAAGCTACTAAAGTCACAAAAAAAGATTTTTTTTTTAGCCCATCTAAAGCAAACACTCACCTCCATAACGGTGACTTCAAACTTTATTATTTTCTATAAAACATCCACGCAGAAGGCGACGTTCTCATGTCCTTGCGCAACTTTGCCTAAAAGTTCTCTAAAGGTGATGAAAATTCTGAACCTTTACAGAACATTAGGGATAATAACGTCCTCTTTTGGTAATGAAACTGCTGCAGTTTAGGGTTCCTTATATTATTTTAGGGGGACGTTCCAATTTGGTTAATTTTATGGTCACGTAAGAACGTTACAAAGAGGATATTTGGGACATTAACTGAACGTTCCCACACGGTCCTCTGTTGGTCATTTAATAACGTTCCCAATATGAGTTTAGGGGGACGTTCTATTTTGGTTATTTTATGGTCGCGCAAGAACGTTACAAAGAGGACATTTGGGAAGTTAACAGAATGTTCCATGAAGGTCCACCAAATAACGTCCCCCAAACCTTAAAAGAACTCCACATCGTGACCGTCTCTGAACGTACTGGGAACGTTACTAGACAACTTCCTTAACACAGTGGGGACGTTCTGAGAATGTTCTGGGAACGTAACATTTCTAGCGGGGTAACCTGTCACCTAGTAACGTTCTCAGAATTATTAAATGACCAACGGAGGACCGTGTGGGAACATTCTGTTAATGTCCCAAATGTCCTCTTTGTAACGTTCTCTTTTTGACCATAAAATAACCAAAATGGAACGTCCTCCTAAAGTCATATAAGGAACCTTGAACTGCAGCACTTTCATTACCAAAAGAGGACCGAATGTTCTGTAAAGCTTCAGAATTTTCGTCACCTTTAAAGAACTTTTAGGGAACTTTGCTCAAGGTCCTGAGAACGTCGCCTTCTACGTGGGTGTGTTGTAGTTGTGTTGGACTTTTTAGTGAGTGAGAATGTGTTTAGAGTTAAGTTAAGGTTTTACAGAAAAAGTGATTTATTCGACAAATAGTTTTAGGGCTTTAAGAATTCGCTTCAGAGAATGGGGTTTAGTGTCTTAGCAACTGTAAAAAACTGTAAATTTATTTACCTCAAAATTTTGCAGTGCATACCGATAAGTATCTAGGAAGGTTCTGTGCTGGTTCAATGTTTTAGGGAAAAGTCAAAAGAGACTTTTCTTTAGCTCCGTTGTACACTATACAAACATCTACACCTTATTCTACTTAGCATGGAATGCTGCAGTGCTGCTTTATTAAAAGCCCTGACTGGGTGAGATGGGAAACAGAGGCTGTCCAAGACAGATTTTATTTTTTATTAATCTATATTTCCTCTGTCAGAGCTGTAACTGAAGGTCTCTGCTGTTGTCAGAGCATAGAGCAGCTGACACTTCGGGTATTGTGTTCCTCTCAATGGGGCGGAATCAGTCAATAGCGCTCACTGAATATTACCCAGTAAAACCCCTATAGACAACCATTTATTATGGATTCTCTCTCTCTCATTTTCCCTTCAACCTTCTCAATTGTCTCTATTGTATGTTGGTCTCTGAGATATTGATTGTGATGCCAGGAGTACAGTCACTTAACGCCATTATTGTCCACTATAATCACAGTGAACTGAAGTCTTCGTCCCACCATTTAGAATTTGAATCAAGACACTTACCAAAAAGATAAACCATGGCTTCAGAAAACTTTGAATGTAGTTCATTTTTTAAGGTGTTTATCCTGTTTGGAGCATGACAGCACTTGGTTGCTATATTATTTTGTTGTATCGAAAAGATCAGCAAGAACATTATTCAAAACTTCTCATTTTGTGTTCCAAAGAGGAAATAATGTCAGCTTTAGCATGATTGCTGTATGCTGTGATTAATAAAACATAATTATTACATGGTGCGGTGTAATAAAACAAATGAATAATATCGAACTGATTTTTGTCTTTATTTATATTTGAATGTTTTCTGAAAAGAAAGTGAGAAGCTTTTAAACTTTGCCTGTCGACTGGTACTAAATTTGCTGACAGATTTTCCTAAAGGTGCTGCAGTCTAAATAATAAGGACACAAATTCCACAAGAGTGCTGAACAGACTTTACCCGAACAAAATGTGGAAACAGTACAATATAGAGTTTATGATCCGTGAACATTGGGCTGGATGTGGTCGTCATAGCAATGCTGATTGCTCCAGACAACTTGAAACGTAAACATAAAAATGTATAGGAGGCTTGTTTTTCTGTTACAAATTTTTTTTTAAAACCCGAAACAGATTTAACAGACTCAGTGTTTCTTAACTCTGTTCATTCTATACCTTTTGTCACAGTTCCATGTATTAAAGACAGCTCTCATCTTATAAAATCTCCAAAGCACGTTTTGACCAAAGCTCTGGAGGGCCATTCTGTGTATCAGGCTCTACAGAGCGCCATGAATGATACATTTTGTCTGGACTCACATGATGAGAAAACAAGACGTCTGAAATGAGTTTTTTATTCAGAACTATCCACAAGCCCTCCTGCCTTAACCGCCCAGCTAAAACAAGACTTATATGTGGTTTATTGTGTCATAAATTGAGGGTCATCTACGACAGAAGAGTCACACCCACATAATGGGACAGTTTGAAAATCCCCAGTCACTGTTACTGTTACTATAGACTTCAAATCTCACATGGAAAAATAAATAATTTTACTAGGCCACATCAGAAGAAGAGAGTTAAAGAGACACGAAAGGAAAAGATTATATGTCACTCTTTTCCATGCAATTACAACGAATAAGCACAGGCAAGATAAAAGGACATAAAGCAACATTAAAGTCCCAGCTAACAGAATTTTGTTATAAGAACGTTCTCTAAATATTCAGTGTTGGTTCTGGGAACGTAAAAAACGTCCAGTTTTCTTGACGTTCCAGGAACATTTTTATAAGGTATAATGTTCCTCAAACGTTCTTTCAACTTAATTTTGATCTAAAATTCAACATTGTAGGAACGTTGATTTGTAACATTTCAAGAACATAAATTGTCCAGTTTCCTTAATGTTAGTAGAATGTTATTTAAAGGTTAGTATGATGTTCCTGAAACATTTTTTCAATCATTCAAACGCCTGCTGTGAACAAGCACTGAAAGAAAGAGAAATAAGAACACAAACTACAACTTTCTTCAGCCACAGCCGTAGATGAGCTGAAGATAAAAGACATTCAATCTCTAAAGATCTGATTAAACTACTCCACAAACAGCATTACCAGCTTCACTTATTACTAACCAGACTGACTTTATTTCTGTCACACATCTACAAAAGTATAGATGGTTCGTTTGAGGTCACTATCATGGAGGTTGGTGGTTGCTCTAGTTGAGCTCTTGACCCCTGACTGTTAAAAATGTGCTTCTTTGTCAGCAATCACATGTTTTCAGTAAACATTTCTGCACTGATAAAGAAGTTGGACATGTCTTTTCTAATAACAGACAAATGACTGTATTAAAGTGCTTTAAGCAACTGCTTTATAGTAGTTGTAGTTACTTTTGGTCTTGAAGTGTTATGTGAAGAGGAAAATAATTCACTCAAGTGTAATAGAAATCATTATTAACACTTAACTGATTTATATTGGATTGTCCAAAATGTAGAAGTTAAAAATGACACACTTAAGACATCAGCACTCATACAAACCTCAACAATGGTGACGATAAAAAAAAATTTAGCTGCATAATTTGTTCATGTCGCAATGCATGCTAGGAACCATGAATGTGTTTTGAATGCTGGCATGAAGCATGTCACCATTGTTGCGTTTCATATGCCGAAAGTTGATGTCTGTGAGTGTATTAATGACACAAAACAATGTTTTAAACAAAAAGTCAAAAATGGAAGTGTTGCAAATGATATTTTTCAATTTCTTAAATTAGCAATTACAGGAAAAAAAGCAGTCATTTGTCTGTTATTAGAACAGACATGTTGAACTTCTTGATTAGTACAGAAATGTTTACTGAAAACATGCTGACAGAGAAGCGACTTTACAAAAGTAAGGGGTCAAGAGCTCAACTAAAGCAACCACCAACCTCCATGATGGTGACCTCAAACGAAACATCTAAACTTCTGTAGATGTGTGACCGAAATAAAGTCAGTCTGGTTAGTAATAAGTGAAGCTGGTAATGCTGTTTGTGGAGTTGTTTAATCAGATCTTTAGAGATTTAATGTCTTTTATCTTCAGTTCATCTAAGGCTGTGGATGAAGAAAGTTGTTGTTTGTGTTCTTATTTCTCTTTCTTTCAGTGCTTGTTCACAGCAGGTGTTTGAATGATTGAAAGAATGTTTCAGGAACATCATACTAACCTTTAAATAACATTCTACTAACATTATATAACTTTCTACTAACATTAAGGAAACTGGACAATTTATGTTCTTGGAATGTTACAAATCAACGTTCCTACAATGTTGAATTTTTAGATCAAAATTAAGTTGAAAGAACGTTTGAGGAACATTATACCTTATAAAAATGTTCCTGGAACGTCAAGAAAACTGGACGTTTTTTACGCTCCCAGAACCAACACTGAATATTTAGAGAACGTTCTTATAACAAAATTCTGTTAGCTGGGGTATCATTAAAGTAGTCTATACACTACATTCCAAGTCTTCTGAAGCCATGCAATATCTATATTATCTTTCAAAAGTTTGTTTTTAGCTGCATTTGTTTGATAAAAAAAATACATATGGAAGTAAATTAATGCCAAATGTTTTCGAAATAAAAAGCTTGTTGAATTGCACTAATTGAAAAAAAATATGCATTACATTAGCTGTGTTTGCATTTAGATGCATTGTATTTTTAAGGCTTGAATTTTTATGGGCTGAAATTCAACATGGTTGTATATTTAGCTGTGAATATTTCAATTAAAAATATTTCACACACATTTTCATTATTAAAAATTCAATAATTTATTTTCACCTTTCAGATTTCACTTCCAAAATATTCATTCTGTTTAAAAATACAACCTATAAAATTCGACTAGCAATTTTCAGTCCATTTTATTTCGCTTTACAAATTCGCTTCCACAAATTCAGTGGTTCAAATTCGGCAGAAAATTCAACATTTCACATCCGGGAACTGCAGGAAAAGCAGTAGAGTACCGATGCATGATCTCTATCTGCTGTTAGTCTTCTTCGCCAGCAGGTGCCGCTAGCGGCTGTGTTAAGACCAGATCACGGCTAGTAAGTCATCATTCATTCATTCATAAAAACGGATTTACAGAAATGGAGCAAGCGTAAGTGAATGTGTGATGATTATCAGGGCCAGTATAAATGCAGAAAAGCTGATAAAGACACAAAAGCTGCATTTATGTTTAATTCAGTGTCTTTATGGTTACCTGTGTAGTCTACATAAGCAGCTTTCTCTACAGTGAACGAGATTATAACGTTATTGCCCGATGCTGGTGTACAGATCAAACGTTAAATCTGAGGTAGATATATATTTCTCTCTGTTTAGTTTCCTTAACTTTATATCCCAGCGCTGTGTTGTAATACTAGGGTTTCCCTCATCCGTCATAGGATTCCCCTGCCATCAGGACATATAAAACACTTAACA
Source organism: Anabarilius grahami (assembly GCA_003731715.1). Lineage (NCBI taxonomy): Eukaryota > Metazoa > Chordata > Actinopteri > Cypriniformes > Xenocyprididae > Anabarilius > Anabarilius grahami. The sequence goes on from RJVU01051648.1 coordinate 13,445,652, forward strand.
CAGCTTAATGGACTCGTACAGTGATATAAAAGATCATTTGTGATGTAGGTTATACTATATAGGCTCCAAGAAAGCAGATACTGGCATAAAGTTGATTTGACGCTGAACGTTTGATATTCGCAAATTTAGGGACCGTCTCTAAAGTTACAACATTGGTATTCACGTTTCTACCTTCAATAGCGTTTAAAGAGAATGACTTGAATCACTGTTCGACCTGACACCTAGAACACTTTACAGTTGGTTTTGTGACTGTAAATCATACTCATCACATGCTATTGAGATTTAAATTATGGCATTTTTTTTGTATGATCCCATACAGTAGTGAAATACATAGCAATATTTACATATTATTTGGCAGTATATTTGGAAACACTTTACAATAAGGTTCATAATGTATTTACTAACGTGAACTATCCATGAGCAATAGCCAACATTTGTTACTTCATTTGGTAATCTTTGTTAACGTTAATAAAAATGCAGCAGTTCATTGTTCATGTTAGTTCACAGTGCATTAACTAATGTTAACAAATACAACTCTTGATTTTAATAATGTAAGAGTAAATGCTGGAATTAACATTAACAAAGATTAATAAGTGCTGTAGAAGTGCAGTTCGTTGTTAGTTCATATTATATAAAGTGTTACCTTTTATTTTAATAAACATCAAAGATCTAAAAGGTTTGCATTATACCTGAGACCTAGATGAACACTTTACAGTTGGTTTTGTGACTGTAAATCATTCTCTTTAAACGCTATTGAAGGTAGAAACGTGAATACCTATGTTGAAACTTTAGAGACGGTCCCTAAATTTGCGAATATCAAACGTTTAGCGTCAAAACAACTTTATGCCGGTATCTGCTTTCTTGGAGCCTATATAGTAACTTACATCACAAATGATCTTTTATATCACTGTACGAGTCCATTAAGCTGAGTTAAGTGTTTTATATGTCCTGATGGCAGGGGAATCCTATGACGGATCGGATGAGGGAAACCCTAGTATTACAACACAGCGCTGGGATATAAAGTTAAGGAAACTAAACAGAGAGAAATATATCTACCTCAGATTTAACGTTTGATCTGTACACCAGCATCGGGCAATAACGTTATAATCTCGTTCACTGTAGAGAAAGCTGCTTATGTAGACTACACAGGTAACCATAAAGACACTGAATTAAACATAAATGCAGCTTTTGTGTCTTTATCAGCTTTTCTGCATTTATACTGGCCCTGATAATCATCACACATTCACTTACGCTTGCTCCATTTCTGTAAATCCGTTTTTATGAATGAATGAATGATGACTTACTAACCGTGATCTGGTCTTAAACAGCCGCTAGCGGCACCAGCTGGCGAAGAAGACTAACAGCAGATAGAGATCATGCATCGGTACTCTACTGCTTTTCCTGCAGTTCCCGGATGTGAAATGTTGAATTTTCTGCCGAATTTGAACCACTGAATTTGTGGAAGCGAATTTGTAAAGCGAAATAAAATGGACTGAAAATTGCTAGTCGAATTTTATAGGTTGTATTTTTAAACAGAATGAATATTTTGGAAGTGAAATCTGAAAGGTGAAAATAAATTATTGAATTTTTAATAATGAAAATGTGTGTGAAATATTTTTAATTGAAATATTCACAGCTAAATATACAACCATGTTGAATTTCAGCCCATAAAAATTCAAGCCTTAAAAATACAATGCATCTAAATGCAAACACAGCTAATGTAATGCATATTTTTTTTCAATTAGTGCAATTCAACAAGCTTTTTATTTCGAAAACATTTGGCATTAAATTACTTCCATAAATACAGTAAAACATAATACTGTTGTGAAATATTGCAATTTAAAATAACTGTTTCTATTTAAATATATTGTATAATATAATTTATTCCTGTGATGGCAAAGCTGCCCTTACTTTAGTACTCAGTGGTCCTTCAGAAATCATTCTAATGCTGATTTGCTGCTCAGAAAACATTTCCAATTATTATCAATGTTGAAAACAGTTGCACTGCTTAATATTTTAATGAAAACAGTGATGCTATTTTTAGGATTCTTTGAAAAAAGTAAAAAAAATATTTATTTGAAATCTCACTGACCTCAAACTGCTAGTGTACTGTATGTGTAAGGAACAGCTCTAAATTTAGTTATTCAGTTACATATAGATTTACTTTGCATGTCTGAGTTCATGAGTTACAGTAAGCAACATATTCATGGACAAATAAGTCTTTTGAGTGAGATTTTTGTGAAGAATTGAGTGATGCAGTTGATAGAAACAATCTGAATGTTCATGAATCAGACTGATCTGTTTTTTGAATTCCGGTTACAGTTTAACAGCACCTTGGAGGGGAAGATTATGAGAAAACTTCATGTGTTCAGCTTACTGTAAATTTGTTCTGTTCCTCGCACAAAGCTATCGTATGCCATCAGAGGACAGAGAATTATGGGGTTATGCGCAACAAACTTCTGTATTCTGTAAAAAAGGATGCATCGCTTTGGTTCAGGTTTTTGAATGTGCTTCATTAAATATAGAGTTGTTTTATAGAGCCTCCTTCAGAGGAGTGAGCAAAGATGAGCATAACCAATGCATTGCATATGCAGATTAAACTTTTTTTCTTCTTACTAACATTTAGATATTTAAATAGAATAAAAGTATAACAATAAAAATAACTAGCTAGGTTAGCTGATTAAAAGTCACCGCCAGTTCATATGGTTAACACTTTCTCCAACAAGTGGATACAACCCTGACAGCAACATAGTGTTGGGCCAGATCCGGCCCACATCTGGTCCGCGTGTAAACCACATGTACCAGATGTGGGCCGGATCTGGGCCACACTATGTTGCTCTCTGGGAATGAGACCTAGTAATCGCAACTAAGATTAATACACTGTATACTGTATTGTATTGTATATTGAATACTATTCAAAGCCTATGACAACTTTTATTTTGGTTCTTTGGTGTCTTTTTTAAAGCTTGTAATCTCTAGTCCCTATTCATTCTTAAAAATATTTCCGTTTGTGTTCTACATAAGAAAAGAAAGTCATGCAACCTGAGGGTGAGTAAATGCCCAGAGAGCAACTTTGTGCCGGCCCAGATCTGGCCTACATCTGCCACGCATGGTAAGATAATCTGGGCCACATGTGTCGTGTAACTTGTACTTGGGTGGATTGCTCCTGTTTGCCAGATCTGAGCCACAAGCAGGCCATAGCAATGCCACACGTCAGCCAAAAGCAAAGAAATAAACAAGAACTGGACCTTATCTGAGCCACAAAATCTTTATATATTATTTATAGAATCATCTTAGCATTAACAAGCCTGTTAACAAGCAAAATCACAGAAGGAAAGAAGAGAACAGAAAAAAGAGACAAACAGAAACACAAGAGCTACAACCTTGCCTTGAAATCAACTGAAGATAAAAGAAGACATTAACCCTCTACAGCACAGCGATGCCCTCAGGCAATGGAAAGTTGTCTTAAGCCCCATTCTTTAAATGATAGCAACCAATTAGACTAGTCAAAAAAGTATCCAAGAACAGTCCAGTAAGGTGTGAGTCACTATCAAGCATTTGAAGGTTGGACTTCCTTTTCTGACACATGGTCACAGGAGCACATGGTGTGAGAAGAAGGCAAGATTATTTGCTTTAGTTATCTTATTTAAAATGACATGAACTGTACATAAAAATGTGTGTGTGTGTGTGTGTATGAAGGTGTAAAGAAGCCTTTTGTCATGTTTATGAAGTTTTTTATTTTATTTTGCATGTTCAGAAATTCATTTGTGCGATAAGGGGTACTTTTCAAGGATGTCTTGGACAATACCTCACATTGGCAAATAAAGTGTAACAAGAAGGGAACATGCGCAGGAACACTCAAAGTGACATGCAAAAAGTATAATGTACACGTCTGTTTCACAGCAGAGAAGAACTGCTTTTTGAAATATTTTGAGTGAAATCTCATTACATAAAGTACATTATATGGCATGACATACTACATGATACAAACCTATGCCTGTATCAAATCTAATATATCAATGTGTTTCGAGTGTTTTTCCCTTTTTACTTAATGATTTCATGACATTTTTTAAAAAGACGTGATTTTGTATTGCTCTCTGAGCATTACTATACCTTTTTCCGTAATTTTTATCATGTGCCATCAAAATGTGTGCAGTAGAGGGTTAAATCTCTCCAGATCTCAGCAGAGGAGGATTAAACAACTCATTACAGCTTCACATATTACTAACCTGATTGAGTTTATTTCTGTCATTCATCTACAGAATTTCTTATTAAGAATTAAAAGAAGTTTAACGCTCATGTTTGTTTTATTTGAAGTCACCATAATGGTGTTTGGTGTTTCCATTAGTTGAGCTCTTAACTCTTATAATAATTTAGTTTTGCATTAGCAAAAAAGCTGAAATGTGATCGGATGATGATTTTTTTAGTTATTGATGGTTTTATAATTGTTGAGAAATAGCCTGAATCACTGATGTCATTTGAACATAATAACTGTGCTGTGCCATTAAAACATTCGAATTACAAACCCTGTTTTTGCTGCAACATGAGATCACACTGTCAGTTAGAAGATTGAAGACAAAAAAAAAAAAAAACATGAACAGAAAACAGTAAATTGCAATGACAAACACAGATATGAGCAATCAGCGTATGAATCTCAACAATGGTGACAAGAAAATATTTAGACAGATCAACGCTGGACATCACAAAAAGCTAATAAAAGACAGAACAAAAAATACAGAACCATCTTTATGAGATTTCAGTGACGGTTGCTTTTATCCGTTACGAGATTTCAATGACTGTCAGTTTTTTAATGATGGTCGGTTTTATTCAGTCATGAGATTTCAATGACGGTTGAATTTGAAACAGTTCAAACTGTCAGTTTTGTTTAATTACGAGATATCAATGATGCTCAGTTTTGTTCAGTTACGAAATTTCAATGACAGGCGTTTTCATTTTGTTACAGGATTTCAGTAACGGTTGGTTTTGTTCCTTTGCAAGATTTGAATGATGGTCGATTTTTTTTTCCTTTACGAGATTTCAATGACAGTCGGATTTTTTTTCGTTACGAGAGTTCAGTGATGGTCAGTTTTGTTTCTTTACGAATCTCAATGACTGTCAGTTTTGTTTCTTTGTTCCTTTACGAGATTTCAAAGACGGTCAGTTTTGTTTCATTATGAAATTTCAATGATGGTTGGTTTTGTTTCTTTACTAGATCTCAATGACAGTCAGTTTTGTTCCTTTATGAGATCTCAATGGTTGACTGTTTTGTTTTGTTATGAGATTTCAATGACGGCCGGTTTTGTTTCGTTATAAGATCTCAATGACAGTCAGTTTTTTTCGTTTACGATATTTCAAAGACAGTTGGTTTTGTTCCTTTATGAGATTTCAATGATGATCAAATTTGACGCATTATGAGATTTCACTCTTGGTTTTGTTCCATTATGAGATTTAAATGATGGTCGGTTTTGTTCGGTAAAGAGATCTCAGTGATGGTTGGTTTTATTCAGTTATGAGATTTCCATGACATCTGTTTTATTTGGTTATAAGATTTCAAAGATAGTCGGTATTACGCCCCGCGTCTAGAGGAAATCGAAAACTCCAAGCGGGCATAATAAAGGAACAAAGTGGTGGTAATGGAATCCCAGTTTCAAATCACTCCGGTCGATAATCAAACAAATGCACAAAGCTAATTAAGAATTATGATTACGTTTATTAAAGATAAATATAACAAGTGAAAGAGAGCATCTCTTCGGGGTGTCCAAAGGCCAAAATAACAAACAAAACAACTCTAGAAAGAAAAAGAGGAAGGGGTTAAATAACCTAAGTGAATATAGAAATAAAATACATTTACCTTCCCTAACTTCCTAACGCAAAACAAAGTACAAACCAAGATATCAAAATAAATAGGCAGGACACCCCTACACTCCACGTTCTTAAAGAGTAACTTTATAAACAATAGAACATGGTCAACAGGTTGTTCAGAAGGCACACTTTCACTAGAAGGTAGCAAAGTTTGATCATCGGCCGGAGGAGGGATCCAGGAGCTCCCAACCCAAACGCAGCCAAACCAAAAACGAGCTCCATGTTGAACGCCGACAGCGTCCTTATAAAGACCACGCCTCTTCTGAACCGCCAATAGAGAGAGGAAATCATCATTGGACAACCTATTAGGAGCACAGACAGAGCAAAAAGGAAAAACACATACCAAATACAAGAACGCAGGTCGTAACACTCCCACACCCAATGAATCTACGTATTGTAGATTTACTCAAAACTGAACGACCGCGATAGTGCATCAGCAAGCACATTATCCTTGCCTTTTTTGTAACGAATTTCCAGGTTAAAATCTTGGACAAAAAGTGACCATCGCATAATGCGTTGATTAGAGTTCTTCATACGGGACAAGAAGATTAATGGGTTATGATCAGTAAACACGCTCACGGGAAGAGAACTAGAACCAATATATACCTCAAAATGCTGTAAAGCCATTAACAAGGCCAACGCCTCCTTCTCAATGGTACTGTAATTTAGTTGATGTTTCAAGAATTTCTTTGAGAAATACCCAACAGGATGCTCCACTCCATTTTCATCATCCTGCAGCAGGACAGCACCGGCTCCAGTCATACTCGCATCAACATCCAATTTAAAAGAACACTCGTACCTTGGAGCAGCCAAGACTGGAGCGCTACACAAGAGTGTTTTAACAGAATCAGAATATTCGAATAAACAACAATGTCGTCTAAATAAGCTTTACAGTTTTGAACCCCGTTCAGCACTTTATTCATCAAGCGCTGAAACGTAGCCGGAGCGTTGCGCAATCCGAACGCCATCACCCTGTAATTCAGAAAATCATCCGGCGTAACAAAAGCAGATATTTCGGCCGCACGCTCCGTCAAGGGAACTTGCCAATATCCCTTTAGCAGATCTAACTTCGTGACGAAGCGCGCAGAACCTACCTTATCAATGCAATCCTCCATTAATGGGAGGGGAAACGAATCTGGTTTTGTCACGGCATTCACTTTCCGGTAATCCGTGCAAAATCGTTGTGTGCCGTCAGATTTCGGAACTAGTAAGCACGGTGAGCTCCAGGCGCTAGAGCTGGGTACTGCGAGACCATTCTCAACAAGGTATTTTACCTCGGACTCCATAATTTTACGTTTAACCGGATTCCCTCTGTAAGCACTCTGCTTAATGGGTGAATTATCACCTACATTAATATCGTGTTCCAGGACTTGAGTCCGAGTGGGAACATCCGAGAACAATCCTAAAAAAGATTTTATCAACTGTATTATGTCAGTTTGCTGAGGGTTGGATAGATGTATCAAATGAGAACTTAAGCACCCCAAAATCTTGGAATTATTCAGTCTACCACCTGAAATTAGGGTATTATGCAAGCTCAGTCCATCTTCATCAACATCACTGTCAGAAACAATATCCACTGAAGCTACAGGAATGATACCAGAGCTTTTTGACTCTAGATCTTCCTCACGACTAACATAAAGCTTCAGCATGTTTACATGACACAAGCGAGTTTTTCTCTGGCAATCAGGAGTTTGAACAATATAATTAGTGTCACTCAGCTTCTTATCAATGACGTATGGTCCAGAGAATTTAGCTTGCAATGCACCACCCAGAACTGGCAATAGAACCAAAACTTTGTCACCCTCAGAAAATGAACGAGCAATAGCAGTCTTGTCAAAACGCTTTTTCATTTTTGACTGCATACCCTCCAAAGCAGTCTGAGCTAATTCACAAGCATTGTGCAAACGTTCTCGAAAAGAACTGACATAATCCAGCAAATTACACTCAGATCGTTGCTCAGATAACCAGTTCTCTTTCAGCATTTTGAGTGGACCCCTCACTGTATGTCCAAAAACCAGTTCTGCTGGGCTAAACCCCAGCGACTCCTGAACGGTCTCACGGACAGCAAACAAAAGTAAAGGCAGCCCTTCGTCCCAGTATTTCCCTGATTCAACACAGTATTTACTCAACATGGACTTTAAGGTTTGATGGAACCTTTCCAAAGCTCCTTGAGTCTCTGGGTGGTAGGCACTAGATATAACATGCTGGATTTTCAGTTGGGACAACACTTGTTTAAACAGTTGAGACATGAAATTAGTTCCCTGATCCGTTTGGACCACTCGAGGGAAACCAAAGGTAGAAAAGAACATAACCAGAGCTTTCACCACTGCCTTCGCTTTCAACGAATGTAGCGGTACCGCCTCTGGATAGCGAGTAGTCGTGCACATAAGCGTAAGCAAATAAACATGTCCAGACTTTGTTCGCAGTAATGGCCCAACACAGTCCAAAATTACTCGCGCAAAGGGCTCTCCCACCACAGGAATAGGTTTAAGAGGTGCGGGCTGAATTACTTGGTTAGGTTTTCCTACGACCTGGCATACATGGCACGAACGGCAATACTGCACCACGTCAGATTTAATACCAGGCCAGAAAAAATAACGCAAAATTCGTTGGTACGTTTTAGTAATGCCCAAATGTCCAGCGACATTATCATGAGCCACACTCAAAACCTGGTTGCGTAAGCATTTAGGTACGACCAGTTGGTAGACCGTATCCCAACCCAAACCATCCGACCTTGAAGGAGTCCACTTTCTCTTTAACACGTCGCCATCCCAAAAATAACCCACTGGTTTGTTTTCAATGCCCTTCAATGTTACCGCAACAATTCTGCAACGCAATTAAGAAGGGTCTTCCTTCTGTTTAACAGAAATCAGAACCTTATCAACGGACAGCGGCCACTCTGATTCCGTTTCAGCACTACCACTCATGGACAGCGACTCAGGTTCGGGCAGCTCAGGTTTCAGAACAAAACCCTCACCTTTAACTTTATCGTCAATTACCAAAAAGGAGTCAGAAATATCGGTAGAATCACCAAACTTACGCGCTTAAGCGCGCGTAACTACACACGCAGTGAAAACTGAAGGGAATTGTGACTCTAACTCACTGGAAGTAACAGTACCATATACAGGATTTTCAATGACTTCGGGGACTGGAAGCACCTTTTCCCCAGCTAAATCATTACCTACAATTAAGGCAATACCACTCACAGGCAATTTGTGACGCACTGCCAACTTTACAAAGCCTGTTACTAAACCGGATCGAATGTACACGTTATGTAACGGTACCTTCAACACACCCAATTCAATTCCTTGAATAAGGACATCAGAACCACAATAATTTTTCTCAGAAAAAGTTAATGCACTGGCTAACACAAATGACTGATTGGCCCCTGTATCACGCAACATAGTTACGGGAACTAAACCTTCTTCAGGTCCACTAAGAGAAACCATCCCCTGACACACAAAAGGATCATATGCTGCGTCGATATCCAACCTGAGTTGCTCACTAACTTTCTGAACAAAGCCAACACTTTTAGTGATCTTCCCTTTATTCTTCTTTTTCAATGAGGGACATGCCGCAATCAAGTGACCAAGCTCGTGACAGTAAAAACATTCACGAGCTTCGACGGATGTTACTGGTTTAGGCGACTTCGAAGTTTTAACACTCTTCTCTGGGGACATAGGAGAACATAATTCACGCTGTGCAACAAACGCACTTTTGTGAGTCAAAGTAAACTCATCTGCACCATTACACCACTTATCAAAAAGCACGCCCTTCTCCCGAGTGTACTCTACATAAGTTTGACTGGCAATTTTAACATGAGAACGAAACTTTTGCCTATATGCTTCCGGCACTAGTTCGTAAGCCCTTAACACAGCGCTTTTAAGTTTATCATAATCCAAGCTGTCCCCAACAGAAAAAGTGGAACAGACCTCCTTGGCTTTTCCAGTTAATTTACACTGTATCATGAGAGGCCAAACCTCTCTCGGCCAACGCAGTGCCGCCGCTATACGTTCAAAAGCGCCGAAATACGAGTCCACCTCATTATCCCTAAATGTAGGCACAAGAGTAAGATGACGACTAACATCAAAATCATCAAACCTACCAGAGGTTCCAGACAAAGGCACAAAAGGTGGAGTTGTATCGACATTAGAAGGTGCAGCAATGTGAGACTTAACGGAACCTACTGACACACGGCCAGATTGCGTCTCTAATTCGCATTGCCTAAAACGTTTAATCTCTAGATCTAGCTGCTTTAATTGGATCGCTAATTTCAAATCTTCCGAGTTTACACCACTAAGTGAACGCAACATAGGATCAGACCCCGAAGCATCGACATTAACTTCGTCACCTGCCCTATTCATACCAACATCAGCATTAGGCCTAGGATATAAAATACCCTGCTGTACTAACGCCGCGTCAACTACATCTCGCACTACGTTTTTCCTAGCAGTTTTTGACAGAGAAATATCATAAAAATCAGCGATCAAAAACAAATCAGTTTTCCGACATGACTCTAGGCCTTCATGTCAAGGAGCCTGTTTAAACGCTTCTATACTAAATTCCATGTATATCGACCTACTACTTCCCCACCACCCAATGAAAAAACTGCCAGTCAAAACATACAGAAATATATAAATTATTCGCATCGAACGAATTTCCAAATCAGAAAAAGAATTGGAAGAGCCCCCAATTATTACGCCCCGCGTCTAGGGGAAATCGAAAACTCCAAGCAGGCATAATAAAGGAACAAAGTGGTGGTAATGGAATCCCAGTTTCAAATCACTCCGGTCGATAATCAAACAAATGCACAAAGCTAATTAAGAATTATGATTAAGTTTATTAAAGATAAATATAACAAGTGAAAGAGAGCATCTCTTCGGGGTGTCCAAAGGCCAAAATAACAAACAAAACAACTCTAGAAAGAAAAAGAGGAAGGGGTTAAATAACCTAAGTGAATATAGAAATAAAATACATTTACCTTCCCTAACTTATTAACGCAAAGTACAAACCAAGATATCAAAATAAATAGGCAGGACACCCCTACGCTTCACGTTCTTAAAGAGTAACTTTATAAACAATAGAACATGGTCAACAGGTTGTTCAGAAGGCACACTTTCACTAGAAGGTAGCAAAGTTTGATCATCGGCCGGAGGAGGGATCCAGGAGCTCCCAACCCAAACGCAGCCGAACCAACAATGAGCTCCATGTTGAACGCCGACAGCGTCCTTATAAAGACCACGCCTCTTCTGAACCGCAAATAGAGAGAGGAAATCATCATTGGACAACCTATTAGGAGCACAGACAGAGCAAAAAGGAAAAACACATTCCAAATACAAGAACGCAGGTCGTAACAGTCTGTTTTGTTTCGTTATGAGATTTCAATGAAGATTTTGTTTCTTTGTTCTTTTACAAGATTTCAAATATAGTCGGTTTTGTTTCGTTACGAGATTTCAAAGATAGTCGGTTTGTTTCTTTGTTCTTTTACGAGATTTCAAAGACAGTCAGTTTTGTTTCATTACGAGATTTCAATGATGGTTGGTTTTGTTCCGTTACGAGATTTCAATGATGGTCGCTTTTATTCAGTTACGAAATTTCAATGATTCTTTGAGATTTCAAAGACAGTCGGTTTGTTTCTTTGTTCTTTTACGAGATTTCAAAGACAGTCGGTTTTGTTTCGTTACGAGATTTCAATGATGGTCGGTTTTGTTCTGTTACAAGATTTCAATGATGGTCGGTTTTATTCAGTTAAGAGATTTCAAAGACAGTCGGTTTTGCTTTGTTGCGAGATTTCAATGATGGTCAATTTTTTTTCGTTACAAGATTTCAATGACGGTCAGTTTTGTTTCTTTATTCTTTTATGAGATTTCAAAGACAGTCAGTTTAGTTTCGTTGCAAGATTTGAATGATGGTCAGTTTTGTACGGTTTTGCTCAATGATGGTTGGTTTTCAGTGACAGTCTGGTAACGAGATCGCAATGACGGTTGGTTTTATTCAGTTACGAGCATTCAATGACATCTATTTTATTCGGATATGAGAATCAAGGAACTTTGCTGCCATACCATGGGTGCAGCAGGCGCAGTGATATTACGCAGCGTCTCTCACGGATGTCTCCATGGTTGCAAGGCACGCTCCCTGTGCAAGCAGGGGGTCACAGGCGCTGCGTAATATCATTGCGCCTGCTGCACCCATGGTACGGCAGCAAAGTTCCTTGATTATTACATCAAATGAGAGTATAGTTCCTAGCCATATCGGCCTAGAAAATCACAACTTTTCATTTTCCGTCAGTCTTAGTACACGATGTAACTACAGAAGAGTCAAGTTTTAAATAGGAAAAATATCGAAACTCTTTGGTCATTTTTGAGCGAGATTTTGTTTTTATTACAAGATTTCAGTGATGGTTGGTTTTGTTCTGTGACAAGATTTCAATAACGGTCTGTTTCATTCGGTTTTGACATGCCAATGACGGTAGGTTTTGTTCCTTTGTTCTGTTATGAGATTTCAAAGACAGTTGGTTTTGTTCTGTTACGATATATCAATGACGGTCCGTTTTATTCGGTTACAACATCTCAATGATGGTAGGTTTTCAGTGTCAATTTTTTTTTCATTACGAGATTTCAATGATGGTCAGTTTGGTTCTGTTACAAGAATTTAGTGATGGTCGGTTTTGTTCTGTTATGAGATTTCAACGACGGTTGGTTTTATTCGGTTATGACATCTCAATGACAGTAAGTTTTCAGGGTCAAAAGTTTTTTTCGTTACGTGATTTCAATGATGGTCGATTTTATTTGGTTATGAGATCTTAATGACGGTAGGTTTTCAGAGTCAAGCGTTTTTGTTTTCATTACGAGATTTCAGTGATGGTTGGTTTTGTTCTGTGATGAGATTTCAATGAGGGTCTGTTTTATTCAGTTATAACATCTCAATGACAATAGGTTTTGTTCTTTTGTTCTGTTACGAGATTTCAATGGCAGTCGGTTTTGTTCTGTTACGAGATATCAATGACGGTCAGTTTTATTCCGTTATGACATCCCAATGATGGTAGGTTTTCAGTGTCAAATATTTTTTTTCGTTACGAGATTTCAGTGATGGTCGGTTTTGTTCTGTTAAGAGATTTCATTGACGGTCGGTTTTATTCGGTAATGAAATCCCAATGACTGGAAGTTTTCTGTGTGAAACGTTTTTTTTCGGTTTTCTTCTTTTTCAAGATTTCAATGACAGTCGGTTTTATTTGGCTATGAGATCTCAATGACGGTAGGTTTTTTCTTTTGTTCTGTTACGAGATATCAATGACGGTCCATTTTATTCAGTTACGAAATCTCAATGATGGTAGGTTTTCAGTGTCAAATTTTTTTTGTTACGAGATTTCAGTGATGGTCAGTTTTGTTCTGTTATGAGGTTTCAATGACGGTTGGTTTTATTCGGATATGACATCTCAATGATGGTAGGTTTTCAGTGTCAAATGTTTTTTTTTGTTACGAGATTTCAGTTATGGTCGGTTTTGTTACGAGATTTCATTGACGGTCGGTTTTATTCGGTAATGATATCCCAATGACGGTAAGTTTTCAGTGTCAAAAGTTTTTTTCATTACGTGATTTCAATGACGGTCGGTTTTATTCAGTTATAACATCTCAATGATGGTAGCTTTTCAGTGTCAAATGTTTTTTTTTTTTCGTTACGAGATTTCAGTAATGGTTGGTTATGCTTTGTTATGAGATTTCAATGATAGTCGGTTTTATTCGGTTATGACATCTCAATGACGGTAAGTTTTCAGTGTGAAACTTTTTTTTTTCATTACAAAACGATAGTCGGTTTTGTTCTGTTTCGAGATTTCAATGAGGGTCGGTTTTATTCGGTTATGAAATCTTAATGCCAGCAGGTTTTCAGTGTCAAACGTTTTAGTTTTCGTTACGAGATTTCAGTGATGGTCAGTTTTGTTCTGTTATGAGATTTCATTGACGGCCGGTTTTATTCTGTTATGAGATCTCAATGACGGTTGGTTTTCAGTGTCAGTTGGTTTTGTTCTGTTAGAAGATTTCAAAGATGGTCGAGGTTGTTTGATTACGAGATCTCAATGAAGGTTTGTTTTATTCAGTTACAAGCTTTCAATGACATCTGTTTTATTTGGTTACGAGATTTCAAACACAGTCGGTTTTGTTTCGTTATAAGATTTTAATGATGGTTGGTTTTGTTTCTTTGTTCTTTTTGAGATCTCAAAGACAGTAGGTTTTGTTTCGTTACGAGAGTTTAATGATGGTTAGTTTTGTCCGGTTATGAGATCTCAATGACGGTTGGTTTTCAGTGTCAGTCGGTTTTGTTCTGTTATGAGATTTCAAAGATGGTCAGGTTTGTTCCATTACGAGATTTCAATGACAGTCATTTTATTCAGTTACCAGATTTTAATGACATCTGTTTTATTCGGTTTGTTTTATTGTTTGAGCAGCTGCAGTGTCTGTCAGTGATGACAGAGTTTTCCTTTTTGGACGAACTAACACTTTTAAATAAAACTCAAATAGATTCCAAATCAGCTTCGCTACATGCTGGTACATACCAAACACATAGTGCGTTAGTTCAAGACATAAATCCTCCTTATCACAATGGTGCTGCTCATGGACAGCTGACCCTGCTGTGTGTTACTGAAAGAGAACAGAACACACACTACACACCATGTGTCTCTCTCGGCAAGCCACCTCTCATCTCACTCCCTTCTGTCCATTTCCTCACTCCTTTCATCTCTCCTCTCACACCTAGATGTTTCCTTCGCTCGGCATTCCTCCACTCTCCACTCGGAGATTACTCTGCCCTCGCATATGCGAGCATCGGGAGGGGTTCTGCCTCTCTTCAACTATCCCAACCTCTAATCTCCTTTCCCTCCCTCACATTCATCCTGCGTTTTCCACTTCCCTCCTCTCCCATCCTCCTGGTGCGAGAGACTTGGGCTGGCTGCAATGTGTCAGTGTTACCCAGCATGCCTTTGGCAGTACTGACAGTACTCACTTCGGCCAACAAACAGGAACAGGAAGGAATCCTGGGATGCGGCCAGACCGTCCACTCGGAGGGGGCACATCCGTCACATCCCGTGCACTTACCCCATGCTTCTTCCCTTCTGTCTGCCTCTCTCTTTCTCTCTCTAATGTGCTTTTCACATAAAAGAGACACATGCTTTCTATCTGATCCCAGTTGGGTTTTTAGATAAAAAAAAAAGTATCTTGTGATTGGGTGTGTGCCCCCGAAAGTGTGAGAGTGAGAGAAAAATTGAAAATCCATGTCCATGTCTGAGAAAACAATAACAATATCAAGAGCTTACATGGTGTCTGGACATGTCTGACAGACGCACACAATGCCGCTCACTAAGAGCCAATATCACAGCCCCTGAGATTAGCAGTCTCAACCGCAGGGAGAATATGTGTTGCGATCGATAGAAATATCATCTTCTGCAATCTTTTATTTCTTTCTTTGGTATGATTCAATTGGTCGTTTCTACACCTTTTCAGCTCTTCTTTATCTTACCCCATTTGTCTGTATGTATAGAGAAATTAGACAAAGAACAACATGAGAATCATCATGGGAGAAGAATCTCTCTGTTGAGTGTAATTTGTTTGTACTGAATTTCTTAAGGCTTGTGTACTGACCATCTGTCATTTACGCACATGCTCTCAAACTCATAGCCAGGTGAACCTTCATTCTGTGTTCAAAATGAAATATCAACCTACTTCTTAGTGCATACTGTGCAGTACACAGTGCGTGCTACTTTTTTTTGTTTGTTTTACTGTAAAACAAAATGCATTATGCAACTTTCAAATGGCAGTATGTTACATTGTTGGCACATGATCTCATTATATGTATAGAAGTCATGTCTACTTATTTCTGAAATTGTCCTCAACTCTTGGTTGCCTCATCAAATAATAGATAAAAAGACATGAGAAAAATTGTGGCTGATATTACTTCTGGTTCATTTGTCACGTCATGCTGAGTGCATGCATTGTGGGACGCATTATGTAGGTCAAAGTAAAAGATCATCTTGGTATGCTATGCATACAGAAATTAGTGTATAATGGAGAACGCTGCTTGATATTAAAAATGGCATTCGTTATTATATTATATTAATTTACAATAATAATAATAATAATCATAAACACACTGGTTTGTAGTGCAAATAATTTACTGTTACTGCACTTATTCTCTATCTGCTAATGAAGTCGGAATTCTCGCACATTCACAGGGAATAGTTTACTTCTGTGTTAAAAAAAAAATGGTGGATACTGAAATTATTGGAATATGTTTCACTATATACTAAATACTGTGTATACATTGTTTACTCTTAAAGGTATTATTTCAGAATAAACCTTTGAAACAGAAGGCTTCCTTGTCACATGATATAATCATGTTGGATGTGAGTGACATGCAGTTGTCATGTTGGAAATAAATGGCTATTTTGCGTTTCAGTTTTGTATGTCTAATGGCAGTCTGATCACTTAAAAAAGTAAAAAAAATGGATGTGAAAAATCAACTGTAATCTTGTCACTCTGGAAATAGAAGGTCAAGTCAAGCACATTGCACTGTGGGACAGCGCATTAAACTGTGCTCTTCTGTATACTACACGTTTTGACAACCTTACTGATGAGTCACCCTCTGTTTAACCCCCTTTCCACTTTTGCCCTCCCTTTTTCTATTCATCTCTTTTGTTTTTCTCTCTCAGGTGGTTGTCATCTGTCCAAGTGCTGTTCTATTTCATCTCCAGACTGTTTAATGTAGCTATTAGGCCTAAAATCATGTTTTCACACAGTGATGCCATTTTTCTGAAGAGGTTATGTCTGGCCTTTTTAGCCATTACCATTTTTCTCTTTTTCACTATAACCCTCTTTCATACATACTAAACAAGGTTCAGTCTTAGCTCTTCATTTATAAAGGTTTACCCTACTGAAAAAAAAAAAGTAAATTGGTCTAAAGTGGTTCTTAGTTGGTTTAGCTGGTTGGAAAGCTGGTCAAGTGACTAAAACCCCCCTAAAACCAGCAAACCAGACCAGCTAACTTCAGTAAATGAGTTTAAGTTGTTTAAGATGTTTTTTTTTTTTTTTTTTTTTTTTCCTGCNTTTTTTTATAGCAGTGAAAGACACTGCTTTATTTTTTCCCAGGCTGAGGTTCTACAGATATTTTATTCACTAAAATAAATATCTAAGAATTATTAACCACCAAGTTCAGAAGAATCAAGTTTTATCCTGTCTGACATTAGAGATGTATTTATTTTGAGCAGGATTGTGTGTTAAGGCTGGCATGAAGTAATGAATCCAGCATCGCTGTGGCCTCTTAGCTGTGTAGGGAATCATGCCACCTGCTGTCTGTCCAATCTGGCCTCTCTTCTGCAGAAAGTACACATGAAATATCGATAAAGAGATTAAATAATAGGGGAAGATAATCAAAGAATCACTAAAATCTAAACATACAGAGAACATCATGATAGTCACTGTGACGCAAAGCCTGGCTAAAATTAAAAAGACTGTTAATACGAATGTGAACTTTTCATTTGTGCTAAAATAGAAAAAAATATATTGTGTATTTCAACCCATTTATTTTACGGACAAATCTCCTCTTCTTTTGAGAGTGGCTTTTTCATACAGCAAGCTGTTCTTAAGCTCACAGTTCACCAAAATAAATGCCGGTTGAGGTTAAATCATTGGGAAAATTGCTCTCATAGCGGGAAGCGCTTTGCAAAATGTCATTTCCAGTTTATTTCAGAGGCGTATGCGTCACCATGCTTTTTCTCTCGTTGGCTCTCTCTCTCTCTCACTCACTCACTCACATACTATCTTCCTTTCAGACTCTCTTTCACTTTTTCTACAAATGCTTAAGTTGATGTTGTTTTTTGTTAGTGTGTTTTTTACATGTGTTGGTTTGTATTTATTAGCATGCATGCACTTGTGTTGTCTTCATGGCCTCTGAATTTTGTATCCATCTCCTGTTGGCACACTGCTGCTGCTGGGTTGCCAGCACACAAACACATACACAGAGAGAGAGAGAGAGAGAGAGGATGGGCATGAACATTAAGTCACTTGTTCCTCTTTCTTTGCAGAATTGATTACTGGGAGTCATGACACTGAGTGGCTCTTTTTGGCTTGGCATCCCACTAAGAAGTAGTTCCGCCCAGGGTCACAATACACCTACATAGAGAACGAGCACACAGAGCCTTGTCTATAGCTCTGTTCCAAAACCTAGTGAGCAACCTTGCTTCATACTCTCTACATAGGCAGCTGCCTAATGTTCATGGAACCACATAAGTGACAGATGCTATACATATAGTAGGCAGCAATGTTGCTCTGTACATAAAGTTTGGTGTCAGCATGTTGCTAAGCTACAGCTTGATACTGTAATAAGCATAATAGACAGAAATATTGGTTATATGTTTTTTAATTACACTTATTTAATA
>RJVU01051648.1:13466176-13494809 GCA_003731715.1 Anabarilius grahami
ACATTACTTTTCTTCGACTTCAAAGCACTGAATCTCCCGGGATAGCGAGAAACGTCTGTTTGCATCAGAGGTTGGAGAGGAAAAAGAAAGATCTCGAATGAGCAGGATATAATTATTGCGCGATGGCGGAGATTTAGTGACGTCAGGCGCGATCTCATTGGCTACTCCATAATATGAGAATACTATTGGAGAACTTTGAAACCTTCATATTTTATTCATATATATATTTTATGTACACAATTTTATGTAATTAGTAAAGTTAATTACATCATTTATGGTTTCAGCCTCTTTATACTTAGTTCACTATATTGTTTTATATAGAGTTGATTCATTTCAACCGTTTATTATTATTATTATTATATTTTCTTTCTCGGTCACAAACCACTACTAGCCACTAGTAACCTGGGTTACACAGGTGTAGCCGAAAAAAGAATGTGAACTTCTCTTTACACATTGTTTTACAGTAGCAGCACAACATTTGTTCTACAACTTGTTCACTGGGTATATATGGCTTAAACTCAATGCACTGCACCAGAATTTTTTATATCAATGGAAACTGGTTACCTTCTTAAAGCTACACTCTGTAACTTATGGCTCTCTGGCAGTTAAAAATAATAATGGAGTCCTGCAAAAGAAATCTGTTTTGGTTGTGCTTCGGCTCTGCTCCTCTGAATATAACTGCATTTAGATATATGTTTTCAACCCATGACCATGGTGTTGCTTAGATATTTGTATATCATGTGCTCATTCTAGTGTTTCTAATTCAATGGGACAGTCTCAATCTGTGCTGACACATCGATTATGCAGCAGAATATTGATTGAGCCACAGCCAAACCACTGCAGATCCCCCTATGTTTCCATATTTGGTCACATAGTTGAGTCTCTGCTTAAAACAAAACAGTAAATCTGCACCGATTTGAATTATCGACCATGTTTTTGTACTTTTACACTGGAGGTTTAGATTCAATGTACACAGCTAGTTGTACTTTTTAATTTGTTTTTACAATACATCTGCCAGAGGTGTAATTTCATCCAAATGCTGGTTCCACCCTTTGGTTTTACATGTCTCTCTCTCCCTGTGTATCTGTTATTGGGTTTGCACTCTTATTTTAGCACAGGAAATCAGATCCATGTGGTTGACTCAGTAAGGCATTTTAAGACTGAATTATGGAACTGCAGACCCACAAGTCTTTTAAAATCCTGATACTACAGTTTCTACTGTCTAACTGAGGAATCTCACATCCATTTAACAGACACTCAAACCTTTTAACTGGGTCTGCAGTGATTTTGGGATTCAGTGTTTGCTCACACGTACACTTGATCAGTGTTGGAGAAGAAACTTTGTAATCGTATCTTCTAACACTACCCCAGACACGAGTGGCGCGACACGACAAAAGACAATAGAACCCATTATCATCAGCATGAGCATGGGAAGATTCACTACATCTGGGGCAGTCGTGGCCTAATGGATAGAGAGTCGGACTTGTAACCCAAAGGTCATGGGTTCGAGTCTCAGGTCCGGCAGGGATTGTCGGTGAGGGGAGTGAATGTCCAGCGCTCTCCCCACCCTCAATACCATGATTGAGGTGAGACCCTTGAGCAAGACACCGTACCCCCAACTGCTCCCCGGGCGCCGCAGCAATGGCTGCCCACTGCTCCGGGTGTGTGTTCACGGTGTGTGTGTTCACTGCTGTGTGTGTGCACTTGGATGGGTTAAATGCAGAGCACAAATTCCGAGTATGGGTCACCATACTTGGCCACATGTCACTTCACTACATTTGAATTTGAAGAATTTGAACAAACAATATCACATTTGAATAAACAATATTGAGTCTATAAAACACATCAAAACCCCATGAAGCACAACAAGTGTAACGGTGAGAACACTCATTTAAACAGCATACATAATGTAATAGACGGGGACATTTGACTGCACATCACATTTTTGACATTATTGATACTTCTTGCAATTGTAATGTAATAGACTGGTCTACGGGACATAAATCCAGTAAGCCTATAAATAAAAAGGTTATTGAGCTATTTACACTGTTATATACAATAAAAGAGTTAACAAAAAAATGAAGAAAAAAAAAATTGCAGCACCCCTACTTCCCGTGTCCATGATCAGTGATGCTGTCTACACTGGATATGGCACGAGTCGCGCGACACGACACAACACAACAAATTCCCAACAGTAAACTTATGCCCTGTTCTATTTCTGACCTACTTCAAGTGCTTGCACTACTTCTGACACGAAGAACAAATTGATGTGCAACGGTCGCTTTGTCGCATCCAGTGTAGACAGTCTCAAGCTGTTGCGGCAGGACACGACAACTGTCATGTCAGATGTAGAAACGGTTTAAGCCTACTCATTTTAAAGTAGTTCAACTAATCAAGCTACTCTTAAAAAAAGTAGGTGGCTCTAAAACCATGAGGGTTTTTTAATAAATTAATTTTGATATAATCGTGATTAGGTTGCAATATAAAACTTAAGATAATTGCAAGTTAAATACAATCACACCTAGTAAACATAACTGCTGATGAATAGCAGTGTTTATTTTGCTATGAAAGAGATGCCAATTGCCTTACAGAGACTCTTAAAATGATGAATCATTTATTTTGAAAGTGTTTTGCTAAAAAGAATGCCAAATGCCTTAGATGGGACTCTAGACTTGAACTGATGAATTGTTTATTTTTGAAAAGATTTGCTAAAAAAGAAGTTATCATTTTTTATGCAGCATTTTAAGCCCCTTTTGAATTAAGACAGACCAGATGTCATAATGGTCTTCTCTTCTCCTCTTAAGTGTCAATAAAAGCTCAGAGGTCAAAGGTTGTGCAGGTTAGCAGGGTGTATTTTCCCTTAATGCTGCAAAGCTTTTACATCAGAAGAGGTCCTTTCACCAGTCACTAACATTAGAGAGGAGACACTAGGTGTGTGTGTTTATGTGTGTGTGTGTGTGTGTGCGTGCATTTTTGTGACATATCAGGACACAAATGTGTATAATGACATGGGTATGACATAGGTATTACAAAAAGAGGTGACTTATGAGGACATTACCCATGTCCCCACTTTTCAAAAGGCTCATAAATCATACAGAATGAGTTTTTGTGATAAAGTAAAAGTGTGCACGGTTTCCTGTGATGGTTAGGTTTAGGGGTAGGGGTAGTGTAGTTGGATAGAAAATACAGTTTGTACAGTATACAAACCATTACGCCTATGGAATGTCCCCACAATTCACAAAAACGAACATGTGTGTGTGTGTGTGTGTGTGTGTGTGTGTGTGAAATAAGTGTCCTCTCCAACCCTACACAGACAGACGACTCTATTCTTCAGTCTCTGTGCTCTTCAATGCTGTGTGAGGAATTCAGATATGAGCTGAGAGATGGGAAAAATTAAATATGCTTTGAGCTTGTGTGTGTTTATGTGTGTGTCTGTTTTCACATGTAGGTGTGCAGGGTCCAAATGTAATACCTGCCAAATATGTAAATGTGTATTTGGCTGGTAATTTTATTGGGAACTGCAACATAATGCATGGATTAAATCATAAGACAGGACGGTTGAGTGTGTATATAAAATTACTTTGTTTTATTATTTTATTTTAAATTTATGACAGTATTTTATTTTTTATTAAAGAATAGTGCACAATTTAAAAAAAAAAGTGGCTTTTTTCCATATTGGATAATATTAATATATTTTAAATCTGCTATTCATCAGTCATTGTTTTTTTTTATGAAAGAATAATATACAGACAGAATAATGTAAAGAAATTATGAACTTTTTTTTAAATCATGGCTGGTGAGAAATAGTCTAATCATTTGATTTATTCGCCACTGTCATTCATTTTATGTCTGATGTAGAGAATTAAGGTCTATCATTTGAATCAAGAATCTTCCACGTCTTCAATCGGCATTTCTGATTTTACTGAGCACAGCAAGATTGATTGTATAAAAGCCTACTTTAGTATGTTCAAAAATATGATAAACATATCCACTTGCACACATAAATGCATGAAAGTGCTAAATCAAATATTTGATTTAGCACTTTCCCCCCCACACACACACACACACAATAGTACTGCGCAGAGGGAGAATAAGAATAATAGAGGAGAAGATGGCGAGGAGGAGGGATGTTCAAGGACAAACATTCCATAGGCGTAATGGTTTTTATACTGTACAAACTGTATTTTCTATCCCCCTACACTACCCCTACCCCTAAACCTAACCATCACAGGAAACTGTGCACACTTTTACTTTAAAAAAAAAATCATTCTGTATGATTTATAAGCCTTTTGAAAAATGGGGACATGGGGAAATGTCCTCATAAGTCACCCTCTCCTTGTAATACCTATGTCATACATATGTCATTATACAAATTTGTGTCCTGATATGTCACAAACACACACACACACACACACCTCAATTGTTTCTCTCTGTGGTCCCCCTGACAACAGATGCAGCACCCTAGACCAGATGCTTCACAATTACCCACAGTTCCCCTGGAATTGTTCCTGCCTCATTGAGTCTTCAGCCAAAGTCAGGCAACTGCAGCTCATAAAAAAACACAAACACGCGCACACATACACACACACACACATAACACACACATATGACCCCCAGCCCCACCCACCATCTGTTATGGCTGAGATGATGTCACCTATCTCCAAACAGGTTAGACACACCTAAAAGCTTTTCTTCATAACCTTCAAGGGTTAGTTCAGCAAAAAATGAAAATTCTGTGATCATTTACTTAGCCTCATGTCATTCCATGTCGGTTTAGTCCAACTTTTCTGAAGAGAGACGCTCGCTTTACATGGTGAACAACAGATTTAGATTCAGGCTCATATTCATATATAACATTGATCAACGCACATGGTAAATGGAAGCTCAAGAATGGTTGTCTTGACGTGCAAGAACCAATAAGATTTATTCTCGTGTGTTACACAGCACGTTTGACCTTCTGCAAGAACCAACAATTGTGCGTCAAGCAAGTAAGGTTGAGCTTCTGTTCGCTGATCAATGTTTAAATTAAATTAAATCTGTTCATCATATAAAGAGATTGTGTCTCTTCAGAAAATTTGGACTAAACTGCACAATTCATATGGATTAGTTTTACAGTCTTCAACATTTTGAAGCAAAAGTGGTAGTTGCGTGGACTGTCAATTGAGGGACAGAAATCTCTCAGATTTCATTTAAAATATCACACTTTAGTCAGTTGAACATTGGAGAAAAAAATGGACAAATGAAAGAAAGAGAGTATTGTGTTCTGTCAGTGTTATTTTAGAGATACAGTTGGAGGTCAGAGATCTGCCCTTCCGCCAATGTGACTCATTTATTCACTGCAACAAAAGTCCCTACATTCTAGTCCAACTAAAAAGGGCAAGTGGCCAACAAAATGCACAAAAGCTGACAGCTGGTATGATGACAGAGAAAGAGAGAGAGTAGAATAAAGGGAATGTGCAGGAAAAGGACTGAGGTAGCTTAATTGTATACTCAAAAACGAAGGAGTGAGGGATGGTGGAGGAGAGAAGGAAAGAAGTAGACAAAATGTTCTCCTCAGAAAGGCCTTGGACTTCAGCAAAATGTTTTCAGTAATAGTTTTGTTCCTTGGAGCATTGTAAATTTTAATGAATGATAAAAAACCAATTATCAGTAGTCACATTTTAATACATGAACCAGCCATCTGACCTTTTCATAGGGAGCCAAGAAAATGGCCCTCCAGCAAAATTGTTTTTTTCCCCTTCTGTCTTTGCTTCTCATTTAAAATAAATGTATTTTTAAAAAGTCTCTCTACCATTTCTCAGGCATATTTTACAGACACATTTTACAGATTGTGTATCATACCTGAGTACGAGTGGAGTAAGTCCCTTTAGTGAAAAACCTATTTTTGTTTTTACATTTATTTTTAAATTCAATTAAATACACTTTTTTCATTTTTATTCTGTAGTGAGAACAGTATTCAGATCTCATTTGTATTGTTTTCTTAATTTAGAATTTTTTTAATTATATTGATTTTAAGTGATATATCTAATCATTTACAATAATTATAATGTAATAATAATTATACAATTTTATATATTTATTACATTTTATATACATTTGAATATTTTGATGCTTTAAATTCTTAAATGTTTCATTGGAAAAACAACTTTTTGAGGTTTTGCAAGCCAGCTTTTCATTGACCTTGCTGTAGATCTTGCCACTCTCCCTACATTATATTCAACCATGTACACAAGTTTATTTTCATCCATCCAGTAACTTCATTGTGACTGATATGGCTGAGTGCTATTGCTGTTTGCACTTTAAATCAGCATTTAAAGTGTAAGATTCAATGTCTCCATGAAATTGAGTCTCTCTCCTTCTCTCGCCAACTCTTTCTTAACCCTTTGAAGCTTTCAGTTACATATTTGTCCTTGAAGTTTTACATAGTTTCATCTATTTAACATGAAGGCCACATCTTTTCTCTATCATGCAGCTTTTTCCAGTTTCTCAAAGGATTACTGAGATTTGAAACATGCTGGAATTGCTTCAGGTGTGGCGCTATTCTGCTCAGATTCAGTGAGACAAAAAAGAAGTGAGACAGGTGAAATGATTTAGAAGACACAGACAGGTTTAAAAAGAATCACTCGAAGTATGGATTCTGAAGGACAATCTTGTTCTTATCTGGAAACAAGTGAACAAAACAGAAAAGCTTCATAAATCCTTTTGCTTTTGTTGAGAAATACCTTCTTATATTTATTGCATCAAGACATACAGACACACAGAGAAAGAGTATTGTTTGTGGCAATGCATAAATCATTGTTGCATGAGCTTCTAACCATCTAAAATGTGAAGGTAGTGTGAGACTGAGAATTCTGTAACTTATTGCTATATGCTATATGTCAGCACAATTACAGTCCTGTGAAGTTAGCACAGTCAAAGACGGTAAAACAAAAGACTCCAACATTCCCATAAAAGATTATTCAGATAAATGTCTTATTAAAAGCCAAGCAGATAAGCATGCTACCTGCCAAATATGGCAACTTCCTGTCCATCTCCTAATGAGCTGTCATAAAGATGACTGATTGCATTGAAAACAATGAAATCTTTCATATCTGAGCTGAGAGGTCTTTTGTTCAACCCCAGTTGCATTTGGGAGACCTCCCGAACGACAGCCTTTTGTCAGGGTAAAAGAGGAAGGCCTGATTAGACACGCCAGGGATGTGAAATTTCTCTAATGAAAGGACTATTGTAGGATATTGTCTCAATACAACAGCAGGGCGGATATTGCAGTCATTTTTCTCACAAAAGCTCAATGGCTAAAGTCAGGCCAGAACCTTTTATCAATGTGCAAAATATTCTAGTTCAATAATGACAAGACCCCATTCACTCTGTGCTGTGACATATTGGACAAGCACACCAGAACAGCAACTGATATCTACTTCTGCACACAAACATCTGATATTATTGGGTTGGTGATGTATCTGCTGATAATTTTAAAGTTTAAAGTGTTGGCCTTAAGGGGCTACATAATTTTCTCACATGGGTCATTCTTAAAATGTTATAACCAAGTCCCTTAAATAGTCAAGAATCTCAATATAGAGGGCATAATACTATATCTACCAGTTTAGTATAATATGAAATATAAAATGCTTTGCTTTTTTTTTTTGTTTTTTTTTTTAATTTGGCAAGTTACACTGCGTCTGTGACATTTATACTTATTTATTCATTTTTTAAATTATTTTTTCTGGGGTTACATAATTAACAGTATAAATCATTTTTTAAATGTCAAACTTTTTTTTTTTTTTTTTTTNNNNCATGGGTTTCTTAGACTCAGGTCCAGTTCATTCTGGTCTAAATGACACTTATTTAAAGTGTTTTAAAATTCCTAGTCTAGTTTAACTAAGTGGCAGGGACTCTCAACATCTGCTGTTGTTGTTTTTTTTTCAGCTCATTCAAAAACCAGCTTTCACGTTTATATCAGACACACACACATACACATCTTGCTATCATCTTTGATCCCTTCTAAACCTCGGCCGTGTCCAACGGTGTATGAGTAAGAAACTAAAAATGACTAATGACTCTTATACCGTCTGTTGCCTGCTGGATCGAGGCAGGAATTATTGGCGCGGGAGGAAGCGAGGTGAGGCAGGGAAAAGCTTTATCCTTGAGAAAGCGCGTTCTCTGACATTGGCAGCATCTTGCTGCTGGTGCAGCTTTAGGGCACTTTTACGTTGGCCATAAAATATGACTTTGTCTGAGCCCCATTTGTTTTGCAATCGTTTCCCCGTGAGGGAGGTGAGGCTAAACTATGGTGATATAGTGACTCCTGCACCCCAGAACTCTACTTTATGGAGCCATTAAGAAGTTCCAACCTACCACAATTTCTTAAAGTGCTCAATAACTTTGTATGCTGACTGTGTCGTTCTGTTGAAGTTGTAGCTTTTAAAGTTTTGAGGATGACATTTTGCCAATATATAATGAAAATGAAGGCCGGAGTGTGCGCACACAAACACCAACAGAGAATACAAAATGGGAGAAGATGGCACCTGTCACCTCACATTACACAGCAAAGGTAGACATTTGATTTAGATGGTTGACTGCATCCCATAATTCCAGGTCTTCCTCATGTTTTTTTCTTTCTCTGCTCTGAAAATGATGGATGGGAAAACATTTAGATGATCAACCAGGGAACCATATTTGATAACCAAGAAATTGTGGCTTACCTAATCAGTGAAATTTATCATTTCATTGAAGTTAATCAGTTGCAAGTATACTGAACTGATTTGTGATAAAAATTAGTGTAATTTTCAAATAATTTCTATCGAGTTGGCTAAAAACAACAGCATTGCATGAAATGAGCACGTTGTAGCAGATTAACCAA
The DNA here is from genome assembly GCA_003731715.1 of Anabarilius grahami. Taxonomy (NCBI): domain Eukaryota; kingdom Metazoa; phylum Chordata; class Actinopteri; order Cypriniformes; family Xenocyprididae; genus Anabarilius; species Anabarilius grahami. The sequence goes on from RJVU01051648.1 coordinate 13,475,037, forward strand.
CAATAACACTGATCATCGCAATGGTGATCACCCCTTGAAATGTTCTTGAAATCTACTTAACTGTACTTGTGGCCAAAGACAATACCATGAAAGAGGTATTTTTCGATCTCTAAAAGAAACCTGTTGTTTAATTTTTAGTCTGTTCTCAAAATGTTTGTGCCTCTGTGACCTGCCCATTGACTCAGTTCAATTTCAGTTTGTGTCTGAAGGGAAAGCAATTTTGGCTTATAATAAAGGCTTTGACAAAAAAAAAAGAACAAGAAAGAATGTGAGTTATGTGGGAGTAAAAATACAACAACAGAACATCTGAATTATCTCAGCAACACACTCAAACTCAGATAATGTTAATGAATTCATTCTAAACATGGCTCTAAACGATTCCAGATTGAATATGTTCAGTCTGGAACTGACGTCAGAGAGCTTATCTCTATTATTTGTGTGGAAAAACATTCATGACTGAGTCTTGCATCATTGTATTATTCCTGATAATGTCATAGTCTTGTTTCATACAGCACAGAGTAATTGATTTTGATTAACGATTGATTTGATTGATTAGCGGTTGTTTACAGCAGTTTGTACAGTGGAGAGCTGTCTGGGTATTGCAGGGAACGCAGAGGGTTTTGAGAGAATAAACTGGCACCTCAGTACAACAGCTTTGTTCTGCTGGATTTGTGTGGCAACACCAGCAGTAGAAATCACAAGTAGAAGGGAAAAAAAATGCTCCCATCCCACTGGCAGCCGCCCAGTCTAGGAAGGTATTGTCTTCTGTAATTGTTCCGGAAAAAGAGAGCGCCAAGACAATGAAGCTAACAAGCTGTCTGTGGAATCCTTAATTTAAGAGCCTAGTGATAAAAACAGATTTCAATTTCGGTTTCTTCCCTCCCTCCCTCTCTCCCTCCTCCATATTCTCTCGCTGTCTCTGCAGCAGTGTAATATATGCAGTGAGAAGGTCATGGTGTTGTGATTCCAGTGTGAGATGAGTGCAGTGGAAAACACACTCGCTCAAACACACAAACACACAATGTCATACAAATGCAATGGCCTGCAGCCCAATGATGACAACACAAAATCATCCAGCAGCTTCATTACATGAAATGGCCTCCTTATGTCATGATTCCCAGGGAAGATAACATTTACGGTTTTTGATAGCTTCTTGGTCAACCCAGCTGTATTTTATGTAGTGCAGCATCAGTATAGCTTTAATAAACCTGAAAACATTTACGCTTGGAGATTTATATAAAGAATTCTAATGTAATTATGGATCGGTTGTGTTAGTGGTTCTCGCACTTGCATTCTTCCGCTGATGCAGGAACACTGTACTAAAATACTTTGATAGAGTTTCCTGCACCACTTATTCAGTGTTAGCGGATGGAAAACCCTTTACTTTGGTGAAACAGAAATAATCTGATTCTGAAGCAAATCTGATGGGATGGATCTTTTTATTAAATTATATACATAGCACAACTGTAGTTACTACTAATTACTAATTAATGAGTCATTTCCTTTTAGTGAATCAAAACAAATTTGTTCTGCTAGTTTAGTCTGATTCCTGAATTAACGATTCTAATCAGTTGATTCTTTTTTTGCGAATCAAGCACATACAGCTACTAACAGTGAGACTAAAATCAGTGAACCTATTGACTGGTTGTTCCTTATCATTAGTATTTTAAATTTTTAAAAAAGTATTTTTTGATTTTTTTAATGTTTTGTATGGTTATTGTATTGTTTTATATGTATTAGGAACTAAAAGAATCAGTAATAAAACCGTGAGTGAACCAGAATCATTAAATTATTTACAATTCCCATTCCTCAATGTAATACACAAGGTATTTCACAAACATTTGGTCAGAGTGTGTCTTTAGCTCAGCATCAGTAAACCCCTTTTTTAGCTAAAATTCAGACCTGCAACATTCAGACCCGAAATCTTCAACTAGCAACATGTAAAGACTGACCATAAGGAGAAATGTTACATCACTGTTATGTGTGGTAGGTCATTAGAGCTGACATTTCCAGAGTGTGATCATCTTTTCCTGGCCGCGGGTCCAGCTGGAATACACTAATGATTACAGCAGAGGCCTGCAAGGTTTGCAGATGGATCAGAAATGAATATGTATCTCCACATTTGCACACACAGCTTAAAACTCCCATTAGAGAAAGAGTGTGAGAGCACGTACACATAAGCTCTGCTGGCCTCTTAAGTAGATAGAAATGTGAACTAGTGATAAGACTAAATCCAAGAGGGCCGAGGATTAACTAAGAACGTGAGTCTTTGTTTAACCCATGACCTCTGAGATCATTTAGTCATCCAGGATTCACACTGGCTGGTTTAAAGGTTTTGACCTTATACAGATTTTCTAAAGACATTGATGACTATGTCAAAGGTCATATGGTCACTATGCTGTGGAGTGTTTTAGTGAAATTACAAGAAATATTTAGGCTTATAATAGAAATTTTAGCATAAAATTGTTTTTAAAAATTCTGAATTTTGCTTTAGGCACTTAGCAACAAGTAAACTACATTATATTCTTCTTTCTGTTAGAGAAATGATCAGTATCAATTAATTTTGCATGGACAGAAATTTTGATTAATTCTTCTGATTTCTATGGAGCCCCGCACATGACATGCAAGAAAAAAAGTAAGTGCGCACGATTTACAATTTTTTTTCCTTCAATTTGCTAAATTTTTCCTTCAATTTCCTACTCATTTGCTAAAATTTTACTATTTCACTCCCTTGATTTGCTAAATCGTGCGCACGATTAACTAATTTAGAAAATCGAAGGAACGAATTAGTAAATAATGCGCACAATTTACTAATTTGTTCCCTCGATTTATAAATCGGGTGTACGATTTTCTAATTCATTCCCTCGTTCCCTCGGGGCCACGTAGATTTATTTTGTCTGCACTGTTCAATAAGTTTGACAAGACTGATTCAGATCAATTTTGTCCCATTTACCTTGCATAAAAACTAAATGTTACATGCCATTCAAGTGAATTATTCTTTAGAAAGTGGTTCTTAGCCAGAATGAGCTACAACGTGGATTACAATAGTTAAACGTTTGTCTCTGTGAGACTAGATTATCCATGACCTGCAACTAAATGTATGCTGCTTTTCTTTTTAGGTGGTTTAGTAGATTTCTCCCACGTATGACGTAATTATCATGAAGGAAACAGATGTACTTTTTCCCTTTGCTGTGCCATGCCATCACTTACACCGCACACTTGACACTATTTTCAAAACGAAAGCTGCTTTTCTTGTCATATATTTGTTACTATTGTTTTCCTGTCAGTGTCCATCATTAACTGGAAGTGCTTTTTATAAATGAAAGTTAAAATGATGAGGAACCACATAATAGGCCAGGCACATGGAAAAAGGCGGTTGAAACAAGCAGTTGTTAATTAATATAACCTATTCATGCATTCCACTTTCTACAGGCTGGGAATGTTCACTAGCTCAAGAGGCCATTCACACACAGAGTTTATCCTGAACCCTTGCATGCAATTAGTTATCCTTCCTATCCTAATTACTGCCATTCATTCCTTATCAATAAGAGTCACTGGTAAGCAACTACTCACAACACAAACACCCACATGGAGAAACACACTTCCACATACTCGCAGTGCAGGTGCAGAAGAGATACAAATTAACACACTGTCACAGCTCATCAAAGCCCACAACAGACAGCAAACGTTATTTAAACCAAACACTCAAGAAACAGTGAGAAAATCTCCTTCTCATTAGGATCCATTATCTGCTTTCCTGCCTAGATTGTTTTGATCAGAGCATCTGTATAAGGAATAATTTGAGCATCCTAATTAGGTTATCATGTGGCATCCCTCTCAAATCATGTATGAGCTTTAAGTTAAAGCTGGTATTTTAATCACTTTATGAGCATTTTATTTACATCATGATTCCTTCCTTTTCTCTCCTCCACTTCAAGCCCAGAAACCCCACCGTCTCCCATGGCAACGGCTAATGAAGGTCTGTCACAGCAGTGTTGTCACCGCCCGCTGCCTGTCACTACTATCGCCATGGCGATCGGTTCGCCCCATCCTCCGCAGCCACCAATCAGGTGAAGTGGAGCGCTGATCGATTGGGCCGTGCCTCGGGCTGACGTGTCCCACTGCTCTCCGAGACAAATGAGAGGGACAGACAGAGCAGTCAAATAAAACAACAGCGCTTTTAGTGGTACATCCAGAATATCTGCGTCACATGATTTATGTGAGGCTAGATTAGTTCAATCAAGATAAAGTGGATTATTTGTCAGTGCGAGCCCCAATCAGACGCGTATTAAGTCATAATTGCTGGAACTTTTAAATGTATAGCCCATGTCATTCTGAATGAAGGTCATTGAGGTTACAGTCTGAATGAGGTTGTGTCTGAATGAGGGCCTGTGAGAACAGACTCTGAAAGGTATCAATATGAACGCAAGTCGGTGAAGTAACAGTCTGTGTGAGGTTGTGTGAGGTACCGGCCAGACTGTGAGTGCTTTGTCTCAAATCTACTAAAGGCTGACCCACACTAAAAGATTTTTAAAATCTTATCAGAGGGTGAGACTTGACCGTTCGCAAAGACCCATCTCCTTTAGTTACTGTTGCTATGTCTGACAAGCCATGCCACTCTCACGCCACACATCATGTTCTCGTGCAGTGAATAAATACATTGCGGAGCAAAGCGGACACTGAAAACGTATCGACAGACAAGACAGAGCAGGTTACTTTTGATATGAAACAAAGTCTCAAATTTTAATTTTTTTAAGAAATTTAAACAATAAATAGCATTTTGTGGCTCTTTAATGTGTCGTTACAGATCACTGTAGCACCTCAGATCAAGCGGTTCATGAACCGATCATCTCTTCATACTAGTTCATTTATATCATCAAATAAACATGAATGAACCACATTTCAACCACAGAAAGACGTCAGTACACATCATTTTTCAAGTTCAAGCCCACCAACGTTAATCTACTAACTCCCCTCACTGCTTTGTCGGACAAAATGGCGGATTCGGCGTTATGATTGGCTAGATCGCCTGTCAATCAAACTCTCTGCGAAAGGTCAACTGGACCCAAAATCGACCCGATTATCTTTTAGTGTGTGGGTGCCTTAAGAGTATTTTTAGCCATCATAATTGCACTCCTGATGTGAAATTGTTTGATAGTAGGCAGTATAGTGGCTCTAAAAAGTAGTCAGCTTAAAATTACGACAAGTGTTTAAATGAATTGCGGTACTCACAAATTATGTGGAGTATGCCCATAATGTGATGTTATAAAACAGATAGTTTTGACTTTGAATTCACTGTATAGTTCAGGGGTGCCCAACCCTGTTCCTGGAGATCTAAGCTGCAAAGTTTAGCTCCAACCCTACTAAAATACACCTGAATCAGCTAATTAAGATCTCCAGGAGCACTTGATAATTACAGACAGGTGTGATGAGCAGGGCTGGAGCTGAATTCTGAAGCAAGGTAGATCTCCAGGAACAGGGCTGGGTACCCCAGCCTAGTTTATAAATGTAAGTTCTGAAATAAAAATAATTCTTAAATAAGAATTTATGATTGCACCACATTGTCATATGTGCTCCATTTTTCATGTGTGTTCATTACATTAATGTGTTTTATTCACTCATTTGCATTGCTAGCTGTGGTAATGTCAGAATCAGTACGTGATGCTTTTACACAGTGTGACAAAGGCCATTAATGAAGTTGCTGTAAACAAAGGGTGTCTAAATTAGAGTAAATCAGTTACTGATGAGGTTCTAATTCAGTTAAGATGCTGCAAGCAGCCTACACAGCTAACTATATAGGCAGAAAATAGATAGTCACCTATACAGTATAGGCATATAGGTTTTGAGAGAAAGTGTGAAATGTTATATTGCATGCGGGTGTTTGAGGTATCATTATGTATTTTAGTGTGTCACAACATCTCTCAGAACAATCATATCAGGAGAAAAAATCTGCCAAGGTGGCAAGTAAATAAAGTAAGATTTTACTGAATAAAGTAATAATAAAGATGTCTCTAAAAGAAATCACTTTGTGCAGTGTTGATGATACATGTTCAACACTAAAGTTTCACCCTGATTAATGATGTTGTCACATGGATTGTAGCATTAGATATACAGATTCCTAGCATTCTTTAGTCAATGCCATTATCCTCTACAGAAATCCATATTTTACGCTTTTGAAGATCTAACAGCTATTGATGTGCTACAGTCTCTCCTGTTCTTTATAATACTTGCATTTGCAGCTGTTGTGAATTGTTCAATATATTATTGATGAAGAAGGTTTACTGGTTTAGTTTATCACAGATTGCCCTTATTCTCTTCCTCTTGTCTTATAATGTGACTACAATGTGTTGAACAGTGACAACGAAGAGAAAATGTTGAGATCTTCTGTTGTGTATTTCAATGTCAAAGTGCATTTTGTTGAATAAAGCAGAGAGTTTTCTGTTGAACTTTGTGATTCTGTCAAAGAGCTTCTCTTTGAGAATGATGGATTTTGACAGAAGAGGAACTCTTGAGACTTACATCATGAAGCTTCTCTCTCAGTATGTGGGGTGTGAGAAGATGTGTGTATGGATATATATATACAGCTATGGAAAAAATTAAGAGACCACTCCAAGTTCAGAAATCAATGTTAAGTGGTCTCAATTTTTTCCATAGCTGTACATATACATACATACATACATACATACATACATACAGGTGCTGGTCATATAATTAGAATATCATCAAAAAGTTGATTTATTTCACTAATTCCATTCAAAAAGTGAAACTTGAATATTATATTCATTCATTACACACAGACTGATATATTTCAAATGTTTATTTCTTTTAATTTTGATGATTATAACTGACAACTAAGGAAAATCCCAAATTCAGTATCTCAGAAAATTAGAAAATTGTGAAAAGGTTCAATATTGAAGACACCTGGTGCCACACTCTAATCAGCTAATTAACTCAAAACACCTGCAAAGGCCTTTAAATGGTCTCTCAGTCTAGTTCTGTAGGCTACACAATCAAGGGAAAGACTGCTGACTTGACAGTTGTCCAAAAGACAACCATTGACACCTTGCACAAGGAGGGCAAGACACAAAAGGTCATTGCAAAAGAGGCTGGCTGTTCACAGAGCTCTGTGTTTAACCACATTAATAGAGAGGCGAAGGGAAGGAAAAGATGTGGTAGAAAAAAGTGTACAAGCAATAGGGATAACCGCACCCTGGAGAGGATTGTGAAACAAAACCCATTCAAAAATGTGGGGTAGATTCACAAAGAGTGGACTGCAGCTGGAGTCAGTGCTTCAAGAACCACTACGCACAGACGTATGCAAGACATGGGTTTCAGCTGTCGCATTCCTTGTGCCAAGCCACTCTTGAACAACAGACAGCGTCAGAACTAGCTAAAGACAAAAAGGACTGGACTGCTGCTGAGTGGTCCAAAGTTATGTTCTCTGATGAAAGTAAATTTTGCATTTCCTTTGGAAATCAGGGTCCCAGAGTCTGGAGGAAGAGAGGAAAGGCACACAATCCACGTTGCTTGAGGTCCAGTGTAAAGTTTCCACAGTCAGTGATGGTTTGGGGTGCCATGTTATCTGCTGGTGTTGGTCCACTGTGTTTTCTGAGGTCCAAGGTCAACGCAGCCGTATACCAGGAAGTTTTAGAGCACTTCATGCTTCCTGCTGCTGACCAACTTTATGGAGATGCAGATTTTATTTTCCAACAGGACTTGGCACCTGCACACAGTGCCAAAGCTACCAGTACCTGGTTTAAGGACCATGGTATCCCTGTTCTTAATTGGCCAGCAAACTCGCCTGACCTAAACCCCATAGAAAATCTATGGGGTATTGTGAAGAGGAAGATGCGATATGCCAGACCCAACAATGCAGAGGAGCTGAAGGCCACTATCAGAGCAACCTGGGCTCTCATAACACCTGAGCAGTGCCACAGACTGATCGACTCCATGCCACGCCGCATTGCTGCAGTAATTCAGGCAAAAGGAGCCCCAACTAAGTATTGAGTGCTGTACATGCTCATACTTTTCATGTTCATACTTTTCAGTTGGCCAAGATTTCTAAAAATCATTTCTTTGTATTGGTCTTAAGTAATATTCTAATTTTCTGAGATACTGAATTTGGGATTTTCCTTAGTTGTCAGTTATAATCATCAAAATGAAAAGAAATAAACTGTGTTTAATGAATGAATATAATACACAAGTTTCCCTTGAATTTATTAATAAATGTTATAATAATTAAGACATTTGATTTTTTTTTATATGAAGACAAAGGTCCTGTACATTTACCTGAAATTTTGAATATAAATACTGGAATGTATTTATGTATAGCAGGCTTAGTTTAAATTCATATGAAAAACAAAAAACAAACTGCAATGGTGGGAAGAAAGGAGCAGAAAAAACAATAGACTGTCAGTCAAACAGAGGAAGATGCCCTCTCTTACATTCTCACTTTATTTCGTCGACAGGTGGTATCACCTAAGACCTCCCAACTCTGCCACTCGACACAAAGTCATCCATCACCACAGCAACAGCGCCTGTCATTGCCTGGGAAGCGAGGGACTGCTAGGGCAGATGGAAAGGGAGGCAACTCGACTGGCCGCCCAGCATCAGGTGGTCTGGGAATGATAAAAAGAGAAAGAGGCTGAAGTTTAAAAATGGAAAAATAACTTTCTTTTTGACATACAGGCAATGATGACAGGCATCTCTGTGACTGGAGCTTCCAGCTAGAAACTCCAGAATGAAATATCCCAAGCCTTCTCAAACAGAATAGCTGAATCTGACCCTTTCTGTGCAAAGCCTCTGACCCACAACATGGACATCTTGGTGATAGAGGGTCAAAGTCAGATATTGTTCCTGTGAAAGGTTTGGTCATGTGTCACTGGACACTGATGTTGGCTTTAAATGCATGGAAATGTTTCATCCCAGGTCAGTGGCATCTTTCCTGAAAGGCAGTAGTACTGTTTCAAAGCAGGCGACCTGAAGGAAAAACTAAATTCATTCAGAGTTTTCTTTGACATACTGGAAACTTTTGAAGGGAGAACACTCATCAGACTGTATTCTGTCTTGGAGAATGCGCCCCACATCTTAATGACACACTGATGAAACAAAAGAGCGTATTCATTACATGTCTGATTGCACTAAAATGCCATAAAGAGAGACAAGACATACTTTGTTCAATCTTGTCAGCCATCAAATGATCCAAACCATCGCTCAGCTAAATATAGAATTGAGGAGGCTAGTTTTGACACTTTTTTAGTGCAGTGAATATTTCTCAGGGTATGTTGGTTTTTGAAAGTCTTTGTATTTAAAGTTTCTGTATTGGTGCATACTGTACCTGAAAGCCTCAACTATAAAAATAAAAATAAAAATAAATAAATAGGATAGACCTTATTAAAGGGAAAATGTATTTATTTATTTATTTTAACTTTGCATCTCTGAAAATGCAATTCCCAGTAGAGGATCATTAGTAGATCAGCTTTTTGTGTTTGCTCAATATTTTTATCTGATTTCTAGTGTGTTGGTTTCAAATATTTAAAAACAATGTTTGGATGGGATCAGTTTTCTAAATTATGGTTAATTTACAATTATTAATATAGGACATCTGTGATTTTCATTTACAGACAGGATTGGGATAATTAAATCCCAAGAAGATGCACCATACAGCACAGAAATTAAGATTTATGGCATTCTATACAAAAAAAAAATGTAACCACAGACTTTTCTGCCCATACGGAATTACATTTCTTAAAGGTCCTTCATGTTTGATTCAGACGGAATAATAATTTTTAAAAAAGAACATCGGTAAAACACAAATTTACCATATTCTTGTCTGAATAGTCATAAAGAGTGATAATAAAAATTCTTTAAATTTCTATAAAAACTTTTTGTTTGGTGTTTGTTTGTTTGAAAGCTTCAGCATCAACATACTTCACAAGTTAAATAATGTCTTATTTGAAGCCTTTTTATGTGTAGATCAAACCACACCATTAAAGCACAGCTCTTATGTTTCATCTCGAGTTTACACACAACAAAGCACTAATTAGCAGACGACAATCACATCAGTCCTGTTTTCACCAGCTTAAATGACACTGACAAAAATTGGGGACTAGATTATGTGGTTTAAACAAACACCACTTCTGTTATGATGATTACTTATGAATATAATAATTACATACTCCCAAAAGCTACACCAAATGTTGCTTTGCTAACAGGACTATCCCCTGGGACACTTCTTGAGAATTATGGGTAAATTCAGGCCCTCTGATAACCAGTAATGGATGTCTGGAATTCTCTTATATATATATATATATATACATATATATTCATGTAAATTTATTAATTCTATACTTAAATAACTTTAAATAGTTAAGTGAAATTTAATATTTCTATACACACCAAAAAAATAAATAATTCAAGGCAACTAAGTTCATGTTTGTATAGGGCAGCCCAGCTATTTTTTGTTACACTCTGTTCTGTGCTGCTTTGTCCTTCTGTTGTTAGAAAAAGCCAGTTTTGACAGCAAGAGACACATAATGGAAACGGTGAAAGGAAATACGGATATGGCTTAATTGGGGTAATTTAAGTGAGTGTGTAAGAGAGAGGATGTGTGTTGTTTGCTGCTCTCCTCTCTGGATGGTCTCTTTTGATCAAACTGATGCTATTGATGCAGAAAGAGAAAGAGCAACACTTGACTTCAGCCTCCTTTGAAGAAGAGATGGATTGAGAACAAAAAATTGATGGTCAAAAGAAAATGGTGGAACAGAAGTGCATGCTGGGAAAATGAAGTGCGAAATGTTCCTATTCACTTTTTGCCTTCTGATTGTCACTTTTGAGTAAGTCTGTTTCTCATCACACATGAAAGGCGAACATATTTTTTTTTCCGGCACTTACGAGGATGTTACGAGGATAAAGCATTCACAATGTCAGCGTAAGCAAAGTGTGGCAGAAAAAAAATTCAAAATGTTTTGTAATATTAGCATTTATAGAGCTACATATAATACTGTTTAGAGTTTAATTTTTCTTTTCATGTACACCGATCAGGCATAACATTATGATCACTGAAAGATGAAGTGAATAACACTGATTATCTCTTCATCACGGCACCTGGGTGGGATATATTAGGCAGCAAGTGAACATTTTGTCCTCTGAGTTGATGTGTTAGAAGCAGTAAAAATGGGCAAGCATAAGGATTTGAAGGGCCAAATTGTGATGGCTAGACGACTGGGTCAGAGCATCTCCAAAACTGCAGCTCTTGTGGGGTGTTCCCGGTCTGCAGTGGTCAGTATCTATCAAAAGTGGTCCAAGGAAGGAACAGTGGTGAACCGGCGACAGGGTCATGGCCGGCCAAGGTTCATTGATGCACGTGGGGAGCGAAGGCTGGCCCGTGTGGTCCGATCCAACAGACGAACTACTGTAGCTCAAATTGCTCAAGAAGTTAATGCTGGTTCTGATAGAAAGGTGTCAGAATACACAGTGCATCACAGTTTGTTGCGTATGGGGCTGCATAGCCGCAGACCAGTCAGGGTGCCCATGCTGACATGTGCGTCGCTTACCTGGGGAACACATGGCACCAGGATGCACTATGGGAAAAGGCAAGCTGGCGGAGGCAGTGTGATGCTTTGGGCAATGTTCTGCTGGGAAACCTTGGGTCCAAAACCAAATCCAGAACAAATGACTGTTATGAGCAGGTTTGTTTTAGTGGTTCAAACGCATACAGCGAGACTCATGTAATCTGATTCATGAACAAAAAGACAAGTTACTTGTCTGAATCAATCTGACGAAGGATTCACTGAACTGAATCCCCCAGAGCGGTTATGAATCAACATCTGACTTACTGAACTCCAAGTTATCATTATTCTTGCAATTAACACAAGAAAAAAGTATAATATAGCAAGAAAATTGAACCGAGGTATGCAACATTAGGAATAGAAATCTGGTCATTTTCCCCAAGACTTGTTCTAGTTCAAGATAACAAGCTGGTATTAACAGTCTCATGGTGATAAGTTCTCTCATGGCACAGTGCTTCATTCAACTAGTCTGTCTCTCAAGATTTTAAATGGTAATGTAGCGAATCATGGCTGTCATTTTGCTGAAACGTCAATTTCACCAGTTCTGTGCAGATCTTAAATACTCTGTGAAGTTTTTGCCATATTATAATGGAACAATTTGAGTCATTATTTAGTTGAATAATCAAGGCCTAATGGAGGATTTTCTTTCTTTTTTTTTCCTCTCAGTGTGGCAGCTACCACCTCCCTGACAATCTGCAATTTCTCATCCTTGATTCTGTTTTTTCCCCACTCTTTCTTGTGTTGTTTTCCTGTTTTTGTCTTTGCTCTGTAAAAGATGTGCTATAAAGGGAATTAATCAGCAAAATGACTGTCTCATAAAAGTGTCCTGCAGCATGCTTTGCCTGCAGCTGAAGCCATTTCAAAAGTCAATTCTGAATGAAATGGTTCATGGAATCACTCCAAGACAGACAACATCACAGGGGTAATAGAATAGCATTGTTTTTGTTTCAAGGTTAATATCATGCATAATTAAAATTCCAATTATCTGGCTGGAGGGTTATTCTGAGCTATCTCATGAATATCAAACCATAGAGAGAGCATGGAGTGTTTGTGCAGTTATAGAAAGAGCCTACGGTAGGTTTGGTCTCCATTAAAAGGTCAAGGTGTTCTGAACTTATCTTTTTCTTAGCTCTGAGAAAAAGGCAGAGGACGGGTGTGAAAATAACTGGAGGTCTACAGAGAAAAGAGAGATGGAATGTGCCATGTTGTGTCTTATTAGACATGTAACTAGTCAACTGACCTTTGCATTTAGTCTTTTAAGTTTATGAACTGATCAAGCATGTGAGGACTAACTTCAGATAGTGGTAATTTAGTCTAATGTTAAGGCTGTCTGTCTCTGTCAGACACGGCCTCCCAGTTTTGTCTGGATATTTTGTTGTTCTTATAAAGTGCATGGAAGGGATGTGCGGAGAGTTCCCTGAAGGCAGGGGCTCAAATGTAAAAAGGGGCACTATAATAGGCCATTTTGCATGTTATTGACCTAACACTAACAGCCTTCATTTCAAATAATAGGGCTGTAAATGGCACTTGGACTTGGACACTTGGATTTAATCCTATGATAGTTTCATCAAACAGTAAATCAATAAGCAGTACATAAGAATAACTTGAACACTACTTACCATCAATGTGACTTCTGGTGCTGCATGGTTTTGCGGAGTGCGTTGGAGTCAATTCGCATCCAATTTTTAAACTACATAATTCAATTGTAAAATTAGACAAACTGCAGATTATTCTGTCCATTCAGACTGTAAAGAATAATCCACACCTTTATTTTTCTTTTAGGTATTTCACCTTTGTTAAACAACTGAAAACAGACAGTGACTATGCAGTTTTGAACTCCACTTTCATTGTCTAATGAAATTTGATAGGGATGCTCCAATCAGGATTTGTGTAGCTGATACCGACTACCGATTTCTTGTCATCATGATCTGCTGATACCGATACAGATCATTCAAGGCTATAAGTGATAAGTGAAAGCTCTCTGTTGACTGTCACTGTTTTTCAGATAAATACCACAGATGTTGCATTGGTTATAGCCTATTATTTACAATAATGTTGTATATTGTTGTTTTAATTGAGAATCAAATAAATAAGCACAACAAATATTCATTTTACTATGAACGTTTTAATATGGCGTTAAAAACCGAGCTTACGCACAACACTATCCATATTAGGGTACTTTGGCTTGTTAAAGAGCTTATAAAACTTTAAAACTGAACATAATTGCAGACTGTTAAGCCGCGCACACACTTAACAATTGTAAGGCCGATTATGAATGTAAATTGATACTTATGACTGATCGCGCTCAAACGCGTCCAGTCGCGTTCAGTCTGCGATTACAGTCGGTGTTCAAATTCCATGTGTAAGTATATAAATCGGTTCCAGTTGAAGGAAACAATCGGTATGTGTGTTCAGTTCAGTCTTAGAATGTTTCAGCTAATCGTTAGGTGTGTCCCCGGCTTTAGTCAATGCAGTTGTATTGTTATGCCAGCAGGTGGCGGCAATTTTTTTTTTTTTTTGAGCGAGTCGTCATTAAACTGTTCGTTCAACTCATGAGCTTCCGATTCATTTTTTAAAGATGCATTTTTTTTATTATTATTGTACTAAAGCACAAATGTTCCATGATATGTTTGCAGAGATTTAAGCCCCGTTCACACCGCCAGCGACACGCAGCGACAAAGCGACAGGATCCCATTCATTTCAATGGAGCGCAGGCGACTTCCGGCGACAAGAGCGACAGTGACCGTTGGCGACAGAATGTAGGCGTGTCAAGCGACGGGTGACAAGCGACAAAAGTTCAGATATTTCAACTTTATGCAAATCAGGAGCGAATTTCGCGAGCGACAACCAATAGGAGTGAAGGCTCTGGAGCTCACGTCACCGTCTCGAGTGCAGGCAAGACAGACAGCAATAGTTCCCGAGCGATTTCACTGTTTTATATGATTTTAATGTAGCCTACATACATGGATATAATAAAATTATGTGTGGAAGAAAAACTGTCGGTAGTCTTGTGAGTTTGATTCATACATTGATAGTTTGTGTGTTGTTAATTATATGATGCTGTCAGCAGTTTAGCACTGCTCTGCATTGTGTTGATTATTAGGGACGAGAAAATTGATTATTTGTCAAATTCGAATGACGTTTTAGTATTTTTTCACAGTATGAGTGAGTTTAATTTGTTGATAGATCGATCGTTAATCTAGTTAATGATTTAATGCACTAAGCTCTGCAGTCACAACATTACAACAGCAGAATGTTACTTTATTTTAAAACCTAATTCCTAGTCAAATTAGAATGATTTCTTAGTTTTATATATCATTTGTGATTGCATTTTCTACAGATATGATCAGATGTGCAGTCTACCAATGATATTATGCGACAGCACTAGGAACGCCCACAAGCGACTTCACAATAGGAGACTAGCGACATGCAGCGAAAAAGTCGCTGGCGGTGTGAACGGGGCTTTAGGAAGCATGGTAACTTTACATACTTGTTTCTCCAAAAAATATGCTACAGCCAGTTATTCTGCCAATGAAACCAATGCCAGTTATCGGGAAATAGGCTGTCATTGCAGCTGCAGAAATATTGTAGACATCAATCCGATCAAAATCGATGTGAAAACAGCTTATATTTAACAAAAGAAAATTACGTGTATAGGTAGCGCAACTAATACTGTTTAAGCCCCGCCCATCACTTCCGGTTCTGAAACTGCGGTTCTGCAGCTGGATACTACTGGCCATGGAACCCAGCAAACAAACTTTCGCAGATTCTGTCCGACATAAAAAGCTTTGGAATCCATCTAAATAAGCAACAGAGGCATATTAAAACGCGGACCCACGTAGAAGGCGACGTTCTCGTGACCTTGCGCAACGTTCCCTAAAAGTTCTTAAAAGGTGACGAAAATTCCGAACCTTTACAGAACATTCAGGACGTTCCTAAAACGTTCCTCTTTTGGTAGTGAAAGTTCTGCAGTTCAAGGTTCCTTATATAACTTTAGGGGGACGTTCTATTTTGGTTATTTTATGGTCATGCAAGAACGTTACAAATAGGACATTTGGGAAGTTAACAGAACCCTGAAGGTCCACCAAATAACGTTCCCCAAACCTTAAAAGAACTTCACATCGTGACCGTCTCTGAACATTCTGGGAATGTTACTATGTGACAGGCTACCCCGCTTGAAATTTTACGTTCCCAGAACATTCTCAGAACGTCCACTGATATTAAGGACGTTGTCTAGTAACAAAACGGGATAAATCAACTCATCAACTTACAGCGTAAGGCTCGACGATCGTATCTGTTGCGTCACTTGCGTGTCCTCAATTTGGCAACCCGCATGAGCGACGCGTCCATATGGAGCCCAGCACATGAAAACACGCAATGCTGAAGTTTATAAACATTTTTATTAAGGCAACGTATATTACATAATACAGATATATATCACTATAATTATATTTAACCCGTCCGTTATTGCTGTGGAAGAATCACGCTTTTTCATGGCCTGTTGAAAGTACCTTGTTGATGCTTTTACACTTTTAAATGTCCTTTTAAAGTTTGTTGGTTGAAGGGCGAGTAGAATAACGCTTTACTTCAGCTGTGATAAAAGTATGCAAACGCAGCGCGAGCATCACTACGAGAAGCAGAAAGTGTCCGACTTCACGTCTCCGTTTTCAGCTCCTCCCCGCCTGCACACGGATACTCTCGCCGATCGGTTGCATCCGGCCGCAGCCGATGTCGAACACACCTACCGCTTCACTGTGAGATGTTTCGTTTTTTTGATACAAGCTTCGAAGCCTCGGGGTGCTTCTCAATATCCCTCCTCGTCTCCTCGCTCCTCCGTCCTCCATCCTATGACCCGGAAACCGATTGAACTCAGCCATCTTGAAGGACATCTCAATTCTCTAATTGCACCGCGAGGAGGCGAGGATCGAGGAGTGAGGAGGCTTCCTGAGGAGTCTTGAGCGAGGATACACAGGTGCATCCTTTGCGGAAGTCTTTCTCGTAGAGAAACGTGACGCATGTATAAATTCTCCTCCCCCTTCATATCTGTCGCAATAATTTAAATGTATTCTTTACTTTTACAGATTAAATCAACTTTATATCTCATATATTTCAACGGGGCATCTTGCTTTATTAATATTTATTATATTTTTTTAAATAACCAAACTTTAACAACATATGGGTAGATCCCTCGAGTGCAACTGATGACGCTTTGAAGTGACGCTAAAGGGAGCGAGGAATTATCATTTCACTTGATTCAATTCCTACGTCTTCGCATCTTTTCCTTGTTTCCTTCCCTCGCATCCTGGAGGGGTGGAGCTAAGACGCGAGGAAAGGAAGCAAAGAAAGGAAACGAGGATGCACAAATAAGAATTGAGAAGCACCCTCGGTGTCAAACGTCACATCACTACCGCGTCAACGTGCATGCAGACCACTAGGAGGCAGTGTCCGAGGCCATGTTGAATATCAAGGTAAAAGCCGAAGAAGAAGCAGCTCGTCATGTACGTTGTCAGAGACGCTTACATAAAGAAACGGCAGAGAAGCGGCAAATAGGTAACGAATTTTGTTGCAGTTTGACTGTATGTGTCCCCTGAACCAGAGCGTTTTTCATTCCTATGGAAGTTGAAAGCGCTCGCTCTTCTCCTATTGCTCCGCGCCAGTTTTTTGACCTGAGGGAGGGGTTCTAGCAGACCAATCACAGCGCTTGCGGTCCGCGTAGAATTGACCCGTTGTTACATTTTTGAAGAGGTGCACGTCAGAAGAGGTGCAGATTTCATTGGTGATTTCAAATATGAAATTTAATCGAAAGCTTGGCAAACCGCTTTGGAGAATTTGATGTTTCCCCATTCAAAGAGATAGGAGCTGCACTTAAATGCCCGAGAGGCGTTTCAAAGATGGCCGCCGAGTGAAATGACTTGTCTTAAAGGATTGGTCCACTTTCAAATAAAATTTTCCTGATAATTTACTCACCCCCATGTCATCCAAGATGTCCATGTCCTTCTTTAGTCAGTCGAAAAGAAATTAAGGTTTTTGATTAAAACATTCCAGGATTATTCTCCCTATATGCTTTCCTGTAGCTCAGTGGTTAGAGCGTGGCACTAGCAATGCCAAGGTCATGGGTTCGATCCCAGGGATTGCACATACTCAGATACAAATGTATAGTATAATGCAATGTAAGTCGCTTTGGATAAAAGCGTCTGCCAAATGCATAAATGTAAATGTAAATGTAATGGACTTCAATGGCCTCCAAACAGTTGAAGGTCAAAATTACAGTTTCAGTGCAGCTTCAAAGGGCTTTAAACGATACCAGACGAGGAATAAGGGTCTTATCTAGTGAAACGATCTGTCATTTTCGAAAAAAAATACAACTGTATATGCCTTATAAACACAAATGATCACCTTGCACATGCTTCCGATTTCCGTATTCTTCAAAAAGCTTACGCTGTATGTCCTACGCCTTCCCAATTCTACTTACGGAACTGGCGCCGCATTCGTTCAAAGGGACTATGATCCAATGCATTGAACAGCGCTGACGCCAGTTATTGGAAATACCCGTAAACGTTGAAAGGACACTACGACAAAGATATCACTTTCATCTTCTGACAACTGATGGCAAACTGATTTTTTTTCACAAGTACATGACTTGACCTGAAGATTGACGGCCGCAGGTAATCACACAGGGAATTCCCTTTCGCTGTCTGCTCTCTCTCTCTCTCTCTCTTGGTGCATGCTGGGAGTTTGGGGTATGTGAGTGTCTCACGGGTGAGAGGAGCGTTTCGTGGGTAGTTTCTTACTTTTTTTCGTTTATTTTTTATTTTTTTATTTTGTATAGGTGTTTATGTACAGTTATAGAGGTTAATTTAAAAAATATTAGTAGTAGTTGAATAGTAGTAGTCGCCAGGTAAAAGTTTGGGCCTCGTGGCGGAGGGCTGGGATGGAGGTTTCCTCTTTTCCGACGTCGCTCCGCCATGGAGTCAGGTGCGTGCCGGACGCCGGTGTGACGGTCGAGGACGTACTCGTGGCGATTGGAGAACAAACAGGATTTGAAAATATTGTATCCGCATCCAGGATGAACAAGGCCGTGGTAGTTTTTCTAAAGGATCAAAGTTTTGTGAGTAAACTCATTGTGAGCGGTGTTTGGGTAAGTGGAGCTTTTGTTACTGTTTCACCTTTGGTATCGCAATCGACAAGAGTGAACATTTCCAATTGTCCACCTTATATACCTAATGCATGCATTGAAAATGAACTAAAGAGGTTTGGGAAAATAGTAAGTGGAATAACATTAATTCCACTTGGATGTAAAAAAGAGGCCCTGAAGCATGTGTTGTCTTTTAGGCGACAGTTGTTTATGGTTTTAGAATCGCCGACGCTTGATATTTCGTTTCGGGTTAAACATGAAGACAAGTCNTATTATTTTATTCTCTCTTACAGTGTTGCTTTCCATATTTTATACTATATATTGTAAATGATACTATATTAACATGGCTTACCTTTGTTGGTAACGTAGTTAGCCATGGTTTTAGTTTTTTATCTTTCTTCTTTTTCTGGTGTTAGCAGAAGAAAAGTTTGTATTTTTACCTATGAGGAAAGAAAAATGAAAAGGGCAACCATTAGTTATAGATGTTATTGGTGACATTCGTTATTGTCCATTTATTATCTATATGTTATTTAACAGGCCAAAGCAGACGCTTTTGTCCAAGCGATTTACTGAATAACTTTTTTATATGACTGATTCGTCCATTTCTCTTGCGATGTAGATGTGTAGATAACAGTTAACGCCATTTTGTGGTTATATTCGGCGCCCATTAACGTTATACAACATCATGTGCATCAAAAATTGAATTATATTTAAAATATTCGATCCCTGGGCCGTTAAATAACTAATAGTATGCATTAACTTAATATGGTGTACTGGCGTTACATTTTAAAAAACTATACAAAATAATTAATCAGAATACTTACTCCTGCTCACTCGCGCCATAGAACTCCCCACTCAAGCTCGCCGTCTCTGCAAGATTAACGATGGCAGTTTGCACGCACAGCTACTAGAAGATTTACATCTGTCAGACAGGTTGCTGACGTCATCAAGCTTAGTTTGAGTCTGCGCATCAGAAACGGAAGTGCTAAAAATCGCTAAAAATGGGCTTCACTTGTCTCAATTGAGTTCCAATGGGGTCGCTGTGTCCATTTCTTTTACTGTCTATGG